>VWYH01000624.1:1419612-1772325 GCA_013399365.1 Pampusana beccarii | reverse complement strand
GGCAAGTGTGGGTTGTGCGCCACTGGGCTTGTTTACAGCCGTGATAAATAAACCGGTAAACATCCGTTTGACAGTTTGCCAGACAGTAACTTTCAAAACGTATTAATCCTTTTTTGTAGCACGTCGCTTCTCTTTGTACTCACATCTGTCACTGGCAAGGCGATTTTGCGTATTTAAATGCCTTGCCAGTAAGAAAGAGAGCGAGTTTGTGGGACATAAACTCCAAACCAACGCTACGGTCGAGGTGCACGTTTTATGTTTGGTGAATTATATAATCCCAAGCATCCTCTTACATATTGTGTAGCCTCTTTTTTATCCGTGAGACCTGAAGCCTTTAATGTTAATTGTGTTTTTATCCATGGTGGAATGTGGATATTGTTTGTTGACACATATTTCTTATGTGGCGAGTTGTTAGTATTGGCCTGTTACTGTAGGAGTGTTCGTGTATTGGCTTCTTGTTTTTCCGGATTGTGAAAACATTTATTTGGGAAACAACTATACAAACTGTTTGTTTTCAAAATAAGGTCTTTGTCTGTCTATAAATTGTTCTCCTTCACCCTCAAGTGACAGGGACACGTACCCTCCAGTTGTATAAATTTGTGGCGCAACCTCAATAAAGGCTGCTGGGTTTGTTGGGACGGTGTGCGCGCTCCTCCCACCGCTGCACAGGGTTAGCGCTAGGAAACATAAACTGCGCTGGGGCACGTTGGGCGGACTGGGGAGATCTCGAGTGCGTTTGGGCTGTTCTTGGTCTTTGACCAGGTAACAGAGTTAGTAACTGGAGAATCCTGCTGTGGATTCTCTTAGTCTTGAAAGTGGGGTGAAAGCTGTTCTTCTCGCATCGTTTGGAAATGGAGTCGATGGAAGATGAAGGGCTGCACTTGCACTTGCAGCCCTTCATCTTCCATCGACTCCATTTCCAAACGATGCGAGATGCTGATGACGTTTAGGACCTGTAAGTTCTGTCTCTCTTATTTAACCAATAGTCTCAAATGTAACCAGGGTGCGTGAGGGTGGTAACGCATTGCCTTGGCCAGCTACAAGTGACTCTGCGTGGTGACTCTTGAAAGCCAAGGAACCGTCACTCGGATTTTTGTTTGGTTTTGTTTGCCAATCAATTTTCTGTTTCTCTCTGAATCTTAATTACTTGTGAAAAATAGGGAATTAGAAGAAAACTCCTATGAATCTTGGCTGTCTTAGCAAGTGTTAATAGTANGCTGCCGCCCCCGCCGCCCTCACCCCGCGGCCCGGGGGTGGCTGACAGACCCGGCCGGGTCCCCCCGAGGCCTCTCGGCTTCTGCCCCGCGGCCGCTCCCGGCCCCGCAAGGCCGGAGCCTGAGGCCGGGCAGGGGCGGCCGGCCGGAGCTGTCACCGTGTCGGGACGAGGCGTGTGGCTCCGGCAGGGTTTCTGAGGAGCCGAGGAGGGTCGGGCTGCGGATTACGCTGGAAGGTGAAGCCTTGTGCGAGTGCAGGAAATCGGGTCGTTCTTCTGGGTCTGGTTTGCGTTTGGGTGTCAATGGCCGGTGGTCAAAGGGCCGGTTCTTGGCAGGGTCTGCGCCCAGTGCTGGTGGATCCGCTCGCTGGGACAAGGGCCAGACTTTCAAACGACCTTTGTGACCGTGTAGGCCACATTTCCCGCTGGAACCGGGGGATGTTTGACAGCGTGCGGGGCTCCGCAGGCAAGTGTGGGTTGTGCGCCACTGGGCTTGTTTACAGCCGTGATAAATAAACCGGTAAACATCCGTTTGACAGTTTGCCAGACAGTAACTTTCAAAACGTATTAATCCTTTTTTGTAGCACGTCGCTTCTCTTTGTACTCACATCTGTCACTGGCAAGGCGATTTTGCGTATTTAAATGCCTTGCCAGTAAGAAAGAGAGCGAGTTTGTGGGACATAAACTCCAAACCAATGCTACGGTCGAGGTGCACGTTTTATGTTTGGTGAATTATATAATCCCAAGCATCCTCTTACATATTGTGTAGCCTCTTTTTTATCCGTGAGACCTGAAGCCTTTAATGTTAATTGTGTTTTTATCCATGGTGGAATGTGGATATTGTTTGTTGACACATATTTCTTATGTGGCGAGTTGTTAGTATTGGCCTGTTACTGTAGGAGTGTTCGTGTATTGGCTTCTTGTTTTTCCGGATTGTGAAAACATTTATTTGGGAAACAACTATACAAACTGTTTGTTTTCAAAATAAGGTCTTTGTCTGTCTATAAATTGTTCTCCTTCACCCTCAAGTGACAGGGACACGTACCCTCCAGTTGTATAAATTTGTGGCGCAACCTCAATAAAGGCTGCTGGGTTTGTTGGGACAGCGTGCGCGCTCCTCCCACCGCTGCACAGGGTTAGCGCTAGGAAACATAAACTGCGCTGGGGCACGTTGGGCGGACTGGGGAGATCTCGAGTGCGTTTGGGCTGTTCTTGGTCTTTGACCAGGTAACAGAGTTAGTAACTGGAGAATCCTGCTGTGGATTCTCTTAGTCTTGAAAGTGGGGTGAAAGCTGTTCTTCTCGCATCGTTTGGAAATGGAGTCGATGGAAGATGAAGGGCTGCACTTGCACTTGCAGCCCTTCATCTTCCATCGACTCCATTTCCAAACGATGCGAGATGCTGATGACGTTTAGGACCTGTAAGTTCTGTCTCTCTTATTTAACCAATAGTCTCAAATGTAACCAGGGTGCGTGAGGGTGGTAACGCATTGCCTTGGCCAGCTACAAGTGACTCTGCGTGGTGACTCTTGAAAGCCAAGGAACCGTCACTCGGATTTTTGTTTGGTTTTGTTTGCCAATCAATTTTCTGTTTCTCTCTGAATCTTAATTACTTGTGAAAAATAGGGAATTAGAAGAAAACTCCTATGAATCTTGGCTGTCTTAGCAAGTGTTAATAGTAAATATGGCCTTTTTTTCACCATCTTGTCTTCAAACTGACTTTTTTTAATTGTCGCGAATAGGTAAATATAGATGCAGCTGCCACTAACCATAACAAAATTATGTGCCTAATTTCTGCCTTATGTGCCTGAAAATGTCCTCCAAGGAAATTCTTGTGTGTTCTCTAAGTGGTACTTAGGCTTAAACTACAGCAACATTTTTGGTTTAAGTGTCGTGTTCTACAGTTCACGTCCTGTGTTCTTTGCGGGGCTGCGATCTGGCATGGTGAGCACCGCTTGGCAGGGCCCTTCGTAAATCCCAGCGCGGAGACAAAAGTTCTTCTCGTGTTAGGAAAGCAAATGTTTTCCTGGAGAAGCGGAGCCTCCTGGAGAAGCCAGCAATCGGGAACTGACTTCACAAAGCTGCACATGTTGTTGTAATTAAGTCACAGCCTTTCCTGGATCCTGAAATAATGTCATAAATAATTGTGCTCAGAAACAGTGGATGTGTTGAATGGTTTCCAGCTGGGAAAGATGGAGTTGCTGAGGATTGGAGCGGAGTTGGGGGGGGACACGGGGCCATCTCAAGCCATGTTCTGAAATTAAGCCGTGTTTTGTGTACCTGTGCTGAGTTACCATCCTGCTTCCAGCTTTGCTTCTTGGAAGCTGCAGGAGAAGGCAGGCGTTAGGAGGGGGGGCTTTTTCCTTGTGAGCTTTGGTTACAGTTCAATATACTACTCTGCTTTGCAGTCTTAATGTTGTGCTTTAGGTAAAGCTGTGGAAAATAGATACAACGTGGAGCCTTCATCTTGATTTTCCTGTCAGCCCTGCTTTGACATTCAAACACTTTCTCCTGTACCATTTTGTTCTCAAAGGGTGACTTCTGTTCTAACTCTTGATGGGATGGACCTGGCTTTATTCTGCAAGCCCAGGCTTTCCTGCTGACTCCATCTGTAGGTATGACGTTGGTTTTGAGATGTGGGATGTCTCACTGTGTTCTGACTCTGACACTCAACCCTCGGAAGTGCTTTGTAGCTTCTATATTTGTTCCAGTCGGTGGGAAACTAAGCAAGGACATCACAGGATCAGACTTGTTAATTTGATAGTATCCACCAGCAATTAAATTTAGAAAAGGTGGTATCTGCCATGTGTGTTTCATAGCCCAGGAGCTGTGGCATCAGCTTGCTTGCTTGCTTATGGCGACTGATTCTTTCCTCTCAGGGGAAGAGCTCAGAGGTCACTTCCCATCACTGAAATAGTTGATTCTGAGCCACACACGTCCTTGGAATAACGTATAATGCAGTTTTGTTGATTCTGTGATGATTGAAAAATGGCCGATAATGAATACATCTGAAAATAAAGCTATAGCTTGTGATGCCTGGGCTCTCATGGCTGAAACTCTGACAGTGGCATAAATTGTGTTGGATCCAAGTGATTCATAATTAACCTGTGTGACATATCCTATAAGAGGAATTCCTACCTGTCTGCTCTTAAATATTTGGTATTTTTAGAGCTTTTCTTGTAAAACGCTATCACTAACTTCCAAAAATACAAAATTACACTTATATGTGGTTCAGACACGTTTTAATTTTGCTGTACAATAACCTGCTTGGAGACTCTGTGCTGCTGTTTCATCTCTGGTCAGTACAGGGTGCTGTGACGTGATTATAGCAGGAGAGATGCAGAGGAAGGTCTGTACAAAAGCACCTATGTAAATATACTCTCTCCTGCATTTTTCTGGCTTCCTTTGCCCTGCTCAGTCACCACGTGGCTGGGGCAGGAGCTGCTGCTGGTGCCGCAGCTGATGTTAAACTGTGATCTTTATCCACCGAATACCAGAGTCTGTTCTGCCATCCTTCTGGGTGAGGTTCAAGTCCTCATTCTTTCCATTGTGTGAACTAATACTCTTTTGCTTATGCTTCTTCAGGGAGTACTTTGAGGAGTGGCTTTGGAGGCATTCCTTTGGTATCAGCAAAATAACTTCCTTTTAAACTGGACTTTTAGGTGCAGCTGTTTTTGCACAGAAATTTATTTTCTTGGTACTTGGTGTGTTGAAAACTAGCAAGCAATTGTGATTTAAAGCAGTAGGAATCTGGTTTGGGATTGGGATTATGAGCTGAGTTGGGCAATTTTTGATAGAAGAGTCAGAATTCAAGACGATGTATCCATGAGGGTAGAACTAAGAAAAGCAGATTTCCTGAAGATTTGTGTCCTTAACAGGGTTAACCCTCTATATTTTCTCTGTTATCTCAGGCTGCTTTATCAGTTAGTACATATTCAGATATCCAGGGTACTGTTAGACTGAGAAAAAGACAGCAGTTTACTTGGACACAAGTTTAAAAAGGATCGGGGCTTCAACTGGTAGCGCAGCCACATAATTTACCATATAGATCTTTGCAAATGCCTACGGCATGAAAATATCTTTTGGATCGCGAGTGTGGTTGAACAGATGGAGCAACAAATGCGTTTCGTTTAAAGATTTTTTTTTTCTTTTTTTTTTTTTTTTTTTTTTTTGAATCCCGTACCCTTTTTGGCCGCGTTTGCCTGTCTGTAGGCTAAAAAGGAGCGATTGTGTAACCGTCCACGTTGTGTTCGGGTCACGCTGGGCCAGCTGTTCCTGGGGTGTAAACAGGCACGGCTGAGCAAGAAAGCCAATGCGAGGTATGTTACAGCCCGTGGCCAGGATCGGTGACCCTCCTGGGTGAGGCTGTAGCAGGACATGTGGCAGCCTGGGATTTCTGTTTGGGACCGATCCAAACCCCGCTGAAGTCACCGAGAGTCTTTCTCTGAAACACACGGAACTTTGAGGCGGTTTCCAGTTCCGTCACGTGAACAATATTTGTTCAAATGTGTGATGCGCAGTGGGAGGAGAATGCTTTGTAATGAAGGCTTTCCTCAAAAAACCCACAGCTGGTTAAGTAGACTGAGGTGAGAAGATGCTTGGATTTTTATTAGTTCTTTGAGACAGCGAATAAAACCGCGTATGGTGACTCTGGCTCCCCGGTTCGGTGGCTTGGTCGCGGTTCTTTCCAGCTTTCATTGCACTCAGCAGGGTGTAAATAGTACGGAAGCCTTGGTCTGCTGTTGGTGGAGGAGCTCCAAAGTGAAGGCCAAGTTTCAGCTTGATTCCAACAAATAAATCTGGAATAATGTTGTGAAAATAGGGGTGACTAGGAGCAGATCGAGGCCTGAGTATCTGGATCAACAGCAATCGCGGAATTGTTAAGGCTGGAAGGGAGATTTCATTAATACCCGGAGAAAGCTGGAGTCCTGTTTTCCGCAGTGGAGGCACATGGAGAGGTGCATAGTTAAAGCAGAAACAGAAAACACAAAAAAATGTGTTCAGACACAGGTTTAGGCTTGGACTCAGCAAAGTACTTGGCCGCACTGCAGTGTAATGCTGGGTTGAGGCCTGTGTTTGCTACTTGTCGGATGAGAATAGCTTTTATTTCTCCCAGCTTTTCCTCGTTTTCTCTGCTGAAATTCATAAACTTGCTGGAGACTCTGTGTCTTCCTACTTATGTTTACACGGCATCTTAGCACGGTGGTGCTTTTCTGTTTGCTGACATCAGAAAGCACTATTGTAGTACAAATAACAAAAATATGTACGAGAACAGCAGTCTAATAGGCCTCAAAGCCCATACGTCGTGGCCACACTCGTATGAGCTTACACGTATTTTGCCAGGCTGATTTTGATAGCTGTCTCCAGTACAAGTCACTGCTTATTTTAATGTCCCAACTGTAATGTAATAGAATATTTAAAACAACCACTTTTTCTGCTGGAACTTGAGGACCGCTCTGCTCCGAGGGTGGAGCACGTTATATTTATTAAAAGCTAACGCTATGAAAACATGCTGAAGGGATCCATCAGGTTTGGGCTGCTTCCTGTGGCTGGTGATCTGCAGCGGGACAAGTGAGGAAAACAAGTTTACTACTGTTCGTTTAATGAACACCTCCACATAGTGCAGGCACAGTTTTGTTTTTCTTTTTTTCAGCGCTCAGATAGACTTGTTTTGGCTCAAGAATACGCACACAGGCTGTACAGCTGCTGGAAGCATTAACCATCTCTCTAGGATTCAGGTTCGGCAACTTACCTGTGGGCTTGCTGTGTCTCTAATTAAAATTTGCCTGCGAAGTAGTTTGAGTTAAATGGACATGGCACTGAATTGAGACAGGTTAATGCTACTTGGTCCTGTAGTTATTTTTTTTAAAAGCTTGCTTCTGCCTCATGGTTATTCTCTATTTACTTCATTGTTTGCATTCTTTTTGCATAAGGATTTCCCTCTAGTTTACTGAAGCTGAAGTCTATAAACTACTACATAGTACTGAGAAGAAGTATTTTCAGATGGGGTTCAAGGGCTAATTACAATATCCAGGACTGTATCTTTTCTTTGGCTATGTTATTTATAAAGAAAACAGGTGCCTCATCTTTTGCTAAATGTCTCTGTTGGGTGCTTTAATGGTGTTACTGCAAGGTGGTAATTAAGATAGTCCTGCAAGCAACGCTTGTGCCATCTGCAAATGAATCCTCTTATCTGGTAGTGTTGAGTAAATGGCAGAGTGCTGTGGCCTTCAGAGATCCCTCTGCATGGAGCTAAGGAGAAAACCACAGGCAAATTCAATTTAAGTGCAGCTGTTTGTTAAGAATTTTGCAAGATGTATTATATGCAATCCCCATTCCAAAGAGCTGTTTTCAGACAAGATACACTGAGTAGGTGGATTGGGAAAGTTAAAGGGGGGAGTAAAGCAATCCTGATAATCTCTAATATCACTTTTACTGTTTGTTTAATCTGTGCTTGTTTTTATGCACTTGGTTGGGTGCTGAATCTGGACAGATGATAAAACTCAGCTGTTTTTTCTTGTCCCAGCTAAATGTGTTTCTTTGAAATCATTTAGGGCAGGTCTAGCTCCCAAGGAAGTTAGAGGAAAACCGTTCCTGAAAATCTCTCCGTTGGTGTTCAGAAATGCAGCCTCGCCTTGCTTGTCCAAGACTTCCAAGACAGGGGGTTTTGCCGTATTTTCCTTCTGTTCAGAGATTTAGCAGTGAATGCAGGCAGCGGCGCTTTGCAATCGCTCTGCATTGTTAGTTTAGCACACAAAGCTAGTATTGCATTTGGAAGCCTGATAGAAATTGAATCAAAATGTCAGTTTAAGAGCCCGTTGCTGACAATAAAATAGATGGAAGTTGTAAAAATGTCCTTTCTCAATAGAAGAACACTCAGTCTGTCTTGGTCTTCAGTTCTCTAAGTATCTACTTGAATTGTCCAGAGTAGTCTTGTGGAAAGTGACTTGAAGAGGTGCCTGGTAAGCACCCTGGAATTATTGTGGGGTGGTCCTTGCCCTGTGAAAAAGCAAACCTGAAGAAGGATCAGCCCTGCGTTAGCATGTTTGGAAGTCTAAGCCTTTATTTCTGCACGCTGCAGTGCCGGGACACAGACACTTACCTTCCGCCAGCTTCAGGCGTGCTGAAACCTCCTTCATGTGTTACATATCGACATCAACAGCCAGCTGAAGGATTTTGGAAGATATTTTCTCATCATGATTGTAGTTAGCCTAAAAATCAATGTGTTAAACCAGGCAAATTCATAAGAGGTAAGCCCCATCTGTTGACAGGAACATCTGATTTTTAGTTTATGTTTTTTTCCCCCTGAGTTCACGGCAGCTCCCACTGTTTTCTGACCCTCTTTTCCTCTGAGAGTATACACAACCAAGAATTCCTCTCCTTACACACCCTCCAAAAATTGGCAGATGGATGATGTTCTTCTGGAGGGAAAAATGAAGAGGTCGTGTCTGCTCTCCAGATAACCTGCAAATCCAAGAGCTGCTTCCAGCTCTATTCCAAGAAGATCCCTTTGGATATTAACTGAAGCTTATAATGACGGTTCTAAGCAGAAATCATGGAGCTGGGCCGGTTTGTCACCTTGACGCTTTCTTTCAGGGTATCTGGTACTTCGGGAATGTGTTCATTTTCCTGCCACTGCTTCATATGTTGTTTCTGTTTTGGCAGTAGCAGAAGTCCGTGTGTGTTTTGGAGCCAGGTGCTCGTGTGGAACTCTGAGGAAATGTCCCCGTGGCCAAGTCGGAGATGGGAGCGGGGGCCGTTCCTGAGGCCCCGTTGCTGTGGTGCCCAACCATCGGTTCATGTAGCGCATGGAAATCGGTGGCACACAGAGCTTTCAAACCGTGGTTTAGTCAAACGCTTGAGCACTTATTATTTAACTTAAATCTGAGAAGTGAATCCGTTTGTATGTAGTAATGTGCTCACTGCGGTTTGTCTTGCGCATGGTTCCCAACAGGGGCCTGATTCAAACCCTTTAATGGTACCTTGAAATAGTTAATAGTTAATTCTCATGGGCTTTGGGACACACTTTTCTGACCAGTATATTTGTGCAGGTTTTGCTGGATGTTTTGGATGGAATTGCTTCCACAGATTCCCTTTTGTGGGGCTGCCAGTTCTCCTGAAAACAGTCTGAGATGCTCCAGGCTCTAAGACCCTGGAGTTTGGGTCTGGATATGTATAGTACATAAATGACCCCAGGTTTGGAAGCTTTTATTTGCAAGAAGAAAATTCTTGTCGAGAGAGGACGAATGTGTGTGTTTAAGGGAAGAATGATCATGGTGGTTCGTGGCTGCAACTCCGTGTCGGAATCAGAGCGAAGAGAAGATTTTAAGTGTACATCATATGTACAGGAAGAGGTTTACTGTGTAGGCTCTGCTTTTTCCATCTGATTACTGCTCGCCTTTAGCAAAGGACATTTGGATTGACCTACCATTAGAATACCATTTTCTAAATTAATTAAGCACCAACTCTTCGTTTAATGAGTGTGTTAGGGAAGAAGGAGGATGTTACTGGTGATTTTGCTGATGCTGCTTTGGGGTCCCAGTTTTCAGAGATGAATACTGGAGGCTTGTCCTCCAATTTCTGCTGTAGAGCTTAATCAGTTGAGACAAGCTGCTGAGCAAATACAGAGGAATTTACAGTGCTTGAGGAAGGAACGACCTAAATATTTGCCCCTTGATTCTGTTGTGGCTTATTTCCATGTGAAATATAAGTAACTCAGGGAATGACGATCATTTTTGGTTATTTCAGTGGCCTTGGTAAGAAAAAGTATGAAAATAATTTGGGAGGATATTCGGAGCATACAAAACATGATCTGCTCCACTCAGTTCCTGGAGATAAAAATCGTCATTAAAGTAAGTGTGCAAATACTGTTTGTTAACAGCTGTGTTACTGTGGGGAGCTGGGACAAGAACTTGTGTTTTAACAACTGCTAGGCCATTAAAACCAAGTGTGCATCACACAGAGTCTAAGAGGAACAGATAGATTTGAAGACTGCCTCAAAATAAGAGTTTTGTGGATTGAATCCCATCTGAAACCTGCGATATTTCAACGTCTTCTCTCGCCTTCCCTCTGCCATGTGAAGAGAAGAATGGCTGTGGGTCGAGGCTCTGCTTTGGGATTTGAGGTCTGAGTGCAATTTTCCCTCTTCGAGCTACTCTGTACTTGACCTTGAGTAAGTGATGTGGTCTGTGATATTAGGACCAGTTAAACTTGTGCCTAATGTAATTTATGCACATGAGTTGTGCCTTTAGAGGAGAGTGTAAACATGTTAAAATTACATGCCTAGGAAACTTGTAAATAGGGGCTTCAGAACTATATCTATACGGAAGTATGGCAGTGCAAATGCACGGTATCTTACCAGATTTCTCTTCTCTTTTGTGCTCCGTTTGCTCTTTCTCCCCTCTCTGCCCACCACTTTTTGGCAGTCATCATGACCAGCTTCAGTGATTGTTCCATTTGCACCTGTGTAATGTTTTCCATTGAAGTTACTATTGTGGTTGAATTCTTGAAGTTATGTAAGTAAATAAAAACAATTTGCCAATGCAGAAAGAATGGAGCTACTAAAAGAGTGGGTTTGCAAGCCTTTTTGGCACTGCCTTTTAGATATATTTCCGGTTGTAATTTATGACCTATTTTAGTTATAGACACAAGGTGAAAAAAGGTACAATAAACAGAGCAAAACTGTTGTAACTGAGCCCAGAGATTTGCCTGGCACAGAGATGAGGAGGAGTAAGGATCCATGACAGACCTTTTCTTTATTTGAAGTAGAACATGCAAAGAAGTGTCTGACACTAATTACATTTTGCTCTTGCTGAGGACGAAAGCTGCACGGTGATGGCGAGATAGGAGTGCTGCAGAAAACATGAATATTTAGGGATCTCTGGACCAACCATGTTGTTTCTAACCAGAGGTGCTGGTTAAAGTGTCGAGTTCAAGGGAGAGGTTGGATTTCTGATGTCATGGGGAAACCTGTGGGAACGTTTAGTCACTAGAGATGGTTGAGCAAGTGCGATGGTTGTAGACACGCTCAACAAGTTCTTTATTTCAGGCTATGCAAAAATCCTCCCTGGCTGCAGTGGCACTGGAGACTAATCCTGAAATGGTACAGAACGTGCCTTTCAAAGAGCCCGGAGTATTTGGAATAAAGGTAAACTAAGTAATGGCCCTGGAGCCCGTGTGAATGTGCAACTGGAACATGGTTAAGAGCTCTTTGGTGTTTCCGTGTTTCGTGATGGCTCTTGCGCCATGTGTCCTGGTCAGCTTTGAGTGAAGATAATGGAAGCTTTCAATGCAGAGTGAATTTATTGGTTGGTCGCAGTGCTGTTTCAGGTCTCCAGCTTGTAAGAATTACCTGTATTTGAATGAAAATCCTGTTCCTCGTGTGGTATTACATGGATGCACCTGCAGCAGAGCGATCAAACAGTTAATGTTAAAAATCCTGCATCTTCTGGCTTTCAAACTGTCTCAGCAGGGGTTGCATTTCGTGGTTGACATCAGCCATGCTGCTCCAGCTCCTGCTCCTTTCACATCCTGCTTTTCATCCCCCCTCCCTCCTTACTCTCTTATTCAATAAGGTTAATAAGCAAATTTGTCATCTGCTTATTCTTGTCTTTGCTAACGCTCCCCCCACCCTCCCGTCCAGCGCAAATTAGCGTTAAGCCAGTGAATGGAAGATAATGCTGCTGTGAATTATCCTTTGCTGCAGGGCAGCTTTGCGTTCCCAGTGCTGAGTTGACTTTGGTTTGTGTGACTAAAACCAGGCAACACAACAAGAGCTGGGATTCGCGTTGCTGACGGGAGGGGCCCTGGGTGTGGAAGGGCAGTGACTGGGCTTAGGAGGCATCTCCTCGACAGGTTCTTTTTGTTGGGGACGTCCTGGGCTGGGCTGGCTTGGCCGGGACCTGCGAGTCGCTGCGTGAATTGCGCTTGCTCTTTGCCTTTGTAAGAACGCGTCAGAGACAAATGCGCTTCTTGTCTGTGCAGCGAGGGATCCTTGGTGGAGATGGGCGGCGTGTTTCGCCAGCTTCTGGGAAGAAACCAGAACTGACGCTGCATCCGAGTGAAAAGAAAGGAGCAGAAGGACCCGCAGCGCTGGGGCTCGGTGGGCGGAAGGGATTCCCCCAAGTTCATCAGCAGATTGTTGGCAGAATTGGGAATGGAAATCTCATCTCATGGTTTCTAGCCTTACATTTTAATTGCTGGAGAGTTTTCCCGAGCGACTTATTTTTAATAGTCTAGAAGGCATTTGTTTGTTTGTAGCTGTTTATTTTGTTCTTTAAATCTTGGGCATTTGGGTATAAATTGTAGGTGCTTGTGGAATCAACTGCACTGCTGGCAAGTAATCGAGACCTTTATTAAAGGCACAGCATGAAATGTTACCAACCCCCTCTACCTGGCCCTTAAAAACTGCATTAGCTCTTAAAAACTTATTTAAATAGTCATAGAACTCCTTGACTTTTCCTTGCCAAGACTGCTGATTTTTCACATTCATTTATTCTTGTTCTTCCGAATATTTTGGTTTTCCTTCCAGCAGCCAGGTAAAATAAATAGAAACAATAGGGACATGTGCATCTGTCAGCTCATGAAATCTTCAAACATTCTTTTCTTTAAGGATAGTAGGTATAGAAATTTAAATGCAACCCAAAACCAGCTCTTGAAAATATACCACTCCTTTCCTAACAGGATTCATTCTCCCGAGTGTTACGCTGCAAGTGCAGATGTCAGATAGCTCTCCAAAAAGTGGTGTGTGGAGGCAGCGTGCAGAAGCTGAACTTTTATTAAGGCTGTGTTATCAAAGGAGGGGCGTCCCTCGAGGTGGAGGCTCAACGTAAAGTAACTATCGCTCTTGAGAACCTGACAGTGCCGCCTTTTGTTGCCGTGTTTTCTTATGGGCAGATTTCCTTTTGAAAATAGTGACTCAGGCCGTGGTCGGGAGGTAATATCTGTGTTCAAAAGTTAGAACTGCGATACTGCCAAGGTGTCTTAGACTCTTTCAGATTCTGTAAAAGAGATGGTTGCTTCATGTGTGTTTCTGATTTCCCCACCAGACAGACTGACTTTTAAAAGGATTTTTGGTTGCTTATTGGATACTGGTTTTAAAAGCAACCACTAGACCTTTGCCTGGGGATAATGTATGTGGCACGCCTTTGGGTAAATATAAACAAGTAGTTTATGTTTCAAAATTTAATTCCCATGTCCTCCCCCTAAGCCCCCCTTTCCATCCGTGCTGTCTCCTTTTAACAGCTTCTTTTTCTCTCTTTAGACTCCAGGGATCAGTAATTAAGCAATCAGCCTCTGGTTGGTTGGAGAACCATTGGCAACTGCAGCAGTTCCAGAGCTGCTGATCCCGCCGAGCGTCTGACGGGAATGAGTGAGGACGGGAGCGCGGCTGGAAGAGAAGAACAGACAGATTACAGAGCCGCGGGGACTGGGTCGCTCCTTATCTGGCTCTGCCAAGCAGCAGGATACGTGTGTCAATGAAATCAGAGCTAGGAAATGACAAAGTGGAGTTTTACTCTTGAGAGATGCTATCGGTGTCCTCCTGCAAAAACGGGATTTCGAACAGCTCCTTGAGCTTCTCAGGTTTATGGTGCGGATTGGTTGAACTGGAGCTGTTCAGCCACTCTTTACTGTGTGTGTAACAAAACCAGCAACAAATCAAACTTAACAGTTTATCTGGTACTGTTGTCTGGTGATGTTGGGTCAATTGGAAGTCTGACCTGTGAAAAACTACTTTGAGTTCTGGATTGGAGCTCAGTTGGCACCTGTGATTTGGGTGCTTGTGAACACCACGATGTGAATTTATATCTGACCTGGGATTTTGTGACAAGCTGGAGATCTCTTTTTCAACACCTAAACAAACTTGTAGGTCCAGTTATACTTTGAAGTGTGGGTGGAATTTATGACTGGGTCTGGCTGTAAGAGCTCTGAACCCAGCTTTTCATTACGTTGAAGTTTGTCTCGTAGCGCTGCTGTCCCAGGGAAGTGGTCGGGTTGGATCTGTGCTGTTCCTCCTGGGAGACTGAGCTTGGAAGGGGTGTCGACAGGGACAACTGTATCTTGTGGTCTGGATTCCAGAATAACGTCCACAGAGAACCTCCAGGTTTGTTGAACGGCTGAGCTGGATTCACGTTGTACCCCTCCTGGGTGCCTTTTGAGACTCGAAGGTTATGGGAATTGTTCATTAAATTGATCTCTGTGTATGATGCAGGACACTTTTTAAGCTTGTACAAAGAACTGATTAGTGAGGGCTTTCCTGTGGCTTCCCACAAAAAAAAAGGGGGGGGAAATACACAGTCTTTTAGGGTGTAATTCTGTGGGAGAATTCACATTTTGCGTGTGCTTTGAAGGTGAACAGAGCTGGGAGTCTCCACCTTCGTGCCCGTGTTTCGTAGGGGTCTGGAGGCGACGGGCGCGATCGCGCTCAGTACAACATGCGCCCAGCTTGTCGTGGGCTGCGAGTTGTACTTGTGGAAGCTGGAGGAGCGAACACCAAAGACCTTATTAAAATAAACTCAATCATTTTCACCACATCAGTGACCAGAATTATGCCATTTAATTAAAATACGTCTAGACAAATAACCTAGGGGGGGAGAGATATTATCTGTAGTAAGTGTTGGAGGTTTCTGCGCAGGGCCCACAATAAATGAATGTATGGATGGCTTCTTTTCTCTCCCCAGTGTCTGAAGCCTTGGAGTGCTGTAGCCAATGCTGAATAATGTGGTTGTTTCTCATGTAACCACATTGGCATTCATCTCTTTATTAGCAATTATTTTAACCTGTCTGTAAATAATATTTCTGGGCGGTATTGATTAAGACTTATGGCTATTTTTTGACCTAGCTTTATTATTATAATGCGGTACTTTTAAGAGAGCACAAAAGGAACATTACAGAGGAATAAGAATAACTACCCGGGCACTTGGCCATTGTGAAATGTGTGCAAATACACGAAGATAAGAGACATCTGCTGTCTGTGGGCTCAGTTCTTATCGCTGCTCAATATTTTGAATAATGGATTGTTGCACAGTAGTCTTCTGGGATTTTGGAAAAGGACCCGTGACACAATGGGCTGGATATCACTCGAATTTTCCTAACGTCCATGCGATGGGGGGTTGGCTGTGTGATAGTGAAGAGTGTATCTGTGTTAATTGGAATCCCGTTGGTGCGGGAAGCCCTTGGAATAATGAGTGGCAGCGCGGGTTGAAGTGTGGTCTGGCAGCCAGAGAAGTACCCGAGTCTGGACCGTAATGAAGTTTGGCTAATTACACTCCTGCTCTTGTCACTGCCGGAGCTGGCGGTGTTAAAACTAACTTCAGTTGGGATTCAGTGCCTTGAAATGCTTCTCTGTCCTTTTTGATACCGAGCAGATGAATTTCAGGCTTAAGCTGAGGCATCCGCACTTCTGGCTGGAGGTCCGAGAACAGTGGCTGCAAGGTGAAGCTTTTTGCATGTTGATGAATTAAAGTTATGTTGTCCCAAGACATCCCTAGGGATGATGTGAAATTTTGGGTGTTCATGGAGCTCTTAATGCCTCCCAAGTAACTTTGAAAGGACTGGCAGCATAGCTCCAAGGATGTGCTGTTAGAGTCACTTTGTGCCGAGGGAGGCTGTATTACTAAAATCAGTGTTCCCTTTGCACAAAACCAGAGATTTTCTTGGTAGTACATGGTAGGTGGAGTGGTGAATAACCTTACAAGTTGCGCGGCCTCTCTTGCTGTTCACCTGTGGGGCCGAGAGCTGTTGAGAATCAGCTAAAATCATCCTGAACTTTGTCTTTCAATTCTCAGCTCCAGGACTGGCTCGGGGAACGGCCCTTGGACTGTGTTTGAGAAACCGCGGCTCGGTGAGTGCTGCGTGGCTCTCGCTGTGCGAGGTTGTGACCCGACCTGAGCCTGCGGAGGCTGAGATTTTCACCAGGCTGCATCTCTGCCTTGACTTGGTGTGAGTGTTGTCTTGAAGTGCTATTCTGGGAGCGTCCTGCTCTGGAGTTTTGAAGATAATTGCACCCTGGGGAAAGCAAAACCAGAGCCAGCTGTTTCAAATGGCCATTCCACAACCTGCTCTCTTTTACAGTGTTTTTCCTAGGTTGTTTTCAAGAACGATTTAATTTTATGGGGACTTGTTAATATTTATTGTTTTAGAAATAAGACATTGGACTGGGACTTAGAAATCTGGGTTCAGGTCATAATTATGCTGACCTGGCCTTTTGTATTGTGGCTTCCTTGTCTTTTTGGCAGGGATGATGGTATATGTCTGTCCCGTGGGACAGCTGCAAGAATGGATTTACTAACACCTGTGAGATTGTAATATAGTCACATCAATAATTTAGTAAATAACACGAAGGCAGAGGAAAAAGGGAAATAATAGAAAAGACAGAAAACTGTCGGTGTGGCTGAAGTGCTTTGCTTGTTATGGACAGTTTGGTCAGTTTAATTCCAAACTCTTTCCACGGGAGTAGATGGTGTTGATGGAAACGAACAGTAAGGTCTTAGGACTCCGAAAGTCAACTGTTTGCGTTGTTTCTCTGCACATAATTAAGAGTAATCTTTTTTTTCTTTTCTGCTGGGTTAGCTGATCATGGAGCGGAGGATAATGCTATGCACAATTGGGGCTATCAGTGCTGAAGTCAAAATAGGCTAATTTCTATAGACAGCAACTTAGCAAGCCATAAATGCCTGTATTTTAGTGGGATTTTCACACCTTGAGCATCAGCACAACCACTGCAATATTGTTAATTAAGGAGTAGAGAAGCAAATCGTATTCCCTATAAGTCATTACTCTTTTAACAGTCATAAATATTTTAAAGCGCTTAATTGGAAGCCGTTCCTCAAAGATGCTACAAAGCGCACCCTGTTTGGAGACCCTTGCAAGACAACGGGCAGAACTTGTGCTTAAGCTTCAGTCACTGTCTGCTATAGGACCTAAATGCCAAAACTTTTCCAGTGTCCTGCAGTTCTCGCAGAAGGTGCTAAACGGTCCCTGCTGTTCCAGGGGCTGGCACGGGGAGCTGCTGGATGTGCCTCCGGGAATCGAGGTGCAGCGGAGAAACCAGGGAGGTTCTGTGGGCAAAATGTTCAGTGCGGTGATGAGAATCAGATGGGGCAGAGGATAGCTGGTGTGTAAACACTGGAGTGCATTAGCTGGTAATTGCAGACAGAACCACTGAGACTGTGTTTGGATTTTTAGAAGTGTGAAGAGTAATGTGAGGCAGAGGGTAGCGGCTAATTACATAAACGAAGCCATAAGGGGCGGGTGTGTGTGGTGGAAGGACGGGAGGTTGACCTCGAGCTGGGCACAGGACCTGATTTCAATAAATGGCTTTGTGCAGAAGGACATTTAACTTGTGCAGCTGATCCTCTGCAGATCACGCAGAGCTACCGCTCAGCTGGTTTGTCGGGAGAGCTCTTGTGTGCACGGCTTTATTTCTAAGAGGGTTTTGTTCTGCAGTTGGGTGTGTCCTATCATAATTGTGGGTAGCGTGTTCATATTCTTTTTTGACAGGTTTATGTGGGAGTTGGCGTATGGAAGTGCATATGTGGAAAGGCAAAGCATCGTGAGTGTTTATGAATAACAGCCTAAAAAGGAGAAGACTGGTTGCAGTCCGGCCCCGTGGTGTTTTGAGGAGCGATCGGCACGAGCTTTCCGTGGGGAAGTGCCGTGGGTCGGGCTGGGATGCTGCAGCGCGTCCCTGCCCAGCGGGGCGCAGGGATCTGAGGCTCCCGAGCACGGCAGAGAGCTGCGGATCTTTGTGTTGAGCAGAGCCCTTCGTGCTGCACCGCGTTACGGTGTTTGCTCGGCAAAAACAGTTCTCTTCTTTCCAGAATCAACATTATACCCTAGCCAAGCCTCACCTGTAAATTCAGCGGGTGGCTTTATTTTCATTCCTTTCTCTGGGTTGGAAGGGTGGCCAAGGGCTCTCTGTGTTGTGACCTCAGCTACAAAAAACCTAAAGTTTTAATTTTGCGTTAAAGATTCAAACTGAAATGTTAATCAGCTTCAGAAAGATTATTTTTAGGACAGCAGCCTTGGATTCCAGTTTGGTAGTTGCGATTTGTCGTGTGATCAGAAGGGCGAGAGTTGTTTTTTTTTTTCTTTGTGTGTCAGCTGTTTGTTGCTGGGTTTGCTGTGTGCGTTCTGCAATTTAAACTGTCCTTAAAGGAACTATGTCTTTATTTTACTGTGGTTTTCCTAAAAGTGGCTGTCCTCTGTCACTTGCTTTTGTATTGTAGTAAGCAGTCTGATCTTCAGGGATGTTCGTAATTCTGCGTGGAAGTTTGGCCTGGTATTGCCAGGAAAGGTGCAGGGGGTATTTGACAAGTCTGGATCTTCTTCAGAAAGGGCTTCTTCCTCAGGAGCTTTAAAAACACTTACTTTATGGCTCGTGAAGTCAGGAGGGTTTCTGTGGAGCAGCTGGCTGGCATCAGAGGAGTGTGGCACCGCTGTGCAGCCCTGATGTGTAGCTGGTCGCAGTGACCAAGTGGGCTTGTTCTGGGGCTGAAGTATGTTAGGACACGTGCTTTGTGGCATGGTACACGTGATCTGGAATGAATCTGTAAGGGCCAAACTGCAGTCTCAGCCCTGTATGTCCCATGTACGTGGCCTTGGAGGATTTGGCGTGCAACTGGTATATCCAGAAAAAGGAGAATTTCCACGTTAGCCTCATTTTTCTGAGTAGAAAGGAAAAATCTAGCTAATTCTGGAGATTAAGTCTTTCACAGGCGTGTGTGATGCAATCGAAGTGCGAGTGCATGCAACGCTATCAAACCCGGTGCTTAATATCCAGTTGCCTAAATGCTTGTGAGTCAGAGTCGTGAGAGGTTTGTGGGGTTCCCTGGGAATTCTTGCGATGGATCCAGTGTATATTCTGCGGCAGCAAACGGCAGAGGGATGGGAGCGAGGGTGAGCCTAAAGAATCCTTGGCCTTTGGGCTGAGATCCTCTTTGGAGGAAAACAAGAAGCCAGGAGGGTACCCAGGAGTAGAAACAGGTGAGGCGTGAGAGGGTGGGCAAGGCTGGGTTTGGGAAATGCACGATTACCGATTTGTGCCGAGCAGGGTGGTAGCAAAGTCAGAGGATCCAGACACAATTCCAGGAAGCCAGAGGAAGGAGGGGCTGTTGCCAGCAGTGATTGTTTCATTTAGTAATTAGTGCTTAAATCTCCTCTAAGCCAAATAAAGCAGAGGATGTGAGCTGCTGAAAACTGTTCCCCCCTCCCCTTCCCCACACATCCACACCCTTTTTTGCACATACTCTTTCTAAGTGAAGATGGAATTGATGTGAGATTTGATCGTGGGGAGTTTGCTCATGGTGCAGAGCGGGTGCTGGGGGGTGTGCAGGGGTGTGGGGTCTTCTCACCATCAGTCACTCGTGCTGGGTGACCTTGGGTGGGTTGTTCCCCTGTGTTCTTGTTTTACCTTCCTTTTACCTGGTAGATGCATTTGAAGGATGAACTAAAGGATGCAGCATCTTGTGCACCAAGATTTTTCCGGAATATGGTGAAGAGGAAAATGTCACAAGTCTCTGAACAGTGAAGAAAAATCTGTCTCCTTTGCAAAGGAGAATCCTGTGCAGCTTTGCAAATGGCTCTGCGGACAGGTGTTTGTTTGCTCGCTTCTCCCTGACCCAGGGTGGCTCATAACCCGGGTTAAGCAGAAGATTGTACGTGCTGGAATGAAACCTGCCTGCCTTCCAACCTCACCAGCAATTGCAGAGGAACCGGGTTGCCAGGAGGCGGGATGTGACCTAGGAAACAAATGGCCCCTCTCCGAAGGGAAGCTCTAACTACGAGGGCAGAGGATGCGTTTCTTGCTATCAGATGGTCTTTGTTCTTTTTATCAAGCAGTAAGTCCGGTAACGATTGTGTTTGAGAGCGCTGGTGTCGTATCTGGGCGGTGGAACGCGTCCGGTACCAACAGACAAAGGTGGCGGGAGGTCTGTGGCAGATGGAGAGCATCACCTCTTCTTCCTCTCCGTGCTGCTTGGATTGGGTCTGGCTTGTCAACCCATCACTTAGGGCCTTGAGACCTTAAGCTGCCGTGTGTCTGAGTTCCTAATGGAAGCAGATGACAGCACGGCTCTCCCTCTGCCCTCGCTTCTAAGTTCTTGTAGAACAAAAGACGACTTCTTGAGTACAAAGTTGTCCTCGGACTGAAGCATATGGCTGCAACCATTCCCGTTCCTTTCTTGCCTTCCTTCCATTGCTTCCCCTTCCCGAGAACCGAAAGGAGCTGCGTCTTTACTACAAATAATGATTTGTAAACCAGTGATATTTGAAATTAGTGGCTGCTGCTGCCTTTGATGTTCTTGGCACTGCTGATTCCTCCCCAAAGCAAGCTGGGAATTAGTCTGTCATTCTCTTGCCTCATGGCTCAGGGCTATATTTAGTAGATCAAGTTGCAACAGATCCGAAAGTCGTTCCCTTCAGCTGCAGCAGAAGGCTCATGCGGGGACGGAGCGCGTTGTTTTGTAAGCGGTGACTTCAGCGCTCTGCTTTTCCACCGCCAGGACGCCCGAACCCGTCCGTGCGGTCCGGCCGGGGTGTCCCGGTGCCACCAAACCGGTCAGTTCTGGAAAGACCCCCACAGCCTTTGCTCTGGAGGGAACCTCACGATCCATGTGTTTTCATTGCTTGACTTCTGCCTAAATCTTAGAGCTTGGTGCAGAATTCTGCATACGCTTTCTGGGGTGCAGTAAGTGGTGTTTCCTTGTTGCGGGGGGAGGAAAACAGATCCTGTCATTTAAAATGTGCAGCTGTCAGGATGAAATGATTGCAGCGTCTTTATTTGCTGATCCTGCAGTTGGATCTTTGCTGAATGAGGGTTCTCTCCAGGATTCTATGGAATACAAAGGGTAATGTGTGAATTCAAGCCAGCCCGACGGGGCTGGAGATCCACGCGAATCCTGAAATGTCTGCACACAGTTTACAGCTCCGGAATTACAGGTCTGAGAACCTCATTGAATTGGCAAAGGTATTTAAAGCACTGAGTGTCTGTTGGTTCCAATGGAGTTTACTCCTCATTGTCTCCTTAGAGTCCAAGTGTAAGTGACTAAAAATAATAATGAAATCACATCGGCTGTTTCCTGTTGCCAAAAGGGGAATGGAGGACAGATGCATTAGGAGTTAATGAGTATTTTAAAATGTTTTTCTTTCCAATGATAGGAAAGGGGTAAAGTCCATCTGATATTGTAGGGCTAGCCTTTAACAATGCGAATAAATGTGGAGAAAGAAGAGAATGTTCCTTCTTTGAAAAAATAGATTATGATACACAAATGTATTAGTGGTGGTGTTATTTATGCCTCATTTTCCAGAAGTAAGATGGAAAGAACCTCTTGGTCCGTTTGCTGTCTTCTCTTCTCCTTCCTGGCCATTTTTCCCCCCTCATAATATGACACTGTTTCATGCATAGTCAGTTGCTTTGTGGCTATTGTGGTTTTTTTACACAGCAACAAGGAAGACAACAACATAAATAAAGGAAAATGTGGTTGAGGAGCCACACATTTCTGTTGAGTGGGACTAGACTTCAGGTTGGCTTGTTTAGAACTTAGAGACTGTCCAAACCAAATTGTCCCTGTTCCCGTGTCGGGGACTGGAGGCCAGGAGTTTGTTTCTGTTTCAAGAGGGCTGTGTGGCCGGTGAGGACGGGAGGGGAGCTGGGGCTGGTGGAGAAGGTGAGAGGCTGCTCTGCTGAGCCGGAGATGAGGGCGCGAGGTGGAGCTCGACCACCGCTCCTGCAGTGCCTGCGGAAAGGGCCGTGCGTTGGCTCCAAAGCCAGGCTCAGAAATAGAGATAATCGACCTTTCTTTGGCCTTCACTTGTGATCTCCGACACGGGGGGGATTTTAATCCCCATCAGCTCTTTAAAAATTGTGGTGAGATATAAGACACTGAAGTGGGGAAAATGCTTGTAATTGCTTTTGTGCCAGCCAGTTCGGGATGGTTGCCTGGAAAGGTGCTATTCTACCCTTTATTCTCCCTTGCTTCCTTTGTTCTAATAGTCACGTATTCTTTAAAGACTTACTGATACCAACGTTTTTCTGAAAATTCATGTTTTTCCTGGGCCGTTTAAGAAAATGACTGTCCTTTCTGATCTGATGTAATTTCAGACTCTTGATTTTTCTTCCTATTGTGCTTTGTTTTTATTTTTTCCAGGGTGGTGAAGGAGGAGATCTCAGACGACAACGCAAAGCTCCCGTGCTTCAACGGCAGAGTGGTGTCCTGGGTACGTTGGCTTGTGTCCGGGGATGTTTCTGATACACTGGGCACAGCAGCAGGGTACTTGGTACATGGATTTTTTACAAGTGTCTTGAATCTCAAATGACATGGAAGCAAAGGCTTAACGTTTCATTATGTCTGATTCTTTAGGTGAAGAACGAGCTCCATTTGCCTTTCTCCCTTAGGTGAAATAATGTTAGTTTGATGATAAATAGTAAAATAGTTTTTTTCTTCTTAATGCCAACCCAGGAACTTAACACACAAGGATCAGTTCAGTCTGAGCCCAAGTCTCTAACAGTGGGAATGGTGCCGTTGCAAAGATCTAAAAGCAAAATTTAGGTGTGTGCCTTAAAGTGAATTGTTTCAGAGAATTAGTACCGCAGAGCTTTCTGTGAACGCCGAACCAGCGCAGGCTCCGCACAGACTCCCCAGCAAGGGCCGTAACGCATTAAAAACCCATTGACTGCAGCTGAGGCAGAGGCGGCACAGATTGTTGCAGGTAGTATGGGCAGATATAGCGCTTCCAAAGACTCGGCCTCTTCCCTCCCTTCCCACCCATCAGCTTGTTTCCAAATTTCTGAGCGTACCCCCCCGAGCGTGGGTGCAGTTTGTAGCTCTGTTAGAAATCACGCAGAGCATCTTGTGCGGATGGTGCTGACAAGGGCTCCTGCTCGCTCTGCTGAACAATCAGCTGCAACATCTGGGGCTGACCTGCCTGATGAATTGCAAATTACTTTTTCCACACTAACACCCATAAAATTGCAGCGCTTATCTGCCTCTATTTGCTGCTAATTACTGGAGGAGTTTTATGTAAATCGTACTGTAAGTTAATTGTTTGCAGTTTCGAACCCTTTAATACCTGCTCACTGGAACTTAACAGATAATTGCATACATATATTTTAGGGCTAGAAAAGTTGTTCTTTACCTTTTGGAAAGACTGTGTTTTGGGCAGATCTGTTTCCTTTTCTGTTTATAACATGATATGCCTGAGCTTTCTTTGTCTCCTGTGTTATAAAATGTGCCTCAGCTGGTAGCGGACAGCTTGGGATTCTTTCACAAAACCATCTGTGGTAATTGTCATCCTCACTGTAAATTACTGCAATATATATCTGTGTATTTCGCATCGAGATGACGTATTTAAATGCCCCGCACCATCTCTTGACTGATGCCGTGGCTACTTGGAGGTTTACATTTAGAAATTTGGGATTTTCATCCTTTTTAATGACATTTGAATCCTTCCATTTGTTGTAGGTGGAAACTTTGATCCTGTCATCTGCAGGACTGATTTCCATAGAGGAAAATGTTCAAGGGGGGAACTACGAGTCTTTAGTTGTTGCTTATTCCTGCTGCGCTGGGAACCCAATATACAGCTAGATTAGTGTTGAATTAGACTCACTGCTCCTAATTAACTATTTAAACCTCCTCCCCATCCCTCCTGTTCTGCTTGTTTTTCTCCTCTGCAGCCTTAGATCTTGCCCTTTTGCTTTCAGGGTGGTTGGTTTGTTTGTTTGTTAGGACTAAATAATTTGGGACAGATGGCTACTACTTACTAGATTCCTTTTCAGTGGTTGACCTTGAGGATTTTGAACAATATGGAGACTGGCATTAATTGCATGGCACGAGTTCTTCATCTAGTAGTTGTTGCTGTAAATGCATTTACACAAACACATCTTGTGCAAAAAGCAGCTGATGTGTATGCCTGTTCTGCTACCACGTACACACACAAAGAACATAGGATACAGTTTTTCTCAGGGGATGATTTCTTTTGAGTTCTTTGGGACTGCTTACCCGAGTGAACTCATTAGTGCATTTTTATTGGGTTTTTTTTTTTTTCAGGTTCAGGTCCTTATTGGGCAATTTGGACAAACAGCTTGCGCGGAAGAGAATACGTTACCTTCGGGCTTTTTGCGAAAGCTTAGACTGATTTTGCGCTCAGTTTGCACGGCGCAGGGCCGCGCTGCTGCTGAGGCTGGGAGTGCGGGAAGGATCGGCTTGTGCTTGCTGCCCGGTGGCCTCTGCCCGCGGCGCACGGAGTCGCTTGGCTGTTACCGCTGGGTTTTAGGAAGGTTTTGCAACGTCTGGGAGCGATTCCCTGCGCTGGGCATGTGCACTGCCTGCTGTTGGCTGGCACTGATGCCAGCGCCCGCTGTCAGTCTCTCCCTTTTTAGGTTTTTTTTCTTCTCTGTTATCTGGGTGCCAACAGATAACGCTTGTCCTGTTTGTATGTAAGCTTTTCAGACGCTGTATTTGCAATTGCAGTTAAAATCGTGGAGTGGAACCATTTAGCCTTCTGCCATCTGTGATAAATCACAGATGGAATTGACGGCTTTGACACCCAGCCTGTGTCTTTCTGTCTGTGAACACTGAGGAAAGTCGCCCTTTACCTGGCAGCCACACTTTGCTTAAAGTTCTTAATTTTAACCTATTATAGCTGCTGATTTCCAGGCTATACATCCTGTATTCTCTGAGTATCCGTGGTCCAAGGTTGGAGCAAACGCCGAACAAATATACTGTAGTTTTCAGCAGGAAAGAAGGAGGAAGCCTAATCTACCCGGCACAGACAATTTCTCATTACTAAAATAAACATCACATTCCTGATGGGCTTTTGCAGCCTTCGAGCAATGTGGAGTCCTCTTGCCTTTGACAGAATTTCTCATCAGTGAGTCCTTTTGTGCAACGGGTCCTTCGGGAACAGCCTTCGCGTGGATAATGGGCCGTGGCTCTGAAGCTTGGACTTGGGATTTGAGATGCCTGTGACTTTATAGGAAGTAATTACTTTCAACTTGTAGATGAATGTGGCTGTTCTGAAGTCGCTGTCGAAAATACAAATGGCTCTTTTTGGGCTATTTCTTTAGTAACTATCAGTCCCTCACCTCTCCCTGAGCTGAGAAATACCAAGAGCTGCTGCTGCTCTCAGTGAGAATTTAAATATTGGAGTTTTCCTGCTGGTAGACTAATATTTAGCCAGATGAGAATCTGAGGGCAGAGTGTACCAGTATTCGCTCTTTCCCCTTCCCAGACTGTTTCTTGTTGTCTGGTGCCTTTTGGTTGAGAACAGACTGATTCCTGGAGCTGCCTTAATATGATACGTTTTCTCCACTTCCTGGGAAAGGTTTAATAGTGAGTGTGATGGTAGCACCTCAGTTTAAAAATCCAGTGTTCAATACGATGGAACGAACCGCACCAACAGTTGCAATTAGTTCCACGCTTCTTTATTAACTTGTTCCATGTGCGGCACACAGATGACATCCCCGGTTCGCGCTGAGCTGCAGCCCTTTGGGCTGGAACCCGCCAGCTGTTCTACAGCCACAGGCACGTTCAACACAGAACACAGCGCGAGGGGAGAAATGGATTGAAACGCTGCTGCCGGTCACAGCTGGGGAGGAAGCTGGATGGGTGAAATATAATTATCGGGGCTGGCTCCTGGCCAGGGAACTGGGGTTAACGCGGCTTTTCCTGCGGAAGCACCCTGAGAGGTCTGTAACGCCGCAGCCCAATAGCGCGTTAACATCTCCATTTGAAGTGCTGTAATGGGGAGTTTTATTCCTACCGTAGCTTGTCAAAGGAAAGGACACAGTTTATCTTAAAGCTTATAGGATACACAATGATAGGATAGCTTATAGGCTACATAATGATTTACAGAATGTCACTCGTTGTTGGAAGAAATGAGGAGCTCCCAGCAAACCGAAGGCGTTTTGTGAGGTGTCTGGAGAGGGTCAGGGCTGCAAGCTCACTGCACAGCTCCAGCCGGGGCCGGTGTTGCTCCATGTTAGGTGTTACATGGCATTTCTCATCTTGCCTACACCCAGTTTCTTTTTTTTCTTCTTTTTTTGTCCCTTGGTCTTATTTTGTTAGTGAAAGCACTTGCACAGCGATTCCTCAGGGAGTGAGCCCAGCTCAGAGATACTCTTGCACCTCCATAATGCCAACACGCTTTCTAAACACCTCCTGCTAACTTCTCCACCTGAAAGAAAGAAACCTTAATTGTTAAGTTATTAGGAAAGCTCATGTTATTTTTCCCTTCAGTTTTTCCGCTGTTGCTCTTGCTTTGGTGATAAGAGAGTTTGAATAATGCAGCTGACTCCGTGTGGTGCTGGAGAGCTGGTTTGTCTTCGGGCGGTTCCTTTTTGACAGTCTGTGTGTGTTTGCCTTCTCATATTTATTGTATATGCTCCTAGGAGTAAATACACTGCATCCTGAACAGCAGTGCCCTCCGATCCTCTTCCCTCTCCTGCTCCATCCCCATCTTCAGCAGCCAGCACCTCTCCGATGATGATATCAGCATTAGTCCTTGATAAATTAACCAATTACAGTTGGAATGTCTTATGTAGGGCTAGTTCTTCCACAGCTAAAAATAGAGGGAAGCCAAGACCTTGTTTCCACTTAGTGCAAAGTAATAAACTATATCATTATTTGAGCATTTCTTTAATTAAAGACCTCCTAATCATATTGTTCAAAGAGAGCTGGCAAAGTGATGAGATGTCTCAGGTGGCTGGTTATAGGCTATAAACCTTTTCACCTCTGGGTCACTAGGTCAGGTCTAACTTGTGTTGTGCGTGGTCAGTGTGCTGTTGAAATAATGAGTTGTTTTTAGCTTCCTTTGGGCAGTTTTGGTTTGGTTTGTTTTTTTTCCCGCCCACATTCTTGCCAAAACATTCAAAATAAAGCAAGGAAAGCATGGAACGAGATTAATCCATACAACACTGAGACCTTCTTTCCTCTAGTGTCCCTTAGCTCTCCCAGAATATTTAGCAAAGCAGCGGCTGAGCCGCTTCCGTCGGCGCGGAGAAACCCGTACGAGCGTGGGTAATTGTGGTTTTGTGTCGACAGCTGGTGCTGGCCGAAAGCTCCCACTCCGACACGGGCTCCCAGTGCACCGAGAGCCACGCGGACCTTCCGCCACCCATCGAGAGAACAGGCGGCATTGGGGACTCCCGGCCTCCGTCCTTCCAGTAAGAGCAAGTTGTCTTTTTTTTAAATTCTGAAACAAAAAAACGTAATTCCTGTCTCTTTCTTCCCCACATTTCTCCGTGCTGCTCCAAACCAGCTATTTGTTGTTATTGTTAGAAAAATAATATACTTGCTAAGGCTGAGGAATTTAAAAGGGGAATGGGAAGGAGAAAAAAACCCACCCTGTCATTGTTGGAATGAAATATATATCCTATATATCTGATTTTGAAACCCGTTGTGGAAGAGTTAATTAGAGAGGTAGCTTTCCAGCGTGTATAGATGACAGCCTTTTATTACTGTGTTATGGCTAATTATGTAGTATGCAGAGCCAGCAGGACACTGATATCAAGAGCGAAAATTAACATGAGTAATAATGTCTCCTCCACGTGCATATGAGCAGCTTGAACTGTGTGTAGCCAGACTGGGAGTCGTCAAATTTAATGGTAACCATGTTATTTCCCAGTCCGTGTGCAGAGCCCATGTATATCCTCACAATGCCTTCCTTTTCAGGGAATTTACACAAGGAGGATCTAAAGCAGGACCCGGTTCTAGCTGTGATCTCGGTGTACATTTGGAGAAGGAAATGTGGTTTTATTTGCCTGGTGTCACGTGTGTCCGTTGCTTTCTGGGATATCTATAGCCTGGAAGAGCCCATAGTGTCGTGTTTTAGTCTTTTACAGATAAATATCTTCTAGAGGGGACAAGAAATCTTGGGAAATACTAACCCTGCCCAAAACTGTGTGTCTTGCAAAGGCTTTACTGCCCTCGTGTGTTCATAAATTCCTTGATGTTGGCTGGAGAGGCCTGTACGAGCGCAGTCACGTGCCCTGCAAATATCACTAGTGCTTTGTCTTCCCGACCTACACCTACATGGAATAAGTGCAAGATCAGGCTTGATCTAAAAGAATAATTACACTGGAAGTTAGGCACAAATCTGTGTTTGTGGCTCCACTCGCTGCTACCAACTGCGTGTGCTCAGAGCGGTGAAATTGAAGCTGTGCTGATGCACCTGCTAAAAATCTTTCTGTATCTCTTGACGTCAGGCAGCTGCAAGTTTCCAGAACTTGAATCATGACTGCGCTTCTCTTCTGATCGCTTAATTCTCCAGCAATTTTTGAAAACGATGTTTCCTGGGATTTTGGGGCGGTGACTCTGCAGTAGTGTGTTCAGTGCCATTTCTGCACGCTGCCTCCTTGAATAATATTTCCCTTTAAGAGCTCAGTAGTGCAGCCCTTTAACTGCCACAGCTGTAATTCAGTATTGCTCTATACTCACATATCACCTCCCCTTCTGTAAAAGTGACTTGGCTTCTTGTTTCCTAAATCCCTGAGACTGTTTTTAATGACACTCAAACTACCAGAGACCTGTCATCTCCTGTCCTCCTTCAGCGTTGATTGGGCAATTATTTATAGAAGAGCTGAGCTTGGTGTTGTGTAGTTGTACAAACAGAAATGTTGCTGAACAGCGAAGAATACAAGAAAGAGCAAACAAGTCAGCTGTGAGGTTGCTTTATGCCCTTTGTTAGGGTGCAAATCACCTTTTCTAGCCGGGTTTCACCTTGGAAACTATTAATATCTAGTACTGGGAATTCTGGCAGTAGTCACTGGTCACTAGATGGTGCTGCTGGGATGTCCCAGAGCATGGCGGGACACCCCAAATCGGGGGACTGTCACCCTCCTTCCCTTTTCAGTTGTACTGGACTGAGGCAAGAGATGCAAACGTACATGTGACAGCACTTCAATACATATACGTGCCTTTTGGTAGCTTCAGCCTGCAGTCAGGTGTTTTCTGATTTCCCAATTTCTGTGGCGGGCATGTCAGGACATTTCGTTAATGCAAAGAGGGCGTGTGGGCATGCAGGGGATTTTCAGCCGTCCTCTCCAAGGTCCCGCTACACACGTGTGCTCACACACGCACCGGTTCTGGGTCCGGCTGCCACAGAAGCCCACGGCACCAGTTGGTAGTTTAATTCCCTGCGTAAAATGTGCATTCCGGACTCATGGAATTCTAGGAGAAATATATTAATGATGCTGATGATTTGATTTAAGTATAATGGTGGCCATTATGCACCTTTTTTGTGGCAGGTTTTTCAATGTCACGATGATACCACTTGTGCAAACAGTGCTGTGTCTTGGGGGCTGGATATTGAACAGGCTTTTCACCCCTCGGGTAGTTTTGGAGGCTAGGGGAGCTTGCAGTGCTGCAGCTGATCTGCGTTATAGTTCTCTGGCCTCCAAACCAACGTGCTTATGACTGCAACTGTTTTTATCAAACAGAAAGAAAGAGATGGCTCCACTGTTTCTTCCTATTTGTTCTCTAACAGCCCAAATGCTGCCAGCAGCCGGGATGGCCTGGACAATGACACGGGAACGGAGTCGGTTATTAGTCACCGGCGGGACAGACATCGACGGAGAAATAGAGAAGGGCATGAAGATGGTGAGTCCTATTCCGTTTTCCCCCTTTTTCCCTTAGGAAGAACCATTTTTCTGATAACCTTTCAGAGCAACAACTACTTCTGCATGAATGCTGCCGAAGAGAAGTGTGTCTGCATTCCTGTGCGCTTTCAGGGACTATTATTATTTTAATGGAATAATTTGATGATTGCTTTGAAACTCTTTGAAGCTCAGCATTTTCTAAGAGGTCTGGACAACTTACAGTGTAGTGGTGGGGAGATGAATTTTTATGATATACAGAAGTTTCTGTAGCATTAGAAGATGTTATTAGTTTGGAGAGGAATAACAACACCCAGTGCTGAGCTCCACACTGTCGTGGTGAGGCTGCTTCCATTATTCAAGTTTGTTAATTTAAGGTAAACACATTATCTGGATGATGTGTTGGGAGTTTGCAGTGTAGGCCATTTGGGAGTCTTAGTATTTTAACATTGCAAGATCTGAGCCAAAATCCTCTGAAATAATTTCTGTTGTTTTCTCTAGGACCAGTGCTGGTATTTTATGCTGGTATAACTATAGCACATTGGCTCTGAAGATCTTTTTTTATACATAAGTACACATATAAACTACAGAACTCTGTACATCAAAGTAAGCTTGTTTTTTTCATTTGTTGCCAGGCAAGAATTTCCAGGCTTAATTAAGAATTAACAGGTGCCGCCCATTGTGTTTAAAATGGTCCGGAATATGGAATACTTGGGCCCAAGCGATGCCATCACAGGCTTTATTCACAGCTCCACCCATTAAAGTATTTGCCTCCAGTTAGAAAACCAGAAGTTGTATATACACTATGGGTTAGAAACAGGTGGTTTTCTATTCATTGAACCTTTCCGACTTGTAATAACTGGCTGAGTGAAGGAAAGTTCTGCAGCGGGTGGAGCAGAGAGCTGCTTTCACCTGATCGTGACTGCAGATTCCTTTGGGAAATCACAGAAGGAGAATCTTCTAACACTGTTGTGTTAAAAACTTGTTACAGGAAGAATGTTAAAAGATGGTTTTGTTTTTCATATTAATTTAAACTAATGCCAATACCTGTTTTGCCATGGACAGAGAGCTGGTTGTTGAGTGGCTGGTCTAGGACTGAAATTAGTTCATACTTTTCCCTTTAGATAGAAATGGGATAAAATTTCCCCCTTCTCCTGTCAGTCTAAGGCAAGACCATGTCACTCAGTCATGCAAACATTACCTGTCTCGAAACAATTTAGGTTTCCTACCCGCAGCAGGCGATACATGTGAGCAAGAGGTGAGTTTTGTTAATGTATATAAGGCAAGCACAACTGCTGTGTCATCTTAGTCTCATGAAATACGCTGTTTAATGTCTCTGGTGTTTCTGTGGTCATAATATTTAACTTAAAAAGAACACAAAGCCGCCAGTGCGTTATTTTTAGTTGAAATGGGGGAACAGTTCTAGGAAAAGGGGGACAAGGGTGGAGGAAGGAGCGAGGTTGAGACACCTGCTCCACAGCTGCTCCAGGAGCTCACTTGGCATTGTGAAATGGTGCTAAATCCTCCTTTCCCCGCAGAAAGAAGGAAATGCAGTGAGAGTGTTTGATCTTGTCCTGTAGAGACTTGTGTAAATAGTATGGAAATTACAGCTCTGGTCGCTCAGAGAGAGGCAGGATGAGGGATCTTCACCGGAGCGCTGCGTTACTCAAAGGCTTGTTCCGTAGGTATAATATTATTACACAGTGTAGCCAAGACACAGGCACATCACTGCTGGCTCACCAAGCCATACAATAACGTGTACCGCATGCTCTTTGTAACTGTTTGAGCTCATTATTGGGATAAAGTAAATGACAAAGAATTACCCAGCCCGACAATGAGGATATCCCTGGATGCTCTACAAAGGGAAAGAAGTACTTGTTCCACAAGAGAAGATGAACGGTGTATTGTAGGCTTCATTTCAAACAAGGCAAAGTGAGAAAAGGTGCTAATGAGGCATTTGGGAACTGCAGAGATGTAGACGCGTTGAACTAAAACCTGGAGAGGTCAAGCAAAAACTTAGTGCACCGAACACTGATTGCTGTGGAACTGACAGGTTGAACAGAACGAGGCTGCAAGAGGAAAGAGGTTTTACTCTGGTACTGCTGTGTATTCTAAATGAGGTTAATACAGTGAACTGGCTGAGAAAATGAGCCCCGTCAGCTACGTGTGGACAAAGTTACCTTCTGTGTGTGTGCATATATATATATATCTGTATTTTAAGATATAATAATGGTTATATTGTGGAAACTACATGTGCAGAGAAACAATTATTTTTGAGAGGCTTTGTATTCAAAGAGGCATTTGTAGAATTGGGGAATAAGTCTTTTCCTGATCACCTTTCACACTAATTAGTAGCAGATGTATCTTTGGTATTAGCTTCATATAAAAGGAGTCTGAGAGAGCCGAGCTGTCAGTATGTCAGAGCTCCACTTGCTCTCTTAAAGCAACAAAATCCTTGTTTCAACACCGAGTTTGCTTTGGGATGAACCTCACTGTTGTGCAGCCAGCTGAAAGATGCCCTTTAATGATAATGGTCAAGAAAGTCTGACCTTGACAGAGCTGTGCTGCCCAGACAAGGTGGTGCAGGTGTGGGGACAGGAACATGTAGCACAGTCGAGGGAAAGGTGGTTTTATGGGTGAGATATTAATAGAGTTTGTCAAGGAATCTTGTTTAACGTTTCTGTGCTGCTGGGCCTATCCAGACCAAACTCAAATTGTGTTTTCTGCTGCTTTTGCAAGATTTTCATATGTACCTTCCTATTGACATAAGCTTCTCATGGCCATTCTAATGGATGGTGTGATATCGTTATAATCCTTGTTCGTGCTGCGATTTCTGCCTCGATGCCCATGGACTGAACCCCAGACAAATGCAAAAGTTGGGAAGAAGGGAGGTGGGTGGGCGGGCCAGCCAGGGCAGTCGGTTTTCCAGCTGCTGGATGAAATCATGTCCGGCAAAGAGCTTGGTTTTGGCATAAAGAACCTCCCGCAGAGTTGTCTGTGCTGTCAGGGTGAATGTCGTGCTACTCTCAGTGCCATTTCTTCCTTGCTCTTCCTCTTTGCCCAGTAATAGTCCATTTATTTTGTTTCTGCAGTCCCTCGGATCAACGGCCATCCGAAACTGGACCGGCACCGTGAGCACCCTCCTGGCTACGACAGCTCTTCGACCATGATGAGCAGTGAGCTGGAGTCCAGCAGCTTCATTGACTCTGATGACGATGACAACACAAGCAGGTAGGGAGGGCATGATAAGCCAATACATTTCTTGGATTCCAAATACCCGTTTTTAAAGATGTAAATTCAATCAGAACTCATATTCTTCCTTTTCCTGGCTGCATTATCTGCACACTTTCTTTAGAGCTTTTGTTCATCCAAATGAGCTGTGAAAACCCATCATGGATTTCTGTTAATTGTCAGAGAACAAGATTACAGATCTCTGGTGGTTCATAGAGATCTGTAGCTAAAATAAGTGAGATGCAATGTGATTCTAGCTGGAATGGAAACAGCAAAGGACAACTAATCCTGGAGGTACTTAAACTTCTGTTATGTTTACAGATTATTAGCTTACTGAACTCAGCAGATCTGTTTGGTCTTGCAGTTGTAGCTTAGAAACCCATTGAAGAGCAGCAGTTCCTTCAAATTCTGTGCAAAGGCTGGGTGTTTCCGAAAGGTTGAAAGGGTAACTAGATGTACATTTAAGAATTAGTTTCAAGAACTTATTTTGCAGTTACAGTGAACTTGCCAACACCTGAAGATACAGAAAATTATCCTTCTGGATGCTTTGTACTTCACCTGGGTATTCATGTGCATAAAGGGCTGGCAAGATCAAATGTGAACCTGAATGTACTCCAAGCCTTCCTAAAGCCTTCAGGGCTTCTAATCCTCCTTCCCCCCCAAAAAAATCAGGCCCACAGAAACAACCACCCTGCAGCTAATTTTGTTCCTTGTAAATAAATTAATCATTTCCATGGCAGCGAGATACGCAGCACGGCAGGATTAGCACAGCCAGGGTGGCCACTGAAACTCATTATACTAGACCCAGCTAAATATTTCTATATTAATAAAGTAAAGCTTCCTGCGTCTGACCAAGAAGAAAGAGACTTTCGGAAGCTGCTGCTTTTCCTTTCCAGGCCAGGGCAGAAGCTTTTGGCAGCCGGAGTAGCTGCCAGGCCAGCCAGGCAGGCCCAGCAACTCGCTGGAATGCTCCCAGGTATGCTGGTGTCTGACGGGGACGATGCGCTGGAGCAGATGAGGGATTGTGCTGGCAGCGAGAAGGTTTCTTTAGAGGCAAATACAGGCAAATAGAATATGGAGCGTGTTCCAGATCTGCTGGAGCCAGCGGCCTGGGGAAAAAGCGGTTGAAGGGGGTAAGTTTGTGTAGTAACCGCTGGTGAACTCTGGGGTCTGAACCTGCATTGTGAAGGAGATTGTATGTGAGGGAGGTCAGTGAGAGGAGAAATCAGGTGTCATGGGTGTTACTGACATGGAAGGGAAAGGGTTGTGAGGCTGAGGATGCTTTTCTAACAGCTTTATTTTATTGTAACTTGGAGCAGTGCAGCAGAGTTGGTTGGTTTCCAGTCCAGGGTTGTTCTGTTGCATTTAGTTAGTTTTCTCCAGTGTAATAAGTAGCATTTTCTAATGTTTATCTGTATAGAAGCTGATGTGTAAGCACTCAAAACATGTTTCTGCAATGCCTTCTGATGGTTTTGTGCAACTAATGTGAGAGGCTGGTTAGCTCAAGAAGTTACTTCTCTGAAATATTGTCTGTCCTCCTGAACTAAACCTGAGCTGTGGCTTTTCTAAGGAACCAATTAATATTCTTCCAGACTAACACTGAGTAGAGTGAAAAAATTACAGCAGAATTCTCACATATTATCATCTGGTAACAGAAGTTCAGAGATTTGCCAGTAAGCTCTGGTTTTCTGGCTGAATTTAAAAGAAAAATCCAAAATGTTCTCTGCTTACACAGGAATCTAAACTTTAGGTCGTATGTTGAAAAGACCTCTTTATTTTTCCCGTTAAAAAGGTAAAGCCTCACAAAACCAGGTGCTGTGAGCTGTTTCCACAGATGGAGAATTATCACGTTTTTGATCTCTTTTGAAAATACCACCTCTTGGCTCTTTAAATTAATTTGCCTTGCTGGGAGGGGAAAAGGGAGTGTGTGAGGTTAACGTGCCTGAAATAGTTTTGTGAACTCAAAGAGAACGTCAAGAGCTTCACACCCTCTGAGCTGTTCCATCGGCCGGAACGTTCAGCTCGGTATCTTGGACTAAAACACAGGATGGGTTTCGCAGTGCGGAGGGTTGAAACCTCCTGACACCAAGCTCCTTTTTGAGGCTGCCGGTATCTAGTTTTGCTTGAGATATTCTATTATTCCTGCAGGTGGTTAGAGCTTTGAAGACAGGGACGTGGAGACTGGCACCGTTTTCCTTGTGACAGTGCCAGTTCAATTACTTGTGTCCTGTAGGGTTGGATGGTTTTCATCTTGGTTAGCGCTGGAGCAGAGGAATGCAAAGGGCTCAGCTTTACAGAGTTGCGTTTGCTCTCCGTTTCCCTCAGGTTGAGTAGCTCCACCGAGCAAAGTACTTCATCCCGGCTCATACGGAAACACAAGCGCAGGAGGAGGAAACAAAGGATGCGGCAGATTGACAGGGTAAGGTCGGCATCGTAGTTTTCCGAGGAGGCGAGGGGAGATTTTTGAATGTAGTGTGTGAATGAGAAGAGATCCAGAGCAGGTCTGTGATCTGCTGAATTCACTGGGAAGGCTCCTGAGGGTCCAGCCTCCCCTGGACTAAACCTCAAACATTTGCAGTTGTGCAGCACTAGAGTCAAGACTCTCTTCTCCTCTCCCTTTCTCCTTTTACTGTTAAGTGATCGCGTTTCTTGTTGTCTGTGTTGTCACCTCCCGCAGGACCACGTGTTGTTCACTCCTCTCTTTAGGGAGGAGCTCTGGGTCTAATTCACACTGCACTGGGCACTGCAGTATTTAAATTTCCGTCTGTCAGTCATGTAGTGAGGAAGCAGAAATCATTCAATGTGAAGTTCAGCTGAGAAACCTCAATATAGGAACTTACTCCATGGATTTTGTGAACAAATCTTTAGAGAAAGTGCAGATTGTGTTCAGATTTTTTTTCTTACAGATTCTAAATGAAGAATAATTTTGAGGGGTCCACAATGGTTTCTGGATGCCTGCCGAACAGAAACCTATTGATCATTTCCTAATGTATTAATCCTTAATAGTTATTTTTATTGTTTGTTCTGAGCCCTTTAAAACCTTGAGAATTTTCTGTTGTGTTTTGCAGTCGTCTTCGTTCAGCAGCATCACCGATTCTACCATGTCCCTAAATATCATCACTGTCACACTCAACATGGGTAAGACCACAAGTGATGTTTTTTATGATGAATTTCAAGCGATACAGTCGGAGTTTTATTTCTTGGAATGGTAAGGGCTCAGATGTTGTTAGGAGCAAGAGCAGAAGGGTGCTGGAGGTTTGTCTTTCAGCTGCTGATGCATTTCATTGTGTAGGCAGATAGAAATGTGCAGGGCTGCCAACTCAGCACCTTTCAGTAGCACCAATTTCTTCCTGACACTCTGACATGTGGAAAAAACATTACCTAATGCTGATTAGGTGCCTAATTCCTAGGTGTAGACATGACTTTTCAATGTCATTTCTCATGCTGATTTTTTTAATGTAACTTTCCGGTGTCCTATATGAAAAAATGATGTTTTTAGCAGCGTTTCCCTAAACCTGAGATAATTGTAAGTCAAACACAGCCCAGCTGATGTGTTGAGAGAACTCATTTTTCAAGACTGAAGTAGCCTGGTGTTAGATCTTCACTATCATTCCAATCACTTTGCTTTTTTCCTCCACTTTCTGTCTGTCTAGAGAAGTACAACTTCCTGGGAATCAGCATCGTAGGACAGAGCAATGACCGGGGTGATGGTGGCATATACATTGGCTCTATAATGAAAGGAGGGGCGGTGGCAGCCGATGGCCGGATTGAACCAGGAGACATGCTGCTGCAGGTCGGTCCGTGTCCCAAAATACGTTCTGCTGGCTTGGACGCTGGTGGCTCAACTCAGTCGTCCCACCAGATCCATGGACTTAGTAATCAGCAGAATCCATTCATACTCAGAGAAATGCATCGCAGAGTCCGTTATCCCTTAAATCTGTCATTCTTTGTGAACTCTGCTGGATCGTTGAAGTGCTCTGAGAAACAATATTTCTGCAGCTGCTCAAAGGAGTGGAAACAGTTGCAAGGCAACTAAAGTTGGAAATACATAATTAAAATGTCTTCAACTTTCCTGTTGCAAAACCTGACCTCTGCTTTTTGCAACATTTCAGGTGAACGATGTCAATTTTGAGAACATGAGCAATGATGATGCAGTACGGGTTTTACGGGAAATTGTCTCCAAACCAGGGTGAGCATCTCACAAAATCTCTCACTACTTATCCTTCGTGTGCAGTGACTGGTATTGGGCAAACCTCAGAGAAATCGACGTTTCAATCTCAGTAAACAGCCGTGTATCTGCTGATCTCAACTCTGAACTTCTCAGCGTAAATGGGTGAGACTGGTTCCAACGTACCAGCCAAAACCAACACAAATAAGGAGTTGCCTAGTTTCAGTAGCACTATTTGTTTATAGGATGAGTGTTTTAATATCTCAAGAGCTGATCATTTGACAGATTTCACCAACAGTGCTCATGATCTATGCAAAACCAGAAATGTCCTGATGCTGCTTCATACTGCAAATATTTTGACGGGCATCTCAGGATGCTGTTGGGTAGAAATGAGTTTGTTTCAAAGAGCTCATTGTAGCAATTACAGCTTCTGTAGGGAAAGTTGAGTCACCCTGACCTGTTTTCTTTCCTCCTAGACCCATCAGCCTAACAGTAGCCAAATGCTGGGACCCTACTCCCAGGAGTTATTTCACTATCCCCAGGGGTGAGTAGGTTTTTGTGCTCTTTGCTGGGTTCCTGAGGAGCCCTTGAGGTCTAGAATATTTTCAGCTATTTTGGCATGTAGCAGATTTCCATTCCCCACAAGTTTGATCCTTTTAACTTTGATTGTATGATTTGTTTGCTTTTTGTGTTGGGAGGCCGGGGCAAAGCACTTGGTAGTACCGCACATCATAGCAAAGTGAGAATCTATCTCCCTGGGTGGAATAGTAGTGAAACATTATTACAGGACTGGTCGCTTCTCTCCCACGAGGGGAAATATTTCACTCCTACTGCACTTACAGGAACAGGAGTGTTGTGGTTTTTTCCTCTGAGGCTGGTGCAGCAATTGCTAGAGAAAACCAGCTACTGCTGGCAAGGTGCTTTTTGTTCCCTCGTGCTGGGGCTATTTCAGTTCTACTGTCAGAATGGTGAGGACTTGCGCACAACAAAAAAATTCCCTCTCACTCTAGGTCTTTGTGTTTATTGCAAATCTGATTTCATTTGTCTTTCTCTCTCTCTCTCTCTCTCTGGTTGTTTCGCAGCTGAACCGGTGAGGCCAATTGACCCTGCGGCGTGGATCTCTCATACCACAGCCATGACGGGAGCGTACCCCCGTTACGGTATGAGCCCCTCCATGAGCATCACCACATCTACCAGCTCCTCACTAACAAGCTCAATTCCCGATTCGGAAAGTAAGTCACAGTGCGGCCAGCGCAGGGCAGGCGGCTCCTGCTCGGGGCCAGCGGTGCCGAGCTGTGCGCAAATCCGAGCCCAGTCCCACGCACGATGAAAACGACAGCGGCCACACAACTCTTGAATGCTTTCTGACGTTTGTGATTCTATTGGGGAGCATAGAACCTTTTTCTAAATGTCAGAAGTAAATGCAGTGGTGTTTTGATTCAGGAAGAGGTGGCTTGTGGTCCCTTTTACAGTTACACGGCAGGCCTCCAACTTTACCCCCTCAGATAAATGTGAGAGCTTCCTCCTATTTGAGATTGTTTTTTAATAAATTCAAATAATTTGCTTCAGATAGATGTCACTGGATAGTAACGTTAGTGTATCGTTTAGGAAGTCTTCCCCTGATATTCTCATAGCCTTCTTTTATACTTTTTTGTACTTTTAGAAATTATTGAGCAAGGAGAAAACAAATGTAACGTCCCATGTGAAACTACAGTTAGAGTTCAGCCTTCTTTCCTGGTTTGTCTGTCTGTGGCGGTCCCTGCACTAGTCGTATCCATGTAACCAACAAGTTGTCACGAGCCCTTATCTGGGACGTTAAAGGGCAATTGTTCTTTTTGTAGGTGTAGTAGCTCATTGTCTCTAGATAGAGGCAGCACCGCTGGCTGAAGGGAAATACATCCGCAGCAGAAAGCCAGGGAATCACCCGATGAGTTTATCTTGAGATGTGTTTTCAGCCTTACAGGTGCTAAAGATTGTGGAATCGAATGTATCTGCTGCTTGCTGTCAAACGAGAGTCTGTTACTCTGCATTCCTCTTGAACTACTCATGTATCGTGTGCCTTGATATACAGTGATGTGATTGGGAAGTGCGGAATGCAGACGCCCTCTCAGTCATACTTTAAAAATAAAGGTTATTTGGGAGCAGAACCATGTTTCTGGAGACAGCTTCTCATTTCTGTGCCAGTGACTTCCAACGTTTCCTCTCCGGAATGCAAGAAAATGGAGAGTACCCCAACCTTAATTGTCTTCTTTTGCTTAGCACCTTCCTTCAGTTCAGTCCTATTATCCCCCCCAAAATGGCAATATTTGGCTGTGAAAGTGGAAGCAGTGAATTAACAGAGTCGTCATAGACATTTCTGTTTTATGGTCCTTTGTTTGAGGTATTGTGAATATCCACTGGTTCGCTGGTTTTGCAGCAAGGCCAGGATAATGTAAATGGACTGAATAACCACTTTCCTTCCCACTGGCGTCCTGGGCCCTCTGGCCTCTGGGTGGAAAGTGAAGTTCTGGTATCTGAACCCTTTGCGCAGCCACGGCCGCATCGGTGCTCGTGATTCAAGTAGCTGAGATTTTGGGGCCGTGCAAATCACCACCACACAGTGGGAATTATTCTGTGTTAGCTCTTTATTTTCTCAGGTGCATTTCTTCAAAAACAGGACTGTGTGAACCAAGGCAGACTGAGGTGTTGAATAGTAATTATTGCTTTGAAAAGTACCTCGTTGTCCAGCAGTGTTCTGGCTGATGCAGGAGAATATTCTCTCGCTGTGGTTTGCGAGTGTTGGACTCGCTGCCTCAGTCGGTGCCAACTCTGCTCCTCGTTTACTCTGCTAAAGGCCGATTTTTGCAGCCCGTGTTCTGCCACTGCAGGACCCCTTTTTGCAAGTACTGATGTCCCATTCCATGAGATTAATTTCAAGTGTTTCAGTGTTCTTTGAAAGTCTTGCTGACATCATTGAAAAGTTCTCTTTTTCTCTTGCATGGACTTCAGAGGATTTTGAATTGAGACTTCAAACTATTTCTGCCTAATAGTGTTCAGCCTGAGGTACTGTGTAATTTCTGGGGCCTTTTTGTTTGGGCAAATGTGTATTTCCTTGCTGAAAGAAGGACACAGGCCAGTGGTGGCATTACATGTGGTAGGACTTTATTTTCCTGGAGCATACACCTCTTTTATCACCAGCATCTGCTAAGGGGAAAAAAAGTGCCGCTCAAACCCAATAACCAAAGCCCTGAGGAGGAGCTTTGCGGTAGGTTCACAGAAAGGAGTTACGGTCCGTGCTGTTCTCAGCTCCGCGCACACCTGCAGTCAGGCCCACAGCTGAGTTCAGACAAAAGTTGGGGGCATTTTAGATGCATCTTAGAACTCTTCATATTCGTACAGCAACTAGCAGACTCAGAAAACATTGATGAGCATTTGGCCATTTGTTCTTTATGTGCAGGTCTCCATGAAAACACCATTTATTGCTCCCCACATACTTTACTTGACTATTGGTTTGTTCTGTTTTTCCCCAAACAAACATGTTGCTTTTTGCCACTAACCAAACTAACTTCAAAGCAAAAGCAAAATTTTAGTGTTTATTCAAATGTTGTAAGCATTTGAAACCGCATGCATAGATGGTCTGGGATATTTTCATGCATATTAGCAGTGCATTTATTGAAAGAAGCATTTTCAGTTTTCATTGTTTCATGCTTGTAACTTTTATCAAAATTTCGGGTTGCCGGAAAAGGGCAAAGTTGGTTCCCTTGTGCTTTTGCAAGGTGGGTGATATGGGGAGCTGGGAGAAGGGAGGGGAGGAGGGGTTCTGGATTCCTGCTGGAGAAGGGTCTGAATTGCAAACACAGGACACGTGTGCTTGACACACATTATTTTCTCCTTGGGTTTCCTTTTCTGCAAATCTCAATGCAATGAAAGAGCACAGGGCTGATCTCTACCTGGTTTGTGAAGTCAAGACACGTAGGGACTCAGCATCTCAATGGTTAAACTGGTTGCACTGGGCTCAATCTCTGAAGAATTGGTACAAATTCTATAACTTATGCCATTGAGGGTGCATTTGGGAACCTTTGTGTCTTTTTTTGCATCTGTTGGTAAAGCTGTGTCTTGAAACGTTTCATCTGAATTGGGAGCTGAGAAGTTCATTTCAGACTCGGTTCATTTCAAAGCAGCATGTAACCTTCTTCCTTTTAGAGTTAGAAGAGTCTCCATTAACTGTGAAGAGTGACATGGCTACTATTGTCAAGGTTATGCAGCTCCCAGACTCAGGCCTTGAAATTCGGGACAGGATGTGGTTAAAAATCACCATCTCCAATGCAGTGATAGGTAAGCACATCAAAGGAATGCTGAGGAAAAAGAGAAAAAACAGTGGCTTTTTGGAAATACGCTGAAGAAACTAGATGAACTTTTTTTTTTCTCCTGTGTGTGACCTCTTATATTTCCCTTGATAGTTGTGACCAGCTCTTCAGTGTGACAGGAAATAATGAATAGCTCCTGTTCGAGCCTGGACAGCAGAAAATACGGCACATTTCTCATGCCCCCACACAGCTGGTCCTTCACCCTTACTTGTTATATCTCAGGTTTTCCACGTAACTACTTGTGGCTCTTGCAATCTGCCCAAGGTCAGCAGAGCAGGTCCTTGTCATTCCAGTTCCAGACAGCCACACAAGCATCTTTTTTTTAAAATTACCACCTCTTGAGGAAGATGACTCTCTCAATTACTTTTTTTCTGTAAATGCCAGGTCATTTTCATTACCGCAACTCAGAAGGGATCAAACAGTGTAACTATACGATTTTCTGTGTGCCTGTTTGGTGTCACTGTTAATGTAACGTTCAGCTGGATGCAAGATAATTCTTTGCTTTCTTTCTTAATGTTTGGTGGTAATTAATTTAGCAGTTAGGCCAAGTTGTGAAAATAACATTTTAAGCTCTTTGCAGCAAGATTGCTGTTGCATTCAGTACCTGACACAGCAGTACTAGTGGGCTATGTGATAATGGGAAGATTAAAAAAAAAAGAAAATCAATTTGGCTGTGCTGATCCTGGGTCTGCTCTTCCTGTTCTCATTTTAGGAGCAGATGTGGTCGACTGGCTTTACACGCACGTGGAAGGCTTCAAAGACCGACGGGAGGCTAGAAAATACGCCAGCAGCATGTTAAAACACGGCTACCTCAGGCACACTGTGAACAAAATCACCTTCTCGGAGCAGTGCTATTACGTCTTCGGAGACCTCTGTGGCAGTAAGTTGCCCACCTGGGAGGGCAGAGCTCGTGTGTTGTCTCTTCTGCGCTCTCAGGCTGTTATTCAGGAGTTGTACGACAAGTGGTTGATAATTCCCTTTAGACCGAGCAGTGAGAGCACTTGGAAGAGAAGGATGAACTCATCGAACAGGGCATTGCACTGAGGCTCAGGAAAGCAGGATTTATTTCTGGTGATGCCGCAGGTTTCCTACTTGCCACTCACTCTCAGCTCCCAGTCTGTAAACTGGGGATGATTCCTCCTTGATTTATGGAAATGCTGCAAAGGTACCTTGGTGCTCAGTGGTGAATATCAATATGACATTTCGAGTGAATTCTGGAGGCCGAGTCCCTCTAGTCCCTCCCCACACTGGGTGCTGTGTCCCCATCATTAACGCAGGAGCCGGCTGCAAGGTAAGAGCACAATCTTCACCTTTTTTTTTTCCCTCTTTTCCAGATCTGGCTGCACTGAACCTTAACAACGGTTCTAGCGGAGCGTCGGATCAGGACACCCTTGCTCCGCTCCCGCATCCCGCTGCTCCCTGGCCGTTAGGTCAAGGATACCCGTACCAGTATCCTCTGCCCCCTCCGTGTTTTCCACCAGCGTACCAAGACCCAGGCTTTAGCTACGGCAGCGGCAGCGCGGGGAGCCAGCAAAGCGAAGGTAAGCTGGCTCAGCTGGTCTTTATTTCCACAGCTGTCATTCCCCCTGGCCATTTGCTTGAGTTTCTTTGTACTGTCTGTGCTCCTGTCTTGTGGTTTTGGATGCTACCTGCATGGATTTGGTGCGACCTCGCTTAATCAGAACCATTTGTGTGATGGAGTGGGTCAGTCTTTCAGCTCTGTATGGAAACTGCCAGTGATGTTTTACCTGGGTCAGTAGGACGTAAAACACGTTTAGAGTTCTGCTGTAGTGCTGTTCCCCGTGCAAAATGCTGGTGGGGAGCTGGAGCCGAGCTGTTTGTCACGTCCATGGTGGCATGAGCGTCTGTGCTTTGCTTGCCCAGCAGCACCACACCATAAACTACTGCTTAGCTAATGCCGATAAGGCCAACATTAACGACTCGATTGTCCACTATTCAATTATTGCCCCCATTTTTAGAGGTGAGAGCTATTGACAACAGTGGGGCTGCAGTTGCTTGATATTACTAGAAATTAGACCATTTTGTTGCTGATGGAACAGGGATTAGAACCAAAGTGCTCTTGGCTTTCTTTTCTGAGTTCAGAACAAAAGGAAAATTGCGCTCTTTGCATGAGATAAGTGTGAGGTGGTCAGACAGGTGGTTTACAGGGCTGAAACACTGCTCACAGAGAGGAGAGTCGCTTTGTCATAAATATATGACAGGGAAAAAAAGGTAATACTGCATGGATTAAAAAGCTGACCTCCTGCTTTCCTGCCCTAGAATAATCTTCCAACGCTTTCCTTGTTCTTTCTTTTGGAAACCACACTTCTGTGTTGTTTCTTGTTTGGTAACTGTTGTTCCCTTGTTTTGTTCTGAGCAAGCGTTAGACTGAAGGATTCATAGAGGAATGGCTGACTCTAGGGGATTGGTAAGCTGCAAATGCCTCCATAATGACAAATTCACAGCATGATCATTTAGACTCTTGTGACCCAAATGTTTAGCTGTATTTTTTCTTTTTTTTTTTTCTTTTTTTCCTTTTTAATTGTCTTGGGCGCTGAACCTGTCTCAATGCACAGGAGTGCAATAGCGTGGCATTAGCACATAACCCATCTGGCCCGCGTCACTCTGCTGCAGCAGCTACGGAGTAAATGGCATCAGATGGGAAAATCCCGTCACCAGCCTCTTCACTGCTCTTCCCAAAAGAAATAAATAATCTCAGCTCCTAATTTATTAATCTAATGTCATCCATATGGATTGGATTTATCCACCAGTGCCCTTCCACTGCCCATTTACTGACAGACACTTGAGCGCTTTGCCGATGTCAGTGCTGGGACACAAGACTGTTACAACTGGGTTTCTTGTGAAGTCTTTCATCATAGAATTGTAGGATGGTTTGGGTTGGAAGGGACCTTAAAGCTCGTGTACTTCCAACCCCCCTGCCATGGACAGGGACACTTTCCACTAGACCAGGGTGCTCAAAGCCCCATCCAGACTGAGACTGTGTTCTGGTAAGCAGCAGGATGCGCAGGAAGTTCTAGCAAAGTTTTGTGAGCTGTTGCAGTTCTGTTCAAGGCTCTGTTCCAATGTAGGTTGCTGCTTTTGAGTCAAAACCCAGCTGTTCGCTGCTCCCTTCTTCTTTTGCTGCTCCCCTCCGCAGTCGGTGGGACGCAGCGGAGCAGACGACTTTCAGCCACAAGTTCCAGGCCAGCTGCTGCTTTCACTGTGCAAGCTCCGAAGGTGTCTCTGTGTACCTGTGCATGGCACAACCTTGTCAGCCTTGTTCTACCGACTATCATTGCTAAATCCCACGAACCACCAACAGCACGTTCAGGCCTGGTTTTGTCATTGTTGCCATTACAGCGCTCATTCCCAAATCCGCGGGGTTTTGGTCGGAGCTGATGTGGGACGCAGTGGCGGACCTGAGCTCATTCTGCTTTTCTCTCTCTCTCTTTTTTGCTCCCGGGCTTTTAGGAAGCAAAAGCAGCGGCTCAAACCGAAGCAACAGCGAGAACAGCAGGAGGGCTCTTGGCAGAGAGAAGGACCGCAAGTCGGCTGGCAGCGGCAGCGAGTCCGACCACACCGCCCGCAGCGGCGGCAGCGCCAGCGTCGTCCGCCGGGAGAGACCCGTGAGCCAGCTCAGCCACCGGAGCCACGTCTCTGCCACCCACAGCGAGAGGAGCCACCACAGCCACCATTCGTATGGGCCTCCGGGAGTCCCACCCCTCTACAACCTCCCCAAACTGGGCTCCAAAGTCTACGGGACCAGCGGACCCCCCGGAGGGCCCCCAGTAAGGGAACTGGGCTCTGTTCCCCCCGAGCTGACGGGGAGCCGGCAGTCCTTCCAGAAGGCCATGGGCAACCCTTGCGAATTCTTTGTCGACATCATGTGAGAGCAAGTGCCTTCAGACTCTGCTGGGGAAGGGCTGGGGCCAGGGGGGGGACCGTTTTGGGGGGGAATGGGTCAATTTGGTCATTGCTCGAACACTTAAATGGAAGAAACTTGGCTGTCTTGCATGTCACAGCTTCCTGGTTTGCAATGGTGTTGCAGAAAAATCAACAAAACAAAACAAAAAATACAAAAAAAAACCTCCACAAAAACGAACAAAAAAAAAATCTCCTGGGATTGTTAAGTATCAGCAAATTGATGGCATCTTTTCTTCTTTTTTTTTTTTCTTCCCCTCTCGTTTTTGATTGTGAATGGCTGGTGTATATTCACATCTTAATGAGCTTTGGTAATTGTGGCACCTACTTCAGTGCAATTAGTGTATCTTTTTTGGCTGATTCAAGGACTGTTATTTCACGTGACTTCTAAATTTCCAGTAACGCATAGGAGCACTTTTATTTTTCCCTGCTTTTTCTCTTACAAGGAAAAAACCCGACCCTTGGCTGGTATGTGTGATACTGCCGACTGCACCGGTCGGCTCTGAGCAGACCCAGCACAGACAGCGCGTGCTTGGGAAGGAGCCTCAATCCAACTCCTGGCAGAAAGCAAAGTTGTGACTACCTTCTGCTGCTCACTAGGGAGTATAAATCAACCTTTCTTCTCTCCTTTTTTTTTTTTTTTTAATATATTATTCTATGGAGGGAGTGGTGGAGTCTTGCTGCTGTGTGTGTTCATTGTGCAGAGCGTGTAAAGCTGTTTCATTTAGTATCACGGTAGCGATGTTGTAGCTGCAGTCCGTTCCTGGGCATTTCAGTCACGGCCCTGCTGACAGATGTCTCTGTTTCTTCTGGTTCTAACGCGCACTCGCTTACAGGTTTTTAAAAGTCTCCACAGAAATAGGACAATTGCTGCTATGTGATTCTGTTAATGTAGCTGCAGCTTTTCCCTTTCAAAAGGGGTATTTATTATCCCATTCTAGCAGAGACACAGGTAAATCCTGGCTCCCACTAGGACATGGCTGTTCATTTCAATCGCTTCTTTCGCCATCCTTAATTTCTGAGCAGAATCTTTCTCCTTTTTTTTTTTTTTCTGAAATAGAAACCTGGACACAGGTGGGCGCTGGCTGTTAGCAGAGAGGTGAGAGGGTGTTTGGAGAACAGCTCATAAATGGTACAATTAACGAATCTTTATACGTGACACAGAGCGAGACCCACACTAAAGCTCCTGCTGGGGAGCTTTGACTTAAGCGACTGCTGTTGCGTATCCCCAAGATTTCATTACTACGTATTTTTCGCTCTAAGGCTATGGACACTTGATAAAGTTTGTTCAGGAACCTTCACTGATGTTTCAGATGCTTTTCTAAGGTGTCTGGATGAGGTTTTAGGACAGGTGCTTTAAAATCAGTCTTTGCTGTATATAAGCATTTGCTTCACTGATAAGAAGCCTCTTTTTGTTACGTTCCATGCTTTATGGGTAGTGTGAATATCTGATGTGAATGTCAAAAGAGAACGTCTTTCTCACTGTATACGTGTAGTTTCACGTTCCTTTGTCACCCTGAAAAATTACTCTTCAAACTGCCCATTCTGTATGTTGCTCATTCTGATAGGATTTTCACCGCTTCTTTTCTTACAACAGGTCTGTGTGTAAACACATCCCTTTTCCAGAATTCAGAGTAATGTTTTCAAATGTCTGTGTTAATTGGAGACTCCAGTCTCGCTTTCAGAAGGGAGCCAGGCATTGAGGAGACTGTGGTGCTCAGACTAGATACCCCACTTACTGCTTACGGACAGTTTGCTTTCCAAAAATCTCCCGAAAAGCTACATAACATTTCTGGAAGCGGTGCTTTCCTCGTCGTCCATCGGATAGGCTAGCACGGATTGCAAAGTCGGTTCAAAAGAACGGTGCTACCTAAACCTTGGCTGTGCAGCACTGTCCTTTCTTTTCCTTTCCTCCTCCCAGTAACCCAGCAAAGATGCTAACCAAACTCAGAAAACATTTTGAAAGATTGACATTTAAAGCAATGAAATAAGTCAGGGTGAAATAATCCTGTAATTCTGCTGTGTCTTCAGGAGATACTGTTAAGGAGCCAGTGACTTTATTGACAGTCACTAGTGGTTCTAATTTCAAATCAGTTTTGACTTTTGTGGTCTCTATTAACGATTTTTCTGGCCCACTTTGTCTTAAGGCAGAACTTACAGGGCTGGAGGAAAAGACTGTCATTTTAATGACATATTTACAGAAGGGATTAAAGCTGGGGGCTGAGCTTTCACCCGGGGAAAAAAATGTCTTTAATTTCCTCATGTCTTTCCAAGAGCTGCAGTTCACACACCTGCTGGGTTTTGGTTTTTGTCTCGTCGTTATGCTGTTGGCAGAAACTGTTCTGTGTCTTGCTGGTCTTTGCTGCTATGTCGAAACGACTGTGTTCTGTACTTTCGCGTTTGTGGGCAACTCTGGAATGAGGCTACAGCCCGTAACCTTGGGGTGCCGAGGAAATCGGGCGGCTAAACCCAGCCTGGACAAGCTGCACCCGCAACCAGGCATCCGTTTTGGGCAAATAACGAGTGCTCTGAGTGCTAGTTGGTTAATCCTGTATCGCGTGTGGAACCTGCTGCTTACAGAGAGCAGCAGGAGAATGTAAATGACCCTCCTGTTCACAGTGCAATACGTCACGGCCACTGCGCGTCCAACAGATGCTTCATTTCCTCGCCTTGTAGCGCACGGTGGGGAGGCTGGTTTGAGTGAAAGGAAAGTTAGATCCTGAAACGTCGCTAGCTCTTAATTTTCAGGAGATTTCCCACATCCCATCCTTGGCTTCCAATGCATGTGCGTGTGTCTTTGCGACAAGGGGGCCGTGGGGCCCAGCTCTGCGAGTTCCTCCCAGTGAGTACGGTGCTACCTGTAGAAAGAAGTGCCAGCAGTGCCAAGGAAGCTACTTACAATAGGGAGTAGTGGGCCGGGGGGAAGAAAGTTTAAGGCAGAAGCTTTTCTCTGATGTTGATGTCAAGGAAGCGGCTCTGGCTGGGCTCTGGAACACGTGGAGAAGTTGCGGGTTTGCTCTACAGGGCGTTGAAACGACCTCATAACAGTAGCCTTAAGTAGCTGATATTTTGATCCTGGAGGTGAGACCCTCGCCGCCCGCCCGTGCTCTACAGCTGAGCTCAGTGTTACACACGCCTGCCACCAGCTTTTAACTCACAGGTATGCTTGGAACATCGTAAAAACCCATGAGAAAACAGTTTGGGATGGCGTCTCCTGTCCAAAGAGGTGGTGTCTGCAGGGGTAGTGTCCCTACGCAGAACAATAACTCTGAGGAGTGAGGTTTTTTGGCAAATAGTCTTAAAAGCACTGCTACTGTCTTTTACCTCCCCATAATAAATCCACTTGTCAAAGGTAACAGTCCCTGGACACTTTATCCAAAGGTGTATTGGATGGCAAGCGATGATGCACAGACCTTGACTTTGGATGTGATTTGTGTTCTGTTCCAATGGGCAGTCCCGTCCTGAGACTTGACAGCTCATGAGTTGATGTAATTGTTTTTGTTTTGCATTTAACTGGATTGTAATAAGATTGACTTAAAATTATTAATTCTAATCAGTGATTAGAAATACATGTAAAGAGTTTTATGTACAGTAGAGGAACAAAGTTACATGATTTTAAATAATGAAAACCCAGACTATCACCTATTCTAGAATTGGTTCTACTCAAAGAGTGACCTCTTACTAGCATGGACTGCACTGTTCCTGTTAAATGTCTATTGCATAATTGAATTCTTTTTTGTAGATATTGTATTAAAACCCGAGTGTCTGTATAGTTAATATATAGCTGCTTATGTGTAAATGCTATTTTAAACACTAAAAAGCTTTTAATTTTATGTGATAACCGCCGTGTATGTCTTCAGTTCTTTGCACTACTTATCTTTTATTCAAGAATGATGCAATATTGGTTGAATCTTACTTTTTTTTTCCCTGCCACGCTGAAGTTTTGTCCTGTCAGCAGGAGAAGATTGTTCAGGAGCTCATGACAGGGAGTTGTGTGATTTAACTACTGCAGAAGTGCTTAATTTACCCTGTAAATATTCACTGCTAAACTGGGTCACAGACGACTGAAGTGCAGAGACCGGACTCTTCCAGCACGTTAACGACATCTCGGGAACACCAGAAGTGCCGTAGCTTTGAGCTAGTGACCAGTATATCGGTACAGAAGTTGTGCTTTCCCCTTAAATTGCCCTGCCTCTTAATTACTGAGCTTCTCCCTCTTCCAGCCTGGCAGGAGTAGGTGTGCAGGGAAGGCTGAAGAAAGTTGATGGAAATGAAAAAAAAAGAGGTTGGAGAATTCATCCTGTTACAAAGACGAGCTGGAACGAGTTTTTCCTGCCTGCAGACCCAGGAGATGAATCTGCTGGTAGAAACCATCAATGCATTCAGCTGTTCCGTGTGAATATTCCCTTTTGCTGGACTCTGCTCGCAAACTCCAGCAGGGACAAGCTGGGATTGCTAGGACAGCGCTTTGCGGCCTGATGGGTAAGACTTGCAGCACAGTGTGTTTGTTACACAGCCTCCCCGCAAGGTCTGAGTGGTTCACATGCACAGAACCACCACAGCTTGACGAGGCACATTCCCTTTTCGCAGCTTCTACACATCAAGCAGCAAAGGGAGAGACAAATTAGGAGTCATTATGGGTGCACCTGTTATAAATGGCACAATTCTGCAGCAGGTTTATATAAAAGCCTACGAGAAATTCTTGCAGAGTTTCCCATATTCTCCCTTTCAAACCGTATTTTTATACATAGGATGCAATGTGTAGCATTTTCTCAGTTGGGTGGCTATTAAATGATCACAATTTTGGACACATCTGCAGCCTTTTATTGCGATGGGCTCCAGCTGAGCCGATAGGAATTTTCTGCAGGTGACTGGAACAGGTTGAGCTCTTTAACCAGCTGCTTTTCCCCTCCTCTCTCCCCTTTCCATCCCACCCCGCACTTCCTCACTAAAAGAAAAGAAAAATCAGTTTATTGTGGCTCTAGCTCTGCTGCCACAAAGAGAAGCAATAGAGATAAATTGAATTTTTCCTTCTCTATTTCTGGAATGATGAGCGAAAGTGACTTTAATGTTTTTCTGCTATGAAATGGCAGCATGGAAGGGAGGATTTACTGCTGGGATCTCAGGCGCAACAAATGCTCACGAAGAGTTGCTGCAGGCTCCAGAAACAAGGACTTCAGCCTTCAGGTCAGTTTTGATTGTCTTTAATCACACTGGGGAGCACTTTTGCCACATTTTTCACAATTTTCCTGAAGTACGCCAGGAGAATTTTATCTTCGTGATATAATGATATTTACTTGCTGCTGTTAGATAGTAATGTGAAATGATGTGGCAGTTTTTACATTTTCACCTTTCTTGGTTTGCCACTTTGCACTGTGACACGATTTTTTTGCAAAAGGAATATGGAATAAAGATTGTTTAGAGGATAAAAAATTACCGTGACCAGCCTGTACTAAAATACATGTTTTCACTTTGAGGAATTGTTTGTTCTTGGCTAGTTGCTTAATTTCAGTAACATAAAGCTAGGTTTTTAGCAATTGTATTAGAGTCCAATTGTACTTTTACTGGGTTTATGAAAGGATAAGTATGATGGCATCAGTTTAAAAGCGTTGGATCAAGTTGTGTGTATGAATGCTGGTTATTTTGTCCCCTGTGCAGAGTGTCCCACTGGATAAGGTTGTTTCTCTCTGGTGATCTTCGCGTGTTTTTTTGAGATGGGAGGCGCTTTTTGCTGTGACTTTGCGTAGTATGATTTGCACGTTATTTATTTCCGTGTGTCTTGTCCTCATTTCCATGTTCTTTGCAAACACATGTTAATGAAACACAAATGAGCGAATTGCAATTTGAATGGGTAATGTGCTCTTTATATCATGTATACAGCTGCCTTTACATACCGGTGTGGTTTCTGTGGATTTTGTGACAAAGAAGTCAAGAAAAAAGTACCATTAGTTAATCAGCAGGATTTCTATTTGTGTTCTATAATCTCACACCTTTTCAGGTGATTCCCTCTGTTTTTCAAGTTATTATTCCTGTACTGTTGAATATATTTGAAAGTTCTTCTTTCGGCTCGCTGTGGGTGATGAAAAGGGTGGTTAACTACAGAGAGGATGAGTAGCTGGGGGCATTTTGCTTTAGCAGCTTAAAAATTCTGGTCTTAATACTCAGCTCACAGGATAAGGCTGTATTTTATATGGTGATTGTGTCTGGGACTGTAGCTTATAGAGTCATCATAAACAGAATTATCTCATTTAAATACAGGCAGCTTCTGCTGAGGAGCAGGTGACAATGGATCTGGGTTAATTGTCTGTTTATTGAGGGTCCCTCTCTGGCTCCTCCTTGATGGAATTCTGGAAATAATCCACTGTATTCAGATCAGGCATAAACAAGATGATGTAGCATTTAGGGATATAGTAGGTCCCCAAGATCCCCAGACTGGTTGTCAAAACGGTCCCGATCTGGGTAACAGCCCTGAGGACTGTCTTCAGCGTGGCAAAAAAAGCGATGAAGAAGATCCAGATGACGAAATAGCTGAGGGCGGCGAAGGTGATGCCCCTGGCGATGTTGTACGTCTTACCCGCCGTCTGGACCATGAAGGTGCAGAGGAGACAGACCAAGGCCAGGCAGCCGTTGTAGCCGTGCATGAGGGCGAAGGCGAACCAGGAGTGCGTGTGACACACCAGCAGCACCTCCGTGGGCAGGGACGCGTAGTCCGACACGGAATAGTCGGGTCCCAGGCGAAGGTAGAAGAAGCAGAACAAGCCCTGGGTGAGGAGGCACAAGGCGACGACGAGCCAGGCCCTGCGCTGGGTCACCCAGCGCAAGAAGGTGGGGGAACAGCGAGGGAATTCTGTCACCAGGGCGATCTCCAGGGACTTGACGAAGAAGGTAGAGAAGCAACCATTGAGGCAGAGGGCGTAGACCATCTGCTGGATCGCACAAAGGTTGTTACTGGGCTTCCCTACGTACAGGCCGCAGCTGAGAGACAGCAGCAGGAGCGCGAACAAGGCAAAGAGGCTCCGTTTGCCCCCAGAAACCTGCACGAGGGGGGTGTGGAGGTTCTTGTAGAAGAGCCCTGCAGCCCCGCAGGTCAGGGAGGCGGTGAGGGACGTGAGCAGCAGCAGGGCAATGGTGAGCGGCTCGTTCCAGAACAGGTACCTGTGGCTGCGGTCGTGGCAGCGTGTGCTGCGGCCCGGCGCCCACTGGTGCTGCGGGCAGCGGGTGCAGCTGGAGCTGAGTGCAAAGGAGCAGCGAGGAGACCGTCACCGTCACCGCCCCGGCCCCCAAGGATCCGCACATCGCTCGGCTCTCTTTCCCTTCCCCAAGAAGGATCACCAGCTTCCGAAACATCCCAGAACTCCATCACACCCCTCTCTCCTACTCCTTGAGATAAAACTTAGGTGTTGTCCTTGTGCGTTCTCAGCTCTGTGAGCTCGACCAGCGGACAGACACAATACAGACACTTAAATCCACTGCGTTTCTCAGACCTCACCTTTAGCGCTCCAGAAGGTGTTTTCTGGACAATCTGTACAGTCATAGCAGCAGAGCTGGGATCCTTTTATTTGTCTGAATTGTCCTGGTTCGCAATGTCTGAAGCACTCCGATGTCGGCTCCTGGGCGAAAGGAAGAGCGAACGTCAGCCAGAAGCACCTTATCACCAAACAAACTAATAGAAATTGGCCGTGCTGGGATCCCACCTGTGTCTGAGGCTTAGCCAGGGCTGGAAATACCTTTGTATAGCTTTGCACAGTGGAGATGGATTAAATATTTGCAGAGGAGCAAGAAGTGGGTCCCACACAAACCTTGCAGGAGCAGCGTGCAGGCTCAGAGCTCCTCACGAGCGGTCCTGCTGAAATTGCAAATAACTCTACTACATTTTGTGATCGTTTATGCTTTTGCCAACTGTCTTTACCTTTTGATCGGTGGTGTGAAACTGAATCTGGGACTTATTGACGTACAGGGAATCTCCATAGTCACCTACAGGCTGATAGGTCAGGGTGCTGTTTTTCCAGGACCAGAATATCAGCTCGTAGCCAGTGTTTATGCTGTGGGATTGATCAAACCTGAATCTTTGGCCGTTCACCTCGAACGGGAAGGTATTCATAAAGTGCAGCAGCTGAGGAGAAAATGCAAATTGACAGTAAATATTGGTACAGTTGATGTTCCTGCTCGGAGGCTGTAAGCTAATGCAGTAAGCTCATTTCTGGCTGAAATCAGTTGTCCCTTACGTGGTCTAAAATTGCAGCAAGCAGCCTTCTGGCTCTATTATCCTCTGCTCTATTGTTCCAAGCCCAATTAACGGGAGCCAGAACACAACCCCAGAGAGGGGAATGTGAGCAGAACTGGAGATTGGATCCAAAATTACTGTTATTTTCCCCCTGATCTTTCCTCACCTGCCATGGTCTGACGGGTGCTCGGGGACAGGCTGGGCGGGCGCAGCCCAGCGCGCGGTGCAGCGCGAACGCCACGCTGTAAACCGCCGCGTAAACCGGCTGGATTGGCGAGTGGCTCAGCACGGACGAGACGCCGTCCAGCGAGACGCGGTCGCACTGTTTGCAATGCGCGCCCAGCGCGTCGGGGTTCACGAGGCCGTTGGATTCCCGCGACTCCTGGCAAAATTCGTCCTGCTGAACGGAGGTGAAGAGGTCGGCAACGTATTTCTGGAAGCCGGGGACTGTGCCTGCTTTCATAATAAAGCCTAAAACTGTCCCAATGCTCTGAATATTTGAGATGGAGGCAGGTATGTCAGACAATAGCCAGGCTTCGGTGCCGATCCAGACTTTCTCGCTCAGTCCCATCCTGATGCTGTTTTCCAGCAGGGCCTGGGCTGGCTGCTTAAAGGCAAAAAGGACAATGATGTTGACTTTGGTCTTGTTAATTATCTTAATGGTATCTTCCAGTTGGTTTTGGGCTTTGGGGTCTGCAAGGTCTGTAGGAATGAGCCCCTCAAATGCGACGCAGATGCTGTGATTTCCAGCTATGCTTACGAAGAGCCCCTGGGCTCCTCGGCCGTACTCATCATCGCTTCCGATGCTGGCGACCCAATTCCATCCAAACTTGTTCAGCAGCAGGACCATGGCTTCCACCAAGCTCTTATCGCTGGGGACGGTGCGGTAGAAGGATGGGAACGACTCGGTGTTGCTGAGCCTCTCGCTGCTGGCTCCGTAGCTGACCTGCGCGTCAGAGCATGAGAGAGAAAGCAAAGAGTAAAGTCAAGGGAAGTGTTTGCGGGCCAGATCGCTCTCCGCCTTCTTTGCTCAGTCTCGGTGCACTTTTTTACAAAAGGCTGTGTCCCAAGGTTCAGTAATATCTTAGCTCGGAGCTAAATTTTCCCATTACACCTTTCTATTGTGGTAACTGAGTACTTAGTCACAGGTGTATTTTCCTGGGATCCTCCCAGCTCTGTTATTCCCGTTTCACATGGGTCACAGGGAGCCTGCATTATCCCTCTCCTCTCTGGGAGGTTGGACACTCAAGTGTTTTCCAGAGGGGAGTTTAATGACCTGCCCGAGATCCCTCAGGAAACGTGGCAAAGACTGGACTCTGCGCTTTAACAGTCCTGGTTCTAAGACCTAAAGCATAGACAGTGTTGATCCAAACCCGTCCCCCACCAAAAAGGAGAATTCTTGCTTCTCCGGAGACTTTCTTTACCTGTGGGATCGAGAAGGAGCTGAATAGTTTGGCTGTTACGAGGCAGAGGTCTGAGCTGTGTGGCCCGATGACCGCAGTGACGCGGGGCTGGTAGTCGGTGTAGTTGCAGAGGACGCCGATGCCCGTCGTGCCGTTTTGGGTCAGAAATAGCAAACTGGGCTGCAGGGCCACCAGCGGCTCGGAGCAGGTGTCCGATATGTCATAGCCCAGCGTCACTCCCGGGAGCAGCGATGTGGAATTGTTGATCTGATCAATAGCGAACTTCATCCCGAGAGCCCATATCAGCCCTTCTGCAAATAACCTGCGGTGAGAGGAGACAGAGAATTACGTGGTCTGTGCTGTTACAGTGGAAATCAGCTTATTCCATATTCTCGAACATGTTAGCATCCCGTTGCCAAGCCAGACGTGCGTGGCACTGTCAGCAGAGCATCCCTGTACTCATAGCCTTTGTACATTCTGTGCTGTGAGTAGAGAGGCTCTGAGCACCTTTCAAATCTAATTAATCTTGCCTGACAGCAAATATATCCTCTGTGCTTCACAGGAGAACAGACAGAGGTGTAGCTTTCATCAAAGTGGGGTCAGTTTGCATCTGAAGTTTTATTGCGTAGTAGCATTGAGAAAACACAGAGACATTTTCCATTTCAGGATGAGAACGGGACGGTGCAGCTCACCAGCACCTCAGAGCTCATCCTTGTTCCCATCTCACCCTTAATGTTCACCTCTGAGACCCTCAGCTGCCGTCAGGACCCACTTTTCCTTCCTCTTCCCAGCCCAAGTGACTGAATTTAACACGTAGTAATGAATCGAACGTTCCTCTTACCTTTCACACACCACTAAGGTGGGCTCGGATCGTGCTGTCAGATTTCCCGCGTCCATTCCAAACGGGAACAAGCCCCCCAGGATATAATCCCCTGGCTTTCGGAACTGGGCTGAGAGGCAGGTGGGTTTGAGCGCCGCTGCGTAAGCAAAGCTCAAGCACAGCAGCAGGTCGGGGACCATTATTTGTCTATTTTGGAGAAAACAGTTCAAAGAAATCTCCAAATGAGTGTGGGAGAGGGAACAGGAGCAGGGGATCCAGCCTCATCCATTCTCTTTAAATAGAACTTGGAAAGATTAAAATAATGGGGAATAATTTGTTTAGGAAAATGCATTAAATGTGTAATTCTGTGCTCAGTGGGCAATAGTCAAATACAACAGGCTGTGTGTGTGGTTGCAAACCATGGGTCTAATCCTGGTTTCCGTACTCGGTGAGCAGCCTTTACTCAAGCAGAGTGACCTGGATGTGGCCTGCACTGAAAGAATGTCACAGTTTATTTTGAAATGAGCTTCAAAATAATACGTTGACTTGCCTGAACTAAGGGGTAGTGCTAAGAGAATTACACGGCAGTAATTTTTATTTTTTGTTTAAATTCAAGGTCACCTCACCGTGGCGATAACCAAATCTTCCCCGGTTTCATCGCAAGAACTCGTCTGGCTCTGGCCGTCCCTGGATCGCAAGGTCAGAGATTTATTCCTCAGCTACACGGCTATTTGTAGGAAGTTGTTACTGCCTGATCGAAATTTTTCTTACACTGAGCTAAAACATTATCGTAACTTTAAAAACTTTGGTTTAGGTGCAGTTTCCACAGGGTAGTAATTGTGGTTGCAGCATGGTTTGCATTTTTTCTCTTGGGTTTGAACTTTAGAAAACAGGATAGCTCCGAATTGGAAAGTTCAATATACTGCATTTTATTGGCTTATTATATATACTGTATCATAAAAACTGTGTATAGTGCCAAAGCGATATACCGCCTTTGTTAAAAGGCTTAGAATATTTTTACATGTATGAAAAGCAGCTGGTACACTGTAGAAAGCAAAGTATATGGGTACTGCAGGCAAGCAACAGTAGTGGACTTCTATAGCTGCGTCACATAGACGTTTATACTGATGTCCTTTTAAAGATACCTTCCCCTTAATGGAATATTTAAGTGTCAGCTTTGACTCTCTAAATTCTTTTTAAAAGTTTTCAATACAAATTCAACTGCACAGAGGCCAAAAAAAAATACTGTCACTTGAAACTGGGGTGGGAGAGGAGATGGTTTATGTGATGGACTGACTATAGACTGACAACAAAGCTTTTCCCTACTGAGGAAGTTGGATCCTTTCATGCCAAAAATCAAGTTCGTTTTTGACATTGTTTGTCACATAAGAGGAATATGTTCCCCCAAACACCACAAAGAAAACAAGCATTTACTCCTTAGAAGCATGTTATTCACATAATTTAATGTCCAGTTAGTTTAATCTCCATGAGGTAATAGTGATTTCCTGAATAATTTGGTGTTACATGAGGCCAAACTGCCTGACATACAATCAAAACATGTTCCAGCCTGTGGGATTCTCCCTCTTCCTCCAAATACTCCCGTCATCCTCAGCTAACAACATAGTGCTTTTTCAGCTTTCAAAAAGCTAAGTAAATTCCATATTACATACTTTGGGGTGTGTGTGTATATATATATATACATACACATACTGTCTATAATATACAGTGATTTGCAATAGAAGCCATAAATAAGCCTAGTAAAATAGTGACTTACAGTGCAAGTTCAGATTTCTCCCCAGAGAGAGGAGAAATTTTTGTAGGCATTTGACACATTCATCCAAAACAAAAATCATGAACACGATTTAGAAGCTTGGCAGGAGAACAGATCAGGTCCAGCCTGCAGCCTTAGCTGGATATTTAGTATTTTGCAGAACACACTAAAAACTGTTCCACATCCCAACACAGATAAAATAGAGAATAAGGGGAAGCGACAAAGAAGGTCCTGCTTCATGGAATACAAAGGAAATTGGTCCCTTACAGTAACAACATACGCCACCCTTTCCTTCTTTAATCCTAGAGGATACAGAATTAGCAGCAGTCATCAGATAAGTGTGTGACTACAAGAAAAAGAGCTTTCAGATACACATTACTCATGATTATATTTTCCAGGTTAAAGCATAATGGAGGGAAACTCCTCCCAGATCTAATCAAGGGAACAGCTTGTAAACAAAAGTGGCAAAGTGAGCTCGTGTGTCGTGTAAACGTGTTCAGGCACCGCAGCTGAAAGTTGCGCTGTTCCGCAAGGTCCTAATGGTGTAAATGCACAGAACCTGCTGAAGTTGCAGTTTGGTTTAAAAATGAAACCAAAACCTCCTACTCCCAGCCTAGCTGGAGCGTTGAAGGGAATCCAGGAGGAGAAAATAAATCCCTTAAGCATGATAAAGAATGTGATTTTCTTACTGTAAAGCTGAGGCTCTACAGACACACAGATATACATATATAGATACCTATTGAAAAAAAAAAAAAAGAGCTCTTTTCTTTTGTAACNTTCATCACCTCCAGGAAGGCGTTGCGGGACGGCAGCGTGCAGAACGCCACCGTGGCCGCCTTGCGAACAACCCAGGGGTGGTAGGCGGCCAGGGACGCGTTGTAGGAGTCGGTGCAGATGGTGGCTGTGCGGGCGTCCTCCCCGGCGGTGCGCAGCCCCTCCAGGAAGAGCTGCAGCCAGCGCAGGGCCCGGTGCAGCCGCAGGATGGTCCGGCAGCCGGACTCGGGGTGTCCCCCCCGCTTCTGCACGTCCACCAGCCCGTTGGCCAGCTCGTACTCCACCATGGACTGCAGCGAGCTGTACCGCTCCTGCTGCTCGCCGCGGCTGTAGCCCTCCATGATCTGCACCTTGGCCACCGCGTCCTTGGTGATGAAGGAGAAGATGGTGCCCAGGCTGTGCAGGAACCTGCCGGCGGGGAACACACAGAATCGTTTTGGTTGAAAAAGACCTTCAAGATCGAGAACAACCATAACCCAGCCCTGGCACTGCCCCATGTCCTGAGAACCTCATCTCCGTCTGTCCAACCCCTCCAGGGATGGTGACTCCAGCACTGCCCTGGGCAGCCTGTTCCAATGCCCCACAGCCCTTTGGGGAAGAAATTGTTCCCCAGATCCAACCTCAACCTCCCCTGGCGCAACTTGAGGCCGTTTCCTCTGGTCATGGCACTTGTTCCTTGGGAGAAGAGACCAACACCCTCCGTGCTACCACCTCCTTCGGGGGCAGCGGCCGGAGCAGCACTCACCGGATGAGCTCCCGCCAGCCGCTCAGGTACGGCCCCATCAGCACCTCCCGCCGCTCGGACACGCACGCCCGGAACGCACCGAGAACCTCCCGCAGGCTGAACGCGCCCACAGCGGCCGCCATGGCCGCGCACCCCCGGCCGCCTCACGTGACTCGCAGCTGCGCCATTCCGCGGCGGTTCTCGCCTCACGTGACCCGCAGCTGCGCCAATGCGCGGCGGCTCCCGCCTCACGTGGCCCTCGGCTGCGCCAATCCGCTGCGGCTCCTGCCTCACGTGACCTGCGGTTGTGCCAATCCGCGGTGGTTTCCGCCTCACGTGACCTGCGGCTGCGCCAATCCGCGGCGGCCCCGCCCAGGCGGGCAGTTCTGAGGAGCCGGGGCGGTGAGAGCGATGGCGGCCGGGGCGGGGAGTGGAGCGGAGGACGGGGGTTTGGGGCGGGGAGTGGGCCGGGGGGCGCGGGTCCGAGGCCTGGGGGTGTGTGCGGGGTGGTGTGTGTGCTCTCCTGTGGCTTGCGGGGCCGTGAGGGCCGAGGGCTGTCGGGAGCGCCGGGCCTGGGCCTGTGTGCACCTCACACAGGTTTCCCTGTGAGGAAAGGCTGAGGGAGCTGGGCCTCTTGAGCTTGAAGAGGAGGAGACTGAGGGGTGGCCTCATTAATGGTTATCAATAGGTAAAGGGTGAGAGTCGGGAGGATGGAGCCAGGCTCTTCTGGGTGACAACCAGTGATAGGACAAGGGGCAATGGGTGCAAACTGGAACACAGGAGGTTCCACTTAAATATGAGAAGAAACTTCTTCATGGTGAGGGTGCCAGAGCCTGGCCCAGGCTGCCCAGGGAGGTTGTGGAGTCTCCTTCTGTGCAGCCATTCAAACCCGCCTGGACACCTTCTGTGTGACCTCATCTGGGTGTTCCTGCTCCGGGGGATTGGACTGGATGAGCTTTCGAGGTCCCTTCCAACCCCTGACATTCTGGGATTCTGTGATTCCCTGAGGGGCGGGACCATCGAGGCTGTACCTGGACGTGCGTGTTGTGGCTGCTCTGAATAAATAAATCAATACCGGCGAGCAGGAGCGCTTTGCTCCCCTGCCTTCCCACCTGCGGGCTGGCCTGCAGGTCCTGGGCCGCAATGGCGATGATACCGTAAAATCAGCAAAGTAATGGACTCTTAATCCCACATTTTAAGGTTTTAAAAGTAGCATTTCTTATTCAGCACCAGGGGTGTCCCTCTGTAGGTCCCCCACTTTCCAGTTGGTCATACATCATTTATATTGACAGAAAAAATACATATTCATTACAATTCTTGACAACCATTAACATATTCCCTGCCCATTCTAACACAAGCTATCTGTTTAAGCAATGCTAAGTAACATCCGCATGTTTCTCAGTTATCTGTTTTAAAAGAATATGTTGTAACTCTATGTCAATTTTAAGAATAGGGTATGATTACCAAGTACAAAGATTGTATGGTTACAAGTTTGGTTGATCTTTAAAGGTTCCTACCTGATGGTGACTATTGAAGACAAACAGGCCTGAACTTCCAGGAGTTTTTATCCCCTGTGTTTTCTGGCTGTGTTCCCTCTAGGAAGAAGTTGCACCTCTGCTTGAGTCTTCTGGCTGAAACACAGTTGGAATGGCGGGTGCAAAAACGGCGCAATCCGCGCTTCTTGTGGCCCTGTTAGACTGGTTCTGAAATAATTTTCCACGCAGTTTGAGATTTAGAGTTTGTTAAAATGCCTGAAATAAAAGTCACCCCCTTGGGTAAGTCCAATCTAAAATCAGCCTGAAATATGAACAGTTAAAGGTGTGGAATTTAGAATTCAGAGTAATATACTGCAATATATGTTACAGTTGTGCAGCACCATGACCTGGTTCTTGTCAGTTTGTCACTGTCCTCTTGTCTGTCAAGCAAGACTCGAACAGTCTAACAGCTCTATTTTGATTATGGGATTCATTAATAGTTACTGGTAATAGCATTATAGTATCATATTGTAGTATTAGTTCACTTAACAGTGCTGAAGATCTAAAGGAAGCAAATTTTTCTCTTTTGAATGGGTTGCACAGAGATGCATTTGTGTCCCGAGAGGGCAGAGGCTATGCCAAGCAGGAGAACTGCTTTATCCCGATGAATAGTTGTCTGGCTTGGAGTGGACTTAATTAGAGCTTAACGAAGGTCTGTGCTTTCACTGAGAGGCAGAGAACCTGGGGAGGTGCAGAGCCCTGGGAATTTCCATGCTAATTCTTTCCAGATAAGAGATTATTTTGCTCTTGAACCTGTGAAGCTGCGGTTGCGCCGCAGCGGGCAGAGAACACGCATGTCCTGTGCCCGACCTGTTGAGGGTTTGGGCGCAGTGCGGCACTTAGCGCGGTTCTGCAGCTGGAGGCCCCGTCCTGAGCTCAGGGCTGGAGTGGCTCACATTTGCTTACCCTCTGACAGATCTTGCTTGGAAGAAAAGATGTAGCCTTGTCCTGCATCACAAAAGGGCTTGGAAGGTTGCACGGACCTTTAAATGCTTCTTTTTTAAAGATTGTAAATATTTGCAGACATGTCTTACTTGTCTGTCTTGTTCTTACGTCCAGGGGCCGGCCAGGATGTGGGACGCAGCTGCATCCTCGTGTCCATCGCCGGGAAAAACGTGATGCTGGACTGCGGGATGCACATGGGCTACAACGATGACGTGAGTACCGGCAGAGACGCCCAAATGTTGCATAGAGGTGCCGGACTCCTTCTGCACGTAACCGCAATGGCGTTGCCAGCAGCTGTTGCCACGTTGCCGACGCTGCTGCGGTCCGCTGCATTATTGCAGTGTGCCTTGAGGTGCATTACAGCACGTTTCCAATGTTTTTGGTTGTTTACGCTATTGTTTTGTTGGATTAGTAACATAATATTATATTAAATGGCTTTGTTGTTCCGTGTCTTTGCAGAGACGCTTCCCTGACTTTTCGTACATCACTCAGAACGGAAGGCTGACCGACTTTCTAGACTGCGTGATCATCAGGTGAGAACCCTTCAGAGCTCACACGGGAGACGGGAAAGCTTTGTAAACTGTCCCTCGCAACCCAAAGGTGTTTCAAGTCCATCGTTTATATTTTGTCAAGTTCCTCTATGTCATGCAGTGCTTTAAAAAGCAAGATCTGAGAAGCAGGCAAGCTGAATTCCTGTGCAGCATCTCCTGTATCCTTCGTGTCTTTTTGCAGCCACTTTCACCTGGACCATTGTGGAGCGTTACCGTATTTCAGCGAGATGGTGGGTTACGACGGGCCCATTTACATGACGCACCCCACCAAGGCCATCTGCCCCATCCTCCTGGAGGACTACAGGAAAATCACCGTGGATAAAAAAGGAGAAACCAACTTCTTCACTTCCCAAATGATTAAAGACTGCATGAAAAAAGTGGTTGCTGTGCATCTTCACCAGACAGTTCAGGTAAATGATCGTTCCTGCACACACTGCGATCGGACCAACTGGATTGCTGTGGAAGGCAGAGGAATTTTGTTATTTTTTTAAAATGTTTGCACTGTTGGTGCAGGTGGATGAGGAGCTGGAGATCAAGGCGTACTACGCCGGCCACGTGCTCGGAGCAGCCATGTTCCAGATCAAGGTTGGCTGCGAGTCAGTCGTGTACACTGTGAGTACTCACAACAAGATTTATAGATACTCCTCTTTATGGCCTGTCCCGTCACCCTGGGAATATTAACGGGTTTCTCTTCTTCCATCAGGGTGATTATAACATGACACCAGACAGACATTTAGGGTAAGTAGGAAGCTGCGTTTCTACGAGTTGTATATATTTCTGGCAGAAAGGTTTTAGCACAGCTTCTGCTAATACTTGGGGCTTATTAGCGTTGATTCTTTGTTAGCAGACATTTAACCGTGTCTTTGCTGGAAAGATAACACAGTTTTGAATTATGAGAATGAACAGATTTACCTTGGTTATTCCAGACAGATTTAATGTAATCTTCTTCTGTATGCTTGTATTAATCTATTTTTAAGGCTGCATAACAATAGGACTTAAATATTTGAAATGTTTTATTGTCATGGCATCTTCTAAATGTATTTACTTTCTAAGAGAGTGCCAATCACAAACTTTAATGTTCATTTTATTTTTACTAGCATATATGAGAGATTTACAATTTTCATGCTATTTAGAATAACATTTTAATGCATTTAAAACAAGTAATAGACTGGAGAAGAGTTGCTTTTCAAAGCCTGTAGTTTCTAGTCTGCGCTGGATTAATTTAAAGCAATGAGAGGAATCCTGATGCTGGCACAGAGCTCCTGGTGGCTTTGGACAAGCTGATGCTCAGCTGTGCATCTGTTTTCCTCTCTGCAAATGGAGACAGTGACATTTTCCACCCGTCTTTGAGACCTGCAGATCAGAAATGCCACATACTATCAGTGGGATTGCCTGTTTAAAAATTCCTTTTGTTTTAGCGCTGCCTGGATTGATAAGTGTCGCCCGGATTTATTAATAACTGAATCCACCTATGCCACAACTATCAGAGATTCCAAACGCTGCAGAGAAAGAGATTTCTTGAAGAAAGTTCATGAGACTGTTGAAAGAGGAGGGAAGGTAAGGCTTTTTCATAATCTAAGTGATGTGGTTTTTTCTCTGTGAAGCTCTTGTTGGCTCTGTAGCGCTGTATAATTATTAATTAATTGGGGCAGCTGTGTGTGAAGCTGAAGGTGTTTTTATATTCCTCACTCTGCACTTTAAAAGAGAATATTAAACACTTAAATTATGCCAAGAAGAAAACCAAACAATGAGTTAGTGAGCCAGTGAGGGGAAATGCTCGGCTTACAGCCTGCAAACATGGAGCGTAAAGGCAAGACTGCCCAGCCAAGCAGATCAGTGCTTGTCAAATACCAGGGTTTTTCATCCCAAAACTGCAGGCAACACATTCCTGCAGAGGGTAAGGTCAGAAAATCAGAAAGCGAGAGGGAACTGAGGGACTTGGTCAGAAATGATAACACTATGGTACCTTTTATATGCTGTTTGAGTTTCACAGACTAAATTATGCCTCATTTGCAGGTTCTTATCCCAGTTTTTGCCCTTGGACGCGCCCAGGAACTTTGCATTTTATTGGAGACTTTCTGGTGAGTGCAGGCTCTGCTGTGCAGGCGCCACCTCCTTTTGTCCCCCTCGTGTTGTCCTGGCAGGTTTGTGATCCTTTCACACGTGTTTAGTACCAGTGTTCTCCTCAGTTTTCCCCTGCGTGTGGGCCATACTGGCCATTGCAGAATTACTTCTTTATTTCCCGTGTATTTCCCAGTGTTCCTGACTCTAAGCAGTAAATGAACTGTTTTCTCTCCAGATTCATTCTCTGCTCCTTCCTCAGGATCAATTGTCCTTTAAAAAGTTTGATCACGTCTTTGCCACAGTGTCAAAGAGTTTTCATGGGAGTGGGAGAAGATGAACAAGTATTAAACTTGCGTATAGGCATTGTGTGGAAATGTTTATTAGAATATCAAGTGATACTGCTTTTAATTATTTCCCCTAGCATTAATATTTGTATTGGAAGGAAGTTGTAGTGGGTGAGGAAAACTGGACTAAAGCCTGCTTTGGAGTAAGTTAATGCATAGTGATGTAACATTATGAAAATAACTGATTTATAGCTCATTGGGAGCAGGGTAGGCACAAAAAATCTTTGGAGACTACTCAGGTTTATGGACTTTCAGTCAGGATCCTACTCTGGCCCTCACAGGTATCTCAAATGCTTCTTTCTACAGGGAAAGAATGAACTTGAAGGCTCCAATTTATTTTTCCACGGGACTGACGGAGAAGGCCAATCATTATTACAAGCTCTTCATCACCTGGACTAATCAGAAAATCCGGAAAACATTTGTGCAGAGGAACATGTTTGAATTCAAACACATCAAAGCGTTTGATCGGGCCTTTGCAGACAACCCGGGACCGATGGTAGGTGGGGGTTAAACGAGGTAAATATTGCAGATGTGGGCTGTTGGGGGGCACACCACGTGTTGTGTTGGGGTTTCACCACACCACACATTCTCTACCTTTTAATTTCAAAATCCCATCTGAATGCTTTTATCTGTGTAACTATTACAGATCTTTATTTTTATTTCAGTAAAGGTAAAATGCCCAGAGGAAAAAAAAATGATTGCGTGTTCATAATATGTTTCTCTAGACCTGACTGAAACCATAATTTTTACAGTATATTCTTTTAAGTCAGGAGACAGATCCTTTACACCACCAGCTCTTGCTGCTGGTTTTATTTCTGAGTGGTTTCTTAGGCAGTAGCTGAAAGAGGAATCTTGTCTAGGGTGACAGTACCACTATAAAACCCTTCAAAGGTGTTACCGGATGCTATGGATGCTCACAACAATTTCCTAAAACAGTTGTTTACTTTATGTGAGAATTAGACAAGCTGGGAAAAATAAAATAGCAAAAAATCCCCATGAGAGCTTAGATGTTTTAAGTGTGCTGTAATGTTTATTAGTAGATAACCCTTCACAGGTTTAGGATATGTACAGTGTAAGTAATGGAAAAAACCTTGTTTTCTGTGGTAATTCTTAGTGCATTTTTGAACTCCAGGTTGTGTTTGCGACCCCTGGGATGCTTCACGCAGGACAGTCCCTTCAGATCTTCAGGAAATGGGCAGGGAATGAAAAGAACATGGTAAGAAATTGTGTTTCTTTGAGCGATGCTTTGTGTTGATGTGATGGTGGCATCGGTACATAAGAGCAGAGGCTTTCCAGTGAACGTAAGCTGTGAAAAGCACACATTTCCATCAGTGTTTTACTGCTGTGGCTGTTTTTATGTTAACAACAGCTGTGCTACACATGCAGAGATAGTATATTTTCCTCCTTTCCTTCTCAGGTCATCATGCCCGGCTACTGCGTGCAGGGAACCGTGGGCCACAAGATTCTGAGCGGACAGCGCAAGCTGGAAATGGAAGGAAGACAAATAGTGAGTTTTATTAATATTTTCAAGTGGGAGGAACTTCAGGTGGTAGTTAGAGACCATTTACTTGTTACAGGAGTACACTGCGTACACTGAAAATACCCAAGTAACGTTTTCTTTGGACTAAACACAGAGGAGTTTGGGTCCGTTTGTGTGTTCACAAGCTGTAGTGAGGCAAAGCAGCTGTGGGTTCACGAAGCCGCGCTTTGTGCTCCCTGCAGCTGGAGGTGAAGATGCAGGTGGAGTACATGTCCTTCAGCGCCCACGCCGATGCCAAGGGCATCATGCAGCTCATTCGCCAGGCTGAGCCGCGGAACGTGCTCCTGGTCCACGGCGAAGCGAAGAAAATGGAGTTTCTGAAGCAGAAAATCGAGCAGGAGTTTCGTACGTATCGTGCTGGGAGTGAAGAGGGGATGGCAGCAGGAGGAGGGTATTAAAGCCTGGGGTTGCAGAAATGCTCCTCCTGACGCGTCTGTTCCTGTTGCAGATGTGAACTGCTACATGCCCGCGAACGGAGAGACCACCACGATCTTCACCAACCCCAGCATTCCCGTCGACATCTCCCTGGGGCTCCTCAAGAGAGAAACAGCAACAGGTGACACTTTTTAAATGAACCCAATATATATAGTCAATAGATGTTTAATAAGTATAGTCAATAATGTTTAAAAACAAACACGGGCAGTTACCTTGTTTTCTACTCCTTGCCCGTTCGTTATGAAAACACAGTCCGCGTGCTTTGACTGGCTTGGTCTGTGAAAACTGGAATTGCTTTTATAAACCAAATTGAAGAAAAATCTAAAACCTCTCAAGCCAGGAAGCGGTACAGGAAGAGAGGCGGCAGGTCTGTGTTCCTGAGCAGGGTCTGGGTTGTGTTGAGAGCCCTGATAACGGTTTAAGCACCAAGTACTTTAACAGCCAGGAGAACAAAGATGTAAAATTGTAGTCTCTGAACCTCAGCAGGGATTCAGAAATCCAGTTTATTAAGTCTGATAGCAGTCCTTGTGGGAAAGGTGAGCATGTCATCATTAACCATGTAATCTCTTCCCTTGGCCTTGGTTTAGGTCTCTTACCAGACTCCAAGAAGCCAAAGCTGATGCACGGCACGTTAATGATGAAGGATAACGTAAGTAAAGAAGTTTGTCTGGTGTCCCCTTACCTGCTGGACTGTTGCAGCGATGAACACAACCTGTGTGCAGCTGACCACGGAGGAACAAAACTTCAGAAAGCGCAAAGAAGTGGCTTCTAAGGGCTTTGTGCTTTTCCCCGCAGAGCTTCCGCCTGGTTTCTCCCGAGCAGGCGCTGAAGGAGCTGGGACTCACAGAACATCAGCTGCGCTTCACCTGCCGTGTCCACATCCAGGATCCGCGGAAAGAACACGAGACCGTGCTCCGTGTCTACAACCACCTCAAAGGGTCAGTCCGCTCTTGATGGACTGGAGCTTGTAATTCTTAGTGCGTGTGTCCCATCCAAAATAAACCGTTTACCTTCTCACCAGGGTCCTGAAAGATTATTCCGTGCAGCATCTCCCTGACGGCTCCATAACAGTCGAGTCCATTCTTATCCAAGCCACGGCACACTCGGAGGATCAAGGAACCAAAGTTCTGCTCGTGTCCTGGACTTACCAGGTAGGAACACTCGGAAACGCACTTTCCAACAACCCTGATCTTAACTCCTCACAGTCCCAAGCTCCTGCGCTGGCGGTTGCTCTGCTAAGGGTGAGTCTTTATCACTCCATTTTTGAAATAGTTTGGAAGAAGATGAGGCAGACGCTGCCATTTCCTTCATTGTTTTAGGTTTGGTACAAATCGTTTTACAGGAGCTTTTCTGAATCACTTTTCTCTGGGACAACTGAACTCAAGACTCTTTAGTAATTACACTTACTAACAATTAATAACAATCACATTTGTGTTTTGAGGACACTAGTATCCAGGTTCTAAACTCCTGGCTGTATCACTACTGCAATGCAGAGTGTGGTATTTTACATTGTATTTCTTGGGTGTAAAACTTAAACCAGCAGAAATCTCATAACACACAATCGTGGTGAGATGAGACACTCATTATGTTTTCTTCCTTTCAAAAGTACACATTCTAGGGCTCTGTTTTGAAATACTTAATTTACAGCAAGGAAACGCTGTCTTAAGTGCAAAGAAAAACAAAAAATCAATAGTTGTTTATTCTTTCAAGAAAGAATTTCACTCCTCATTTTCCTCAGCAGAGACCCCTCAGGTCCAGACAAAAGGGAGTTTTACCCTTATATTTTGAAAGAACACCCAGAAATGCACTTGTGCTAACTGGTTGCCATTTTTGAACACTGCCAACATCAGCTTGGGCTGAACCCAAGAATTAGTTCAGATATTTCTAGGTACCTGTTGACTTGATTGCCCCAGTGGGTAAGGGGAAGCCGCGTCCATCCTGTTTCTCTGTGTTCTCTCCAGGATGAGGAGCTGGGCAGTTTTCTCACATCCCTGCTGAAGAAAGGGCTTCCCCAGAGCACGGCCTGAGCAGCAGCGCTGCTTCCAGGACAGTTCTCTTTATTTTGTTTACATTGTTGATGTTTTTTCCTGTTCTATTTTAATAAAGCGATTACAGTGTTTGTCCAGTTACTGCAGTGATGGTCTATATTGTTTAGCTGTGATCTTCTCACAGTAGAAACCTGTCTGGGGAGTCATTTTAACGAGTCCTGAGGAACAAGCTGAGTTCCCCACACAATAAAAATGTCTAATTGAGGCAAAGTGCCTTTTTTTTACTCTCCGTACCTGCCGCAGTGGCAGCTGCCCAGCCTGCAGGAAAGCTGCTCTCCTGGATGGAGTCTCCAATAAAAGTTATTCTTCCTCCGTCTAGAACATAAAAATTGTGCTTAGTTGGAAAGAACAGTCCCTCCAGGGCTGGGAAGTTTCTCCATAGTCTGTAAATGGGACAAAAATAATCTCTCAGGACAGGTAGCAGATTAATTTGTGTTCTACCAACCCCAAAGTTCGCCTAAAGGAGACAAAACCATGCACATACACGAACTCAGCGTGTTTCACCACATGCTGAGGACTGTCAGAGAGCAGAGCCCCCCAGGTACCGTCCCAGTCAGCTCATAAAAATACACGGCACTTCCCTCCGGTCTTGCCTTGGTGTAACACCCACTGTGTGAAAGGCACAGGTTTCCGAGGTTCGTTTTCAAGTAAGCAGTAGGAAAGCTGAAACCTGTACTTACTTGAAGCAGATCAGTTGATTCCATCTCTGTAGTTTTTGTTTCCATGTCTCTGCTGTAGTTTGTACACATAGGAGGTCGGCCCACGTTTCTGGTCGTAGATCGTGTAAACCCTTTCGGACCTGAACCGGAGCCTGAGGCTGAAGCTCCAGCGCTTGCTGGAGGAGGTGAAGTAATACAGGAGGGGGTTGAGGCAACAGTTGACGCTCACGAGGGCCAGGGTGACCCTCCGCATTTTGTAGATCAAGCTGGTAAACGACTTATTCTGGATGACCCGGATTCTCATTAAAAAGTGGAGCAAGTGTGTGAGATGATAAGGGAGAAAGCACAAAGTACAGATGGCCAGGATGATGTAGATGGTTCTCAGCGCCTTCCTCTTGCGGACGCTGTGCTTGATCTGGGAGATCCTCTTGGCGATGAGCGGGTAGCTGATCAGAATGATGGAAAATGGGATCACGAACCCAAAAACCAAGGCCAGGATGTTGTAAGGAGCCATGCGGTAAGTCCAGCAGCTCGAAGGGAAGTTCTCGAAACACGCCGTCGCGTTCCTCTCGCCGCTGTTGTGCAGAGGACCGCCGAGGATCAGAGGAATGACGACGCTCAGAGCGACCACCCAGAGGGCTGCGACCACCACCACGTAATGGGCCGCTCTGATGCGGATGTAGGTGAAGGGGTGCAGCACCGCGATGTAACGATCGACGCAAATGCAGGTGAAAAAGGCGATGCTGAGGTAGATGTTGATATAGTACAACGTCCCGGTGACCCTACAAGCCATGTCCCCGAAGATCCAGTTGTTCCGGTTCAGGTGGTAATGAATTTTAAAAGGCAACACGCAAACGAACAAGGTGTCCACCAGCGCCAGGTTCATCATGTACACGTAGGAGTGAGCCGCGTGCTCTGCTCTGCAGGACAGGCAGTACAGAGCCACCACGTTTTCTATCAGCCCCAGCACGAAGACGATGCTGTAGATGACGGTAAACAAGGAATACTGGAAATCTGCGTCCAAACGGGATTCTGAACTGGCATTGGCAATGGTCTCGTTGGAGCCTCCTCCAGGGCAGGAAACATCTGCCATGATTTCCGCAGGAATTAAAGTCCCAAACCGGCCCTTACCTCAGGAGGTTTATTTCATCTCGAGTGGGGAAGAGCTGAAGCGATGTTCAGTCTGGTGAAGCCTGTGGTTCAGAGGCCTGTGCTTGGTGTATTTATTCATAGATGGAGAGCGCGGTTGCTGTGAAGAAAGAATAAATAACTTAAAACACGTGCGTTTGAGGTTTCCACAGCAGACAGAGCGTTTACCGGCCTTAAGATCATCACAAGGTGACAGTGCTGCAATAACAGAGGTGGCAATTCCCCTGCTCCCAAAAAAAGACACGCAGGGCAGGGCAGTTTCTTCCATCAAATATTAAAAAAAAAAAATCTGAATAACTAAGCTGAACATAAACATCTCAAGAGAAGCCCTTAAAGGTGGTGGAGAAATTCAAGCAGCCACAACAGGCACCAAGCTCCTGAAGTTGAGCCACTGAACGCACAAAGACAGAGAGGTTGTTGGTGCTTTCCAAAGGAAACGCTGAGCTCACGCTTCCTCCCCATAGCTGTTTATCTAATGAAGTCAAAAGCACCCGAGATGATAACGGGAAGATTAGAAAGGAAAAAAAAAGTGGTTTCGCTTTAAGCTGGCAAGGACGCATCTCTGCTCACCGCCCTGCAAAGGGGTTGTGCACACAGCCCGACACAAACCCAGGCACGGCTCAGCCCTAACTCCGCACAGCACAGCACTTGAAACCGTCTTCAGAGTTTTGCCAGAGCAAAAGCCACTGAAAATCTCGCTTTTCTAGGTTTTACCACCAGGTAAAAGCTCCACGACAAACACGAGGAATTTCTCCAAACAGCACATTAACACGAACCCATTTAAGCTCAACTACAGGAGCAGCGGAAAGGGGGGGAGGATAGTAAATCACTGCCATGGAGTATTTTACAAGTCAGTTACAAGCTGGTCTTCTACCCAGTTCCATCCGCACTGCAGGACCCCCCGTGCACATCAATGTCTCTGAAAACATTCTCATTTTCTGTGAGAGGTAACAGAAGTGACAGAGCCAACGACTAAACGTATTTTCCAAGTACGTAGTCACTTTTCTCTTAGAATAATGCACCATTTACTTATCTACCATTTCAAAAGTAGAGTCTGATCACATCCTAAATTCCCAGGGTTGTTTTCTTGTTTGGTTGGTTATTTTATTTTCTTTCTTTTGAGGGGAGTGGGCTGCTGTTTCTGACAGACAACCAAAAAGCGCCAGTGTGTTCCTGTACAAAGTTATTTCATTTACTAAAACACAGACATCAAAGTTTCCACCACATTTTGTGTTCATTAAATTATCAGAAATCTTCTCATATAAACTCACGCTTGAGTCTTTGAACTCTGCTCAAGCAGGAGGTTTCTCTGGTTTTAAAGCATCACTGTCACTCAAAGATCTCCCTGAGTACTGGGTGTCCAAATTGAATCCACTGAAAAGAATCAGTGATGCAACAGCATAAAAAGGAGAAGAATTATAAATAACCCTTGATAAAAATAACAAGTGTTAATGACAAAAAAGAAGAAGATTCAGCTTAGGGGTACAGAAGGTCTCGACTGATGGTACATTTTCTGGTGCTATGAAAGCGTGTTCTTTAATTAAGTGCCTTCAGGTTATTTTTAACAGTTGCTCTGGGGTTTAAAAACCAAAGCAAAACCCCGCAGTGGCTCTTTGTGCAGAGCTGGTCCGTTAGTCCATTTGTCACAGACTCTGTGGACAGCTGAGCCCGGCTCAGCTTTGCTGCTGTAACCAGAAGTTGGGAAACATCTGCAGAAACATCAAGAGCAGGTGGGTTTGCTCTATTATAAAAAGAGAGATGGCAGCGCTACCTGAGCCTGCAGCAGCAGTCGGCTTCATTAACACCCCAACTGCATCAGTGTTTGGTTTGGTTTCCTGCCCTGTAGAGGTTCATAGTAAATTTAGTTAGAAAGTCAACTTACCAGAGCTCAGCTCATCGTCTCCTGCACCAAAGCTGCAGTTGAGTCTCCCCAGAGCACCCTCAGACCCACGAGGTCGCGCTGAGCTGGGGTTTGGAAACAACGCATCGCCCTGCAGAGAGAAAGCACAGGAAGGAGCGAAGGGGAGCGGCTGTCGCTCGCTCCCAGGCAGGCGCTGGCCCCGGCCAGAGGCGGCGTCCCCAGAGCCCGCGGCTGCGCGCTTGCTTCCCCTGCAGCGCGGACGAGCCAGACGGTGCTGCCACTGCTGTGCAGGCAAACCACAGCCTAACAATGTACGGGCACGTTCGGGTTCGATACTGCTTGGTGGAATAATGGCAGAATGATCCGGGTTGGAAAAGCCCCTCAAGATCACCGAGTCCCACTGTTCCCCTGGCACTGCCCCGCGTCCCTGAGAACCCCATCTCCGCCTGTTCAACCCCTCAGGGACGGTGACTCCACCACTGCCCCGGGCCTGTTCCAGTGCCCGTCCACAGACTGCCATGAAATTATTAAAATTCCTCCTTTATTTCTCTGAACGCAATAACCTGTATCACTGCGAACTGTCCCGTAACGAAGAACATCCCCTCACCAGGCCGAGCCGTCTGCGCTGACAAACTGCCCTTCTCTCGGGGACAAAGGGGGCGCTCATGACAGTGGTGCCGGGCACCTCGGCTGCACGTTGTCGCTTCCACCGCAGGACAGCGTTCAAACCGGGCGCTGTTTCTGTCGTGAACTTCAGTCAAAATTTTCCTCCTCCTTCCTGTAACCTCTAACAGCCATTTTATAATCGAAACAGAGATTCTGGTGCCATTCACAAGAAAGAAAAAAATAAAAATCACAAGTTACGCAACGTGTAAGGGAAGAGCAGAAGGTGGCAAGGAGCAAACCAGAGCCCAGCGTGAGGCCGACTCACTCGTGTAGTTGTTTCTGTCCCACCAGCCCAGGCTGTCACCACTAAAACTGGTTTTAAGTGACCTCAAAGGAACTTTGCTCTGTAACATGCGACATCTGAAGTGATGCGACTTTGTAGCAGGGAACAGGATAATGGAAAAGCCGCTCCAGCTCAGTAAGAGAGATGGTGAGGAGGAGAGGAAATGGCGAGGACTTTCAAAGGCTGTTTCTGCAAGTGACAGCACCAAACAGTGACAGTTGGCCCTCGCGCCACGCAGCGCAAGGCCGGCTCAGAGAGGAAACGCTGCATTCTCCTCTGTTCTGAGCCTGCATCCTTCCCACAAACACACCACAAGGGGAAAAAGAACCCAAATTCAAAACCAAACCCAAAATCCCAAGCCCTGCTCCTTCCTCCTCCTGTTCGAGACAGGTACCAGAATCTCAGAAAAAAAACCCAACAAAAAAGCGCAGTTATCTGAAAGCAGCACGGAGTTCTTCCTTCCCCAGAGGACAAGAACAAGCGATGGGAAGATGCCTCCAGTCAATGATATTTATTGAGACGAGCGCGCATTGTGCGAAGAGCGCCTGGCAAACCCCAGCACGTCCTCAACAATGGCCCGCGGAGCCACGGCCGCAGCGCCGCTATTCTCCTGGGGAAACGGGAGCGTCCAAATCTGGGAGGGGAAAACAACCAAAAAGAAAACACTCATTTAGGGAAAAAGATGGAACCGAAACCACCTGAACTCACTTAAAATCTGGGGTCTTCATGTGCTCCCTCCCCACAGCAAACCCCAATCCAGCAGCAGTAGCGGCCTTTGCAAACTTCCATGGCACCCATTTGCTACCTCCTGCTAATTTGCCCCCTAATTTATTAAGCTAAAACACTTAAATAGTTTAGATCAGATGCTGCTGAATTAAGAGAGCCACCATATAAACAAAGGATGATCTGTCCTCTGTGCTCCAGCCTGTACAACCCTCTCGTAAACACCAAGGGAGAAGTGAGTGAACAGGCACCCAGACACCGCAGACCATTTGGTCTTTATAACATGGCACAGGACAAGAATTTATGAGAATTGAAAATATGATTCATGTGAGATCTCAAAGTCACTGTCAGCACAACTTCTCTTTTACTACCCTGAAAGTAAGAGAAGGAAATCTAACAGGAAAAAAAAAAAAATTACACATTTTTTCCATAGCAAGTGCTGTAAACACCTTGAGAGTCCGTGGGTGTCAGTGAACAAAGTGTGAGCCGCAGGTCGGACAGAACACGAAGGAAAACTGTGGGTGTTACTGCACCCTCCAACATTTGGCCTGACTCCTACAAAAATAACGTCATTCCCACATTCACCTACCGGCTTCATCATACTCCACGGATGTGAGGAAGAGCCCGGATGGCGGAGCCATCGCGTTGGCTGGAAAAGCCTGCGAATCCTTTATCTCCAGTAACTCCTTTATGTGACGAGGTGTCAACCTTCCCTGGCCGACTGCAACCAGAGCCCCAACCATTCTCCGGACCTGGAAAAACAGAGAACGCGGCTTAGGAGCTGCCCTTGGAACACTTAAAGAGATTGGGAAGTTCTGTGTCCTGTGCTGGTGCTGTCAGCAGCATGTGGAACAGCCCACGGTTACTACTGATGGCAGGTCAAGCTAGAAATCAGGGAGTTCAGTGCCTGTCACTCCGGAAAGAACGATACCACCATGATTTCCTATCATGAGCCTGCTCCTGAACATGGGTACATCGTTAGCATTAAACCCACAGGTCCCAAAAAGCCTAATTTCTGGTGGCACCGCATTTTCTAGTGACCAAAGTTGGTGGCAGGGAACAGAACTCAGCAAAAGCACCTCACTGCCTTTCAGTCTTCCCTCCCTCCAACTAAAGGCGTTAGCAGGAAGGAGGTGAGGACCCGCAGCACAGCATGGCCGCGGAGCAGGGCCGTTCTCATCACCCGCGAGCAGAAAGCCGAGCAGAGGACGGTTTCTGTTCCAGAAACAGCAGCGCCCACACACCCGTCTGCGGCAGGAAGCTGGTGTGCGCAGAGCTGAGCTCACAAGTGGTTCTTAACACATAGGCGAGGCTGTTTCCGGGTGGGGGGCTATGTAGGGGCTTGCTTCTCTCTCAAAAAGAGAAAACAAACATAGGAAAAAACCCAAACAAGCCCACAAGAAAATATCCCCCCACTGTGGCAAACTGGCATTTCAGACACCTCTGCGTGTCACAACTTGCCTCCCTGCGCACTCGGGGGTTCCAGAACCAGTGGGTTAGCACAAATTTCACACCATGGTGCTAATGCCCCTCACGCCCCATCCTCCAGGCTCAGATTTTACAGGCAGCACCAGCCCATGCCGGGGAAAACGGTCCAGCAGACTCTGTCCTGTCTGGACACAGCCCCACTCGCACAGGCACCATCAGTCATTTGGCCTAAATAAACATTAATCCTATTCAGGACCTTTCGAAGGCATAGCAAGCCCTCCATAAACTTAAACGGAGTGCTGTCATGAAACATTGGTCTAAGTTTCTGATCCATTAACATTTAAAAAAGAATAAACCAAGGTCCACTAAGCAACCTGATCATGTTTATCACCGTTAAGGAGAAAGGTCCAGCAAGCCCAGATATTTTTATCCAAATCCCTACACGCTCTGATCTGAAACCGCACTGGGTTCCAAGAGCCTGTGAGCAGATGGCACAGAGAAGCAGCAGACCCCCGACATCTGTTATTTTATCCATCCCTCACTAGAGGTCATTGTACGCTGTGACTTCAGCTTTGCTGAACTGGTCTAAGTGCAGAGTGAGATCTGAAATTGCCTTGTGTTTGGTGTCTTCCCCCCTTCTGTGTGCTGTTCAGCAAAGACGTCTACATACAGCTTCTGGGGCTGTTTAACCCTTTTCTCTAATAAAACCATCCAGATGTACGGGTAACTTCTCTCCGCACAATGTCACCAAGTGGCATTTCTGTTTTAATGCGCTAAATGGGTTACCGGCATTTTCCCCATGTCACAGGAGCATCTGATGCAGCAAATCCCTGCTGTATATCAAGCCCCCTCTCCAGCACGTTGTTGTTCTTCCCTTGCTCGTATCCAGACACCCACTGTCAGAGAGCTCACCGAGCATTACTTGGCACAGGATAAAAAACAAATCCGGTTTGTCAAAACAGAATAAAAAATAGCTGCTTGCTGTTCCCACAAAACACCGCCTCTCTCCTCCAAAAAACAAGCCCTCTCTTGCCTGTTCCATCTCCAGAGTGTGACCACGGCCAGGGTAGGCAGACTGAGAACTGCCAGCTCTTTCCTAACGAGGTGATCCATTAAGTTGTGGAGAGAGTTGTCTCCCCTGAGGATACAGCAGCACAAACCCCGCTGGAGTTATTTCAAAGAAAACCAGAGGCCAGACAGCATGGCAGAGGGAGAGACCCTGCAGTCATGCCTGCGTAGCTGAATCAGGTCTGCCCATCCCTCCTTTGTGCAACGCTGAGAATTACTTCATGCTCCAAAGCCAGAAAGTAAAATTCCAGGCAGCCTTCGCTGGGCCTGGTGCCATTCAGCAGAGCAAAACCATATGTCTGTTGGTTTTTACCACTCAGGCTGCAAGGACAAAAATTGCGGAAAACAAAACTTTCCATCCTCCCACACGATTCTGTGACTTTGGATGTTCATTTTGGACACAAACTTAAGAGATTCTGGTTCTACCAGCCCAAAGAAAGAACACAGAACCTCACCTCTCTGACGGCATGTCCCTGTGTGTGTCACGCAGCTGTGACACCGTCTCTGTGCCAGAGACAGCGCTGCACAGGGATGCAACGTCGCTAAACCGATCAATGGTTATAGTGACAGCAGCACTTTGGTCCTTGGAGGCAAAGTGAGCACTGAACGCAGCACCAAACAGTACCTGTCGGTAAAGGAACGATCTGCTCCTGAACTTCACCTCCCAGAACTCCAGTCCCCTAAAGAAAGGAACAAAAAAAAAGCGTTTAAAATCACACTTCAAATGGCTCTTCTACCCACAAAAGAAGTATAAGTCACAGGTGAACACAAGTGAGCAGCTGCACAGCCCCTAATTAACCTAAAACAGCATCAGGAGCTTTCCAATGCCAGACTGCTTGTTTGCCACTCAGACACAGACATTTTCTGGGCAATTCCTGCCTGTTTTATATGTACCTGGTTTTATGGTATAAAAACATACACACACACATATGGTACATCAGATAAACCAACAGCACAAAACTGAGCAGGTTTTCACTTCAGGACCTGCATCCCCAAACTCCCATGTGACCAAGCAATTCTGGAAGTCACTGATAAAAGTAACAATAAAATAACAATAAAAATTAACCAAATTAACATTTTAAGTGCTCCTTATATCCCATAGCATCCCTACAGCAAAAAGAGACAAAGTTTACCTTGCATAATCCAGAAAAGCAGCTATTCACATGCAAACTCTATCGTGTTCTGCCTCACAATGAGCCCAGTGACCAGGGGACTATGGAGACTGGAGCACAGCTGAAACATATTGGGCTGGAGGGGCTGCTGGGAACACCTGAGCATCAAGGAAGGGATGGTGACTCCAGCACTGCCCTGGGCAGCCTGTTCCGATGCCCCACAGCCCTTTGGGGAAGAAATTGTTCCTAAATCCAACCTCAACCTCCCCTGGTGCAACTTGAGGCCATTTCCTCCGGTTCTGGTGCTTGTTCCTTGGGAACAGAGCCCGACCCCCCTGGCTCCAAGCTCCTTTCAGGCAGTTCAGAGATCAGAAGGTTTCCCCTCAGTTGTCTTGACAAGATATATTAAGCTACAAGTACGGGCCGACATACTTGGGAAAAATATCCTGTAGACTTGGTAAGAGAACATGATATTTTTCTTTAAGAGTGCAACTTTGTTTTTCTTGTCAATCTCACAGACAATTTTGCTTACCGGCAAAAAATCCAGTTGTTTTTTCCCCACTTGGCAGCAGCAGCCAGCACCTTGCAATGAATAATACATATTCAGCTACAAAACAGGTGAGAGAGCAATTGCTCTCCAGGAATCCGTGATGGGGGCTAAATTTCTGAACACATCCTGAGCATTCAAAAGCGTTTTGTAGGGATGGGACACTAACTCACTTCCAGTGTTGCTGAGCAACTGAGTTTGATGGAAGGAATCACTTGAACAGTCAGGCTTTGAAACAGACAAGTGGCCAATTCAGGAGGTTGGTTCAAGTTCAGAAAGGAAGGAACGAATCAGAAAGAAAAGCTGCATTATTTGACCAAGAGACCACGGTTTATCATTCTACAGATTCCTCCCTCTGAAGCAGAAAATAAATCTCCTTAGATTAGGTTAAAAAAAAAAATAAAGAAACTTATTTATAAGCTTTTCCTGCTATCCCAGCCCTTTCATTGCAGGAACAGCTCATTCTGCAAGCAATCCACATGCACTTCAGGGATATTTGCTGTCTTATTTGCAAAATGAGCAAACAAACGCAAAGCTCCAAGTCTGCAACTGTTCCCAGAAGGAGAATTTTACAGATTAAAAGTAACTAGGACACTGTAATAAAAAAACCAAACAACAAAAAGAACCCAACACCACATGGTCTGCCACAAAGACCCAAACCCCACAACTTTTTTTCTCTAGAACTGAAAACTCATGGTTGCGGTTATTACTAACAAAGTATCCTAAGAGAGTTAAATGCCATTTATATACATTGAAACTCAGCTTCTCAAAGCCATCCCCTTCAGCCTAAACATTCATTAAATCAATTTATATCGACACATTATAAAAATTACTTGCTACAAAACTCAAGTTTGGATGCACGTGCCACCAAATGCAAAAAATACTCCATCAGCAACTACCTTGATGCTTTTGATTCAGTTTTTAGGTTTCCTCTCTCTCCCTCATGAGCTTTTTTTGGCCTCGTGTGCCCAATGCTGAGCAGGAAAAGCAGGAACCAGACAAAATGGGAGGAACTGGGAAGAAGTGAAAGACCAGGGCTCCTCTGAGCATACAGATCTTTCTGGTTTTTTTGCAGCTCCCTTTCAGTTTTTGTGTCACACTAATGCAGGCAAAATACGCCGTTCGAAGACACGGGGAAAGAAACAGTGGGCTGTTTGCAAAGTGCAGCAAGGTTCCGAAGCTTGGAGCATGGCACTTACTGTTACAGAGAGCTCAGCAGGCATTCAAATTGGGGAAAACTACAAAGAAAAGGGTTTTCTCCTCATCAGAAAGCAGGAAAATGTGGTTTGGAGACAGACAACAGCCACGTATCTGTGAAAGAAGCCAGCATGAAAGCAAAAGCCATGTTCAGATAATAAATATCCATGATCTTTCTGGGAAAAAACTTCAGTTTCTGCTAGACAGAGAATATATCCAGCCACTTAATTTCCATACTTGCAAGACCTGGTACTGAAAGAACCTGACGCTCAACAGTCTTTTGTTTATGTAATGACTGAGGAATATTGGACTTTCCTTCATCAACATCCCCTGGGAAGACAGTAGGAGTTCCTGGTGTGAAGCGAGAGGATTTGCATAGCAGTGACCCAGGTGTTGGCTGCGTTTTTTCCTTCTATTTGCAGCCTTTAGGCAAAGCCAGGACAGCAGCAGGGGGGAAAATAAATCCCGTCCCCTGGCAGAGCTGGTCTTTAGCAACCAAAACGCTTGAAGTACCTCACAGGGGTTGCTCTGTGCCAGATTCCATACATCAGTTTATAATATCCTGCCTTTTAACACACAGACTGGACCAGTTTCACTGCCCTCCTTCCTGCTCAGGAGGAGAAGGAAAGAAATATCCTTTCCGAGCTGTCGCTGGGCAGAACGTGCTGGCACCAGCACAGGACGCGGAGCAAACAGGAGGTGAGTTCTCAAAGCGGCTCAGACTGAGCAGCAGCTGATCAGAGCTGATCTGGGTTCTCACCTGTGCTCGTAGTGATGGGAGAGGAGACCAGAAGAAGGCCGGATGTCCGCCTGGATGATGGTTCTGATGGGCGACCGGAAAGGCGTTTCGGAGTTCTGTGAGCGAAAGGTGCTGAAGTCGTGGGTTCCCAGCAGGAACTGTGCTGCGTCCTGCATGGCCGGCACGTTCAGGTGGCTGAAATTAAACCGAGAGCAAAAGGAAGGGAGCATTGGGTACGTTAGGTGGATCAAAGTCCAATTAATTGATGAGCGGCTTGAACCTGGCACGCAGGTTTAACACTGCAGCACTGTGGAAACACATTTTGCAAGATGGGAGTTTGTCTTGCAATGGCCCAAACCACAAACCAAGATGCCAAGCGGCCTGAGGTCTGAAGATATTCCAAAGCCCAGGCTGGAGGAGGGCTTGGCACGCACAGGCTTTACACAAACCTTTATCCTGCTGTGCTTCTTCTAACAGTTCATTTCAAATAACTATTCAGATGGCTAAAATCCTTCACAGTATCTGGATCCTATAAACTGTAAAAGTTGGTGTCAGGTAAGAAAATATCAAACGCTATGATAGTTTTCCAAACCTTAGATTTGCAACAGGCAGAAGATGAAATTAGGAAGTAACACAAATGGAAGGAGTGAGCAAACTGTCAGAGATTAAGCCGGTAAACCCAAGGAGACACAGAAGAAAGGGCCAAGGGTAAAACTCAGAATGTCAAGTGTCATCCAGATTTCTTCATTAGAAGAATCTAGGTCTGCTCAGAATAGTCTCAAACAAAGGAATTTAGATACAGAAAAGAAAGTCAGCAATTTACTTTTAGGACAAGCACCTTTGTTCCTCTGCTAGGACAGTTGAGATCACATTTCTTTCACTACCTGCAATCACTATTCCAACAGTGGTGATGAAATTACCATAACTGGCTACAAACCTGTTTCTCTATAATGTGGAAAACTCCAGTATGTTTATCTCAGTACAATGTAAACTGAAGGACAATAACAAATTATCTTGTGGGGTTTGTTTGTTTTTCCCTCACCCACTGTTTATCAAGCCCTAAGTTTGGTTTTTTAAATGGCACTCAATTTGTTTTTCTTTCCTTGCATATACAAGCACTGATTTGTTATGACTCAGTGGCTACTCCAAGAACACGAGTGAATTCTGAGCTCGATACACTGGTTTGTTATTGTAGGGTCGCTCAGACTCATTGGCTTTCACTATTCAAACACACAAGCACTCAGGGAACAAGAGAGCAGATTTACGTGCAGTCATGTAAAATAGGTCTGGGGGGGGGGGGGAAAGAATTTTCAGTCTTGATGGCCTGTGTGGTCACACTTAAAACTCTGAGATTCGCATTTCTGCCTGTCTGCATCACATCAGAGCGCAGCTCCTGCAGCCAGCTGTCCGAACGGCTTTGCTGGATGGACTGGCGAGGTCGGCTGAGGAAACGCTCCTCGCTTCCACGGGGAGGAAGGTGAGGGACTCTACCCAGGGTTACTGGGCATTCGAGCAGCACTAAGCGTGTTTATCGCAGGTACAACCAGCAGTACAACTAAAAAGAGCCGGAAGTCCCAGGTCTCTGAACATAACTCAGTGCAGCCGCACTGATTTCGACAGTGAAATCTTGTCAATATGAACAGAGAATTTGGTCTCACATGTGGAAATTACCCCCTTCCCACTCCCCAAAAAAGCCAACCCCTTCCAGGGCGTTGATGAGATATAATAGAACACACTCACCCTCCCGCCGGAGCCCAGCAGAGATCCCTTTCGAACACGGGTATTTCAGAATGATGACGGCAGCCCATCAACAGCCGATAAACGTAGGTTCTCGACAGCGCAGAGAAGCGCGCGTGGAAGCTGTTGGCCACTCGGAAGGCGTTCAAAATGCTGCTGGGACAGAAGAGAATGAGTGAGATGGAGGGAAATTTCACACATCAATTCAAAGGGTTTCACCTGATCACCACATAGATGGGAACCGAAACATGTAATGGATTCTTTGAGAAACTACACCTAGGATTAATTAAATATTATTCTTTCCTGGCAGTGAGTGACCGACCAGGGACCAAATATTCGCACCTGTAGGATGTCACAGGGACCTCCCAACTAGAAGGCGGCAGAAGAGCCTTGGCATCACCCCTCTCACCAAATACACAGTGAAACGGACTTTGGGTCATCTATCAACACATTTTGGGGATGCTCACACCATCACAAGATTGATCGGTCCCTCGGTTGAGAAATGGTGACTGATAGTACTTGTTCTTTGTTGCACAAACACCTCCCAGCCCACCAAGCACATAGCTGAGGTCGCCCGCTTTCCTCATCACACTTAAGCTGAGAAGCAGTGATTTCCCAAAGCCAGTTGACTCCCTCCCTGTCCAGCTGCAGAGCACACTTTCCCAACACCTTCCCAACACCGTGCTCTCCTGCTTTTGCAGAACCACAGCCCCAAACACGAGCGGGAAGGACTCCCCCAACAACAGACACTTCCGTGCTCCCTCTCCAAGGCGGCTACAGCGCATTGGAGCAGATGCAGATGGTTGAAACTGGGTCACTTCCCTCCCACCTCCCCCCACAACCTCCAAGACAAACAGGACTTTGCCGCAGCGATGAAAATGAAGGTGCATCCCACCGTCGCCTACATTTGGTCTGTCTGAAACCAGCAGAATGCGGCGCACAGGACACCTCCTGGGAGACATTTCACGTCTGCAGAAAATGGCTTTTGGGAATGTTCATGTCTGCTCGTCATCCACTGACTCTGGGCAGGTAACTCAAGAAGCAGCCTTCTAGGCAGCTGAACTCCCCTGTTTTTCTTCTGTAAGCAACAGGGAGAATTTGCCTTGTTTCTCTAAGCCGCCGCCACCATTACCATCAAACACAGACAGCTCCAAAGCCAGAAGGGAGGGTACAGAGGGAAAAACACCCCCTTTTCAGAGGGGAAAAACACCCTTCCTTCTGGCAAGGAAGAAAACAGAGCTCCCCTTGGTTCTGCTCCTCCCCCAGAGTGTTATTGCTGAGCTCGACACGTCAGCAGCAGTTTTTACTGGATTTGATTCTCCCTCATGCCAGAGCACTGGCTGCTCACCATGGTGCAGCAAGGAGTCACTACCACACTGGCGTAACCCTCTGCAGGTGTCATTTTAGACAATATCTCTCTTTAGAAGGTAGTTTTTCTCCTGCCGCGTACCTTTCTGTCTTTGGAGTTTGACATAGCGAGAAAGGACCCAAGGCAGCCAAAAAACACCACAGCATTTGGGGTCAAGTAATAGACAAAGGCATTTATTTATTTTAAAAAGGTTGGTGCTTCGGGGATTTTTGCCAGCTCAAGCGCCTCTGGATCGCATCCCTCGACTGCCAAGGCTCAGACCACAGAACAAATCAAAGCTGAGCCACAGGCCTCCACCAAGATCTGCAATAACAAGCCCAGGAGATTGCTGCACTGCTACAAACTCGCAGTAGAAATGCAAACTACATCCCCCAGGCCTGCAATGGAGTCTGAACCCAGGACCTCCAGTCTCTTCTAAACACAATACTATAATTATAACATTTACTTTCCTCTGCCTACATGCCTCCACAAGCATTTCATCTACCTTGAGCTTCTCTTGTTAATGCCTATGTATTTTTATTACAGAAACATCCCTTTACTACCTCTGATAGAGGGATTCTTTCAGAAAAGCCTATTTGTGCTCACATGATTCTTCCACGCGGGCATCCTTTCCTGCCTCTCCCAGCACACACATTTGCTACCACAGGCTCTTCCTAGCTCGGAACGCTTTTCAAGCATTTATTCCAGCAGCTACATTTCAGGTCTTGTTAAGATTCCATTTTTTGATAAGACTGCTGGTAAATAAAGACTCTGGCATTCTTTAGCTTTTCCACAGAGCCTGAATTTCAGAGGAGGTTGAAGGTAAAAAAGCCCAAGGACATCTAAGTAGAAACAGCAATGTATTAGACACAGAGATGTCTTCCAGAAGTACATTCTTCTCTCTGCACTGACAAGAGAAACTAAACGCCAATTTGCAGGAGGTGGGAGGAATCCCAGCTCTGTCTTCTTGTCACCCGGACAGCTTTTATTGTGCGCTTACAAAACTGAAACCAGAAATAGAAGGTGCGAGTCTGCGCTATTACCGTCCCTACTTAAATGACTGCAAAGTCCTCCTTAAGTTATTCCATCCATGCAACACACTCTGATCTTTGTGGATAATATCCTTTCAAATATACTTCACAAATCTAAAAGACATATCAGTTGACAGAAGAGACCCATCACGCTACAAAGATGGTTATTATTGCTGATGATACAGTCAGCCAGATCGGAATCTCGTTTCCCTTCCAAGCTCTATTGACAATAACGTGTTCTCACAAAGATCCCTCCCTCCATCACTCCCTGCCTGCAACCACATGAAAGTGCTGAGTTTTCTCTTGGGCATTAGTAGAGAATTCTTCTTGGCAAAGTAATATTTGCAGAGGGAGGGGATGGTTGCTGAATATGCTCAGACTCATGCCCATCACCAAGCTCCTTAATGGAAAGCAGCTGAACCATTTCTAAAAGGTTCAGCCCAAGGGAGGAAGGAGTGGAGCCAACTGCCTCCTGATAAATTCAGACCCTCTAACCGCTCAGGACCGTATTGATTCTGTCAGAGAGATCGCCTCCTCACGTGTACCCGTCACATCTTAGTGCGAGACAAAAATCTTTTGCTGTCTGTGAGATCCCACTGCTCCCTCCTTTTGGAGATGCTCTCCACCTTAAAACTTCCTTCAGCAGCGATCCTGTTTGAGCTGGGAGTGATCAGTGGAGGTATCACAAAGCCAGCTATAACTATTTACCTGTACAACTACTCTTAATAGTATAGGAAGTGGCAGGGTCACAGCAGCAGTTTCGCTCTCCAGGACAACTTCTTCCATTAAAGCCAGACAACACAACTCGCAAGGGACAAGCCTAAACTCAGGGGAGAGACTGAAATTCAGTGGCTGGTGACACATAAAACAGACTCATTATTGCAGAGCTTCCCTCTGGCTGTAAAACCAGCTCGTTTTGACTCCCAAACAACTGCTTTAGTCTTTTAAGGAAGGAAATGAAAACGATGACCTACTTCATGTTCCCTGTTACCGCTAGAGCATCCAGAAAGGGTTTGACTTCCAGCGCATATAGATTCTGACCTAGTTTTCAGTCTGAGCAAAAATAACCACCAAAACCCCACATAAGTCAAATGCTATTTCAGAATCTCTCTTTTTTTTTTTTTAATTGACACAGCAGTCTGGAAAGAAATCATCCCCAGTCCCAGCCCACAGCAGCTGCATTAGGCTCTTTACACATATGTCAAAGAAGGTGAAAGCTGTCAAGGGACAGTAACTCACAGATGTTCAGCATGCAACTCAGCTAGCGAGAGAGAGAGAGAGAGAGAGAGATCTGCTCTGTGTCCTGGCCTCTCTCTGCAGAGGAATCCAGCTGCTGCTTTAGGAGGGCAGCGGAGGAACTGGAATTGTAAGTGCAAAACCGTCAATCCAATATTATCATGCTAATACTCAGTCTCAGGTTTGGGATGCGTGATCTGGTTTGTTCCTGGCTGGGGGATGTGCAATGAAAGCAGCGACATCAGTATTTGCTTTTCCTTCTGATAACCACTGCGAAACCTTTGCTTTCAGAGGAAGACTCAACCGACTCTGCAAACTGCTAAAACGCATTTTTGCAAATAAGGTGGGGGTGGAGAGAAATTTCCCTTATGGGTGTCTGGGACTGACAGTCATGCATTTCTAGCGGAAGCCACAGAGGGGAAACGCTGTTCCCAAACCTGAGGGCTGTCAAAGGAACTGTAAGCATCCAGGGAGAAAGGGCAGTTAAAACAACAGAATAAACAGCCACTAACAGGAACTATGTTTCTCTAGTAGTGAGGCTCTCACAGAGCCTTCCTGAGCTCAGATTCCAAGGATTTTACTCCCTCTTCCTCCTCTGATGACTCCCCTGATGCTTGTTCAGAAAGGAAAGAATGGGTGATCATCGCTGCATTTCCTCCTTTCTCCAACAAGTGCAAAATAAACAGATTTTGACTTGGCACCAACTCACCGGATTGGCTCAGGCTTCAGGTGGTAATTAAGACCGAGGACGAGCTGCTTCTCATTAAGCACCGGCTTCCCCGGTGCCCTCTGGATGTCCAGGTGAGCAGCGTTGCAGAGCGCGTGGACGCCCGTGTCTGTTCGGCTGGAGATGTGGAACTTGATGGGAACGATGGGCCTCAGGTTCTGCGCTGCCTTCTGAAAGCCAAAACGAGACAGAGTCATGAATAGCAGACCTGCTTCAAGCTAATTAGGAAAAAAACACCCTCCTCACTAACTGCATGTCTCCTTATTGCTCACACAGAGAAGTTATTGGGAGTTCTACCACAGGCTGCAAAGGGATGGAGAAGAGCCTGTTTGGGGGGCTTCTCCCAGCAGCAGTGGCTTTTCACCTTTTGTCCTGAAATCACCTCAAACAGAACATCCAAAAATGCCACGTGAGCTTCCACACAAGTCCAAAATAAAGTAAAAAATATTCATCTCCCTACTCTTTGCTTTAAATTATTGGGTGAGCAGAAAGGAGGACAGAGAATCACCCATTTAAACCCAGACAACACCCCTGCAATTCACTGCAAAGAACTGGACTCAGATCTTTAAAGAGCTGCAGAACCCAAGCGTTAAAGTGATGGGAACAGCACACAGGGATGTCCGAATGACATCAGCCTGAAGGAGCTCGGGCTGCAGCCTTTGCTTCCAGGGCAGGCCAGAACGGTGTAAAATACTATGGTTTGTTGCTGCAGGCAGAAGTTCTTTTCTGTCCATGAAGGGAGCAGTGTTACAGAGGGCAATGTGCTTCCATTAATTGCTGAGAGCAGACATGGAGCCAGGGGACCCAACGAGCAGTAGCACAGCACTGATGTAATGCATTTATTAGTCCCGCTGAGAAACAGAAATATAAACAGATCTAAGAATCAAGACACAGATCTCATAAAATGCACCAGTAGTTGAGGAGCTGACTCTGAGCTACTCCAGCAGGTACAAATAACCACCAGACAAGCACACAACACTGACAGTCCAAAATGAAATTTCCTTATATTCATTGCTTCCACAGTTGCATTAATGCAGAACTTGGCTGATCCTCAAGAGTAGTTTTCTTCAGGAGCTAGAGCTGCCTTAATATTCGGGCAATGTCCTCCTCACACTAAGACCTCTGCCACAGCAAGGCTAAAGCAGAATATGACAAATAATATTTAGACCATCACAGAGTTCAAGTTTGACAGTCACAGAGTTCAACTGTATTGGAGCCAAAAAGCCCCAAAAATCACACTGCAGATGAGATGTACTTTAAAAATTAGTTAGAAAACTGTATTGCAACCAGCTGAAACTTACTATTCTTAACACAAGGGGAAGGACAGCGATTGAGATCCTGTAGGTTGCACATATGGATTTTGGCAGAGATTTGCTGGAGAATCCACCTGTGGCTACAATTTTTTGTCCCCTTCCCAAGTGTTCCTCCCGCACAGCTGGGTTTTATCCCCACACTGGTTCTGCCTTTCCTTTCTGCCTACAAACAAAGGGCTGGAAAAACAACTGAGTGAATTACCACAGGTTCCTGCTGGGAAAGTCAATAAAACCCCGCTAAATAAGTCATTAATATGGTGTCCTTTAATCAAGATGTGCACACAAAAGAGAGCGAAACAAATGCTAACGCAGTTAATTAGATGCTATATAGTTAAGGGTCAGGAAGTTATTGGAATACCAAGGTTTCTAAAGCAATGTTAAAACCACAGCAGGTTTAAGGTATGTTGCTGGAGCACTGCAAAATACTTTCTTCTTTGTGAGGTCAGGCCCTTAGACAGAAAATCCAATGTAATTTGTTACAGGGAATGAGTGAAGCATATCTGAAAGACTGAAAAACAACCAAAAAAAGCAGAAAACCAGACGAATGACTAGAAATGTTCTTCTCTTTCCCAACTCCACTCCTGAGTAGAGAACGCAGCAGCGGTCTTTATTAGATTTTAATTTGGTACCAATAGTCAATAAAATTTGAACTGCTGACTCACAAATACCTTCCAGACTCCTACTATTTGAGCAGATGGGATTCTGGGCTCTCAGAAACATACCCTTAAAATGCAGAGGGAAGCCAGGAAAAAACGTAACTGAGCTGCAGGGGAAGGCCTGGGAAACAGCGCAAAAATGACCCCAGCCTTTTCCTCTTCCTAATCCTTCTATTTGGAGTTCACATGTGGTTACAATGAACATCTTTATTTATTACTCATAAGCAGAGAGAAGCAGACAGAAATTAAATAGTCTTCTGCAGTAGACCTCGGCTTGTGCCTCAGCAATTCATCTTAAAGCAGAAGCTGCATTTTAAGAGCAAAGTTTCTGCAAAGATCTGTTTGGGTTTTGCAGGCTCCACCCTTCCTCAACCCTCTTCTCCCCCTCTTTTCTCATCAGGCAAAAACCAGCCAGTGAGAACATAGTGGAGTGAGAGCAATGGGAGAGAAAGAACAGGAGAGAACATGGAAAACATCCTCTTCTCTTGTTATGGGCTTGAGGAGGTTTGGCTACGGCATTCCCTTGGATCCCACACTGCATCTCATTTCCATCACTGCAGCTGAACAAAGCTGGATAATAAGAACGCTGGATCTCTTCTTCTCCATCAGCAGGAGCTGAGCACTATGGAAAGCAGACTGGAGAGGAACAGAGGATTGCAGACTCCAATTTTAATATTTCATTTATATCCCATCCTAACTAATCTCCTTAAAGAGAGAATTTCTGGACTGCTGAACAAGCCTGTAGCCAATTCAGAAATTACCCCTTCACCTATGCAAATAGATCTGTACCATCCAGATGTCCTTTGAGGTCTCAGCAGGCCTGCCATCTGGTACCTGTTAGCACAAGCAACAGCTACTCACTTCAGCAAAAGGTGCTACACAGGAGATCCTCCTTTGCAGTAGGGACATTTGTAAGAATTGAGACTGACGCACCAAGTTCTGCATCTCGTTAGCTTCCACAAGGAACGGGACGGAGCCAAGTCACAGGACTCAAACCTCCCGATCTGGGGAACCAAGGTCTGGAATTTTGGTTTGGACCCATCACTAGCAAGCTGGGCTTCCAAGTGCTTCCAGACAAGTATGTTGCCTCCAAAAAAGAAAGAAAGGGTTGTCTGCAAAGTTTACCCCCCTCAAAGATATTTTAAAAGCTCCTTCAAATAGCTCCATCTGTCCCTGAACTCAACCAAGCCTCAATTTCCTCTCCAGGGCTCTGTTACACAGCAGTGCTGAGGACCACAAGAGTGTCCGTGTCCCATATGATAAAGTGCTTTATGGTGACAAAGGATTATGGACAGGCCTTCTGCTCCTGTCCAGCAATTTTACCCTGTCACACAGACACCAGCCCAGGACACTTGTAAGGGCACAGCTGTTGAAACACGAGGTGCAAACCCCACAGGTTATCTGCTTGTCTGTAACTGCAAACAACTGTCTGAACATATTTAGAAAACAGTAAGGATCTCATCACAGATTTAATTTTGCCCTTCCCTCCAGTTGCCTTCCTGGCTTTGGCAAGTTGTGAAGTTCAAGGCTGCAGAGAAATGGAGGAAGATAAATTCCTACAGGCCCCAGAAGTTTTCTATTAAAGTTGCTTTAAGACTTCCCATGTGGTTCTAATAGACACAGCCCTGCTCAGCAGTGCCCAGCATCAATACCACCACATGAAAGCAAAGCACATATCCCAGAACTGGCCTGCAAAGTGCTGATACTGTGAAAAGACAACACCAAATAAGTTTATCTTTTTCTTTTTTTTTTTTAATTCTTCTTTTTTCCTTTAATCACCCATCCTACCCATTCGCCTATTAAAACAAAGTTAGTCAGATAATGCAAAACAACTGCTGGGCTCACCCAAAGTCCGGCGCCTGGGGCTGAGACACTGGATGGTTCAGAGGATTAGATAAATGAGATAGAAAGTCCTTTGGGGCTCTTCTTTCAAGATCTGCAAAGTATTTATACACTTTCTCCACAAGGGTCTCAGGCAAGAAGCCATACAAACACACCCTGAGAACTCTTACTCAAACCGTAATTCATCACACGTTCCTTCTGCAGACCGCTTAGCAAGAGCACGCAAGAACTATAAAACTAATATTTATCTTTGATAATGTCTGTAGCTCAACAATGTGACTCTAGAAGTTTCATCTTAATGACAAGATGATTAGCAAAGACCTACCTCCAAGTAATTCTGGACTCCAACTACTGACTGATCGTTCGAAGTCTCCATAACACCACTGCAGAGCAAAACAAATGCAATAGTTATCAACATGTGTCAAGACCCAAGGACTTGACACAGAGTCCAAAAACACATCCAGAAGTTAATGGGAGACAGTCATCAAACTGTTTGCCATTGAGTCACCTGGGTCTTTTTACAGAACTTGCAAGGATGGAAATAAAAGTCACCCTTCGAATGTTACTCTCTGGACTCACCCTTAGATGGAGGGTGACATGTTGGGAAGGTAAGGCAAACAAATTACACTAGAAAAGAGTTTGCAGATGAAGTTATTTCAGGGCCAGCTGCAGCTCTCTTTCTTGCAGGCCCTGTGGATGTCATAAAGGGGCTAAAAGACCATGAATATGGTTTGTGAAGAACTTCCTTCTCTACTGCAGAAGTCACAGCCATTCCCAAAAGCTGCTGAAGTGCAGAGAGATACGTCCTGAGGCTAAACCCAACCTACCTGTAAAGTAATTTAGGTCAGCACCCACAGTGCCACAGACCATGCACTACAAAAGAATTGTGGGTTTTGGCATATGATAGTATTGTTCTGCAAAATCCTCATGAGGATAGGCACAATTCCATGAGTTGGAGCTGCGCAAGTTCTCCCACAGTCTTTTTTTTTTTTAAATGTAAAAAAAGCACAGCAACACACTGGGGTGTTCAGGGCCTCGGGAAACCAACCTCAGCCAATTCTGCAGGTCTCTCAGCCCACAGATCCCTTCACCAGCATCTCTGGAGGTTTCTGAACCACTGAGCACCGGCCACAGCACCGAGTGCCCAACAAACCACCCCCACTGCAGGAAATACAGTCACTTACCCACCCCCGCAAGCCTGAGACCACAAGTTTCCCTTCTTCTCCGTCCTTTGATGTTTTCTCTTTGCCCATTTTATGCATTTCCTGCCCAAACCATCCCCTTAGAGAGAACAGCAGAGTCTGGTTCCCTGTCTGCTGTCTCCAACTCAGCCATGGATTTATCACCCAAAACACTCACCCACCCTTTCCCCAGCCCTTCTTTGTAGCTCTCCCCTCGCCACCCATCGCTATTCCCCCCCGGGTGGGTTACTGTCCCCGCACATGGCTGACCAGGCAGCTGAGGCACCTACCTATATTTAGTGCCAAAATACTGAAAGAACACTAGGTACCGGGTTGGGGGGGACACCATCGTTGCTGCCCACAGCCCTACGGCGGCTGAGGGCACCGCCGGGGCCCCGGGACACACGGGCGGCCTGCCCGCCGCTCGGCGCCGAGAAGGGCAGGCCCTGGGCCGGCTTCCCCCCGGCGGCCCGCCCCGCTCCGCCCGCTTCCGCCGGCGCGCCGGCTGACGCGAGGCCGGGGATCCGGCGGTCGGAGCGGGCCGCAGGTCCGGGCCCTTCGCGGGGGAGCCCCCAGGGCCGGGCTGCTCTCCGCCGGGGATTTTCCTTTTTCCTGGAAGGAAACAGTGAGAGACCGAAGGTGACCCAGGAAGTAATCACCCGGGAACAAACCCCTCTTGAATCCTCGGCTGTGTGTTCTCTGCAGTTTTACTGCTAGCAGAGGTTTTTCAGCAAGCACCTTTGTCCACTTTACCGTTTGCCATTAAAAAACACCGGAGCTGGTCGTCTCCTTTGTTTGTTTTCTGTCAGTTTCTAAAGGAAATTGATCCCTTGGGCTGTTTGCAGCACAGTTCTGGGGGCTTCGGTTGCCCAATGAGTCAGAGAATCACAGAACAGTTTTGGGTGGAAAAGACCTTTAAGATCATCGAGTTCAACCCTTAACACAGCACTTCCAAGTCCACCTCTAACCCACCGCTGTGGACCAACACCACCACCTCCTTTTCCCCCAGAAACCAGTATAAACACTCGCCCAACTTATTAGCAAAACAGGGAGAGCAACACAAAACTCCCTGCCTCCCACACACAAACCTGAGATCTGTTTTGAATGGAAAAATCCAACCAGCTTTCAACTCGCACAATGGCATCCAGACTCTATTATAATGAAACTGATGAGTTTCAGTTTTAAAAAGGATGGTAATTTCTAATCCCTGAGCTTGTGCACACACACACAGAGGCAGAAATATCCACATGCCTTCATCTGTGCTGGAAGAATAATAGAAAAATTGTATCGATCTGACTTTTATGAAACAGAAGCCACAAGAGGTCACCTTGCCCCTTCTCCTGGACCAGGGTGATCAGCGAGGATAATTCCTTTTCCTCAGAACCTTCCGGTGCCTCATAATTGTGTTACATAGGGCAGACTTTTGCTCTTGACTGTGCCTCACAAATGAAGCAGCTCGGGGAACTCAGATGGAAATGGGAACCTGGGCTAGAGGTGAATTTTAGCCATCGTTTGTGTATGGAAATGGCACCAAACATGTCATTTCATCTAATTTCATCACGGTTCTGTCCACGGTTGACATAAGGTTTCATCGTGACGTTTTGTCATGGGTTCAGATGGCCCTGGCCCTAGTGTTCATTTGACTCTTCATTTTAGTTTAGTCCTTATTACACAGGCTGCATTTTCTTAAAACATGGAGCTTTACACTTCAGGCCATTCTCTCAGTCTTCATATAAAACTTGAACGATGCAGTTTATACTGTTCTTCTGTCTGTGGTGCTCGATGGGCACAGAATCAGAACGAGGACCGCTGTAATTAGTGTCATTTGTCCACGCCACATCACATTGCTATGTCCTGCAGCAAACATGATCAGTTCTGCTGGACCCACAAGCCCAGATGTCTGTCTGTCTGCCTTCCTTGGGTGATTACACTCGCTTTGGAGGAGTTATTGTAGATTTAGTGCATGGCAGCAAATCCACTGCGCACAGAAAATTAAAAGCTAGATTAAGCAGTAACAGGATTGATGCCAATCCTTTTGACACTGCTGCTACAGAATCGCGCCGTGCACCCGGGACAGTTTGATGATTTTTTTCCTGCAGCGCACACACAACCCCGTGCCAACCCTCCGGTGCAAACGACCGGAGCTAATTGCTCAACCGCACCAATTAGCGTGGGTCGGTGCAAGAGGCGGTGGCCGCTCTCACGGCCACGAAACACACGCGGCGGCGCCTGAGAACCCATCCTCACCTACAAACAAAGCGGGAAGGGCGAAGGGAGCCGGGGACACGGGGACACCGCCCCTTTGCTCGGCGACAGGGGACCCGGGAGCGGACCCGGGCCCGCCCGGCCGTGCGCGCCGCGGGGCGGCNGAGGGGGCGGGCGGGCGCTCGGCCGAGCGCGTACTGGGGCCGCTCGGCGGGCGATGCGCTTCCTGCGCTGAGCGCTGAGCGCGGCTGCGGCCCGAGCCGGCAGGATGACGGTGGAGTTCGAGGAGTGCATCAAGGACTCGCCGCGGTTCCGGTAAGCGGCGCGGTGACCCCCCCATCCCTCCACCTAGTCCTCCCCCCTCCCCGGGTCGCGCAGTCGCTGCGGCGGAGCAGCGGGCGAGGGGCGCCGGCACGCTCCGCTAATCGATTTAGGCGGCGGGGGGCCGCGGGAAGCCGGGCCGGGGGGGCAGGCGATGGGCCGGGGAGGAAACGGCCTCCGGTGCCGGGGGAAGCGGGGGAACCGGCCCGACCGACCCCCGGTCCCCGGGCCTGCAGGCGGTGCCCCCGGTTCGCTGCATCCCGCCCCTCTCCGTCCCCCTCTTCCCCCTTAATTTTGGACGGTTTTGCACATGAAAAATGACTGATCGTTGCGCCCATTCGTGAACTGGCATCACCCCGTAGGGATCAGCTGGACGGTGCTGATTTAAACCGCACCAAGAGCCGGTGCTGAGAAATACGGTCGTTTTTCTGGGCAATCACATTCCCATCTCTCTGAGGGTGGATTTTTTTAGTGGTCTTGAAAGAATCTGGGCTCTGACAACAAAGGCTCCGTCTTGCCTGGGCTGTGTTTCAATCAGGACGTTTCACGGATGCCCAGGGCTGGAGAGGAGCTGCCACATTCTGGGTACAGATGCTCCATTGTGCCAGGAGCATCCTGGTGTCCGGATGGGCTGCGATGTCCTGATGCTATAAAGGGCAGATCAGAGCTTCCATAAGTAACAATCTCCTGCTGCTTTCAATGCTGTGCCTGGATGGGGACAGACGGAAAGACAGACAATAGCCTGCAGAAGCAACTTGGTACAAGGGAAAGAGTTACCAAGGGGTCCCTCCTTCCCTGTAAACATTTCTCGTCGCTCCTCAGAACCTTCTTGTTTATTAAATAGAGCAGTTCGCATATTCCTTTAAGTGCATTTAAAAATAATTCCGTGGAATGCAAGGCTGTTATGAAAGGCTGCCCTGGTGTGTTGCTGGGGCTGCTCGGAACGATTGCCGGTTTGTGTACGTGTGTGTGTGGTTGTGTACAGCTGCAGGTAATGCAAACACCTGGGCAAGAGCATCTTCTTTATCCCTGCATGTGCAAATCCATAGGGCTGTGGAAAGGGTCCTCCTGCACACATTCAAATTTTAGTTGCGTGGTAAGATCCTGCTCTTTCTTGTTCCAGTCCTGGTTCTGAAAGTCTGATGGACAGTGTCACAGGAGATGACAGGCTGGTCTCATTTGTGGGCCTGCTTGGCATTGGAATCATGGGAGTTTTTCATCAGGAAAAAGTTAGGTGCATGGACAGGTTTGCAGAAGGTATGAAACTCCTTCTTTAAACCTCTGCTCACTTAGCATCAATTAGAATTCATCTGCCCCTTCTTTTTTTCTTTTTTTTTGACTGTCATTTTATCCTATTGTGCTGCATGTGAACTGTTCGGTGGCATCTTTCCAGAGCAGTGACTTCACTGTCCAGATGTCTCGTTCCACATGGCAGTGACCCTTTTCCTGGTGACGTCAAGATTGATTGATATGTTTATTTATTTATTTTGCCTTTGGTGTGTGTGTGTGGGCTTCAGGCCAAGTCCCTTAGTATGCAGGCAACATCATTCTGCTCTGTCTGCTCCATCCGTAAAAACAAAACAGCTCTCAGAGCACTGTGTTGGACCTTTATCAAAACCCAGTTGTTTAAGCGTGGAATTATGAACTATTTCCCAAATGGCCAGACACAGTCTGCCTGTTACAGGGAGAAGAAGAGATTAGGCTGGAGAAATAAGCCTCTATATTTCGGCAGGGCTGAAATATAGGTAGCAGGGGAATATATACATTACAAACACCTCAAACAGTGAGAAAATACATTAGTAGGCCCAGGGCAAAAAAAGAAAAAGAGCACAAAATAGAACTCTTCAGACTTTCTCAAAGGGTACAGATTTTAGCCTCCTTGTGTATTTTTCTTCTTCCCAACTATTTAATTAGGTCTTCCGTTATGATTATTTGTTTGTAATACAAGAGAATCCTTATATAACTGTAAGGCAGAGAACTTCTTCCATAGTGCATGGGAATCTTACAACTATAAAAAATGTCCAACACCATACAAGCTGAACTATACACAAAATTACAGATAACAATGAAGTGAGAGAAGGTGGCGTATAATCCACTTTCTCAACACAGCCTGAGACAGGAATAGGTAAAGTCCCTTGCCATAGGAAACATCTGGAAGAGGCAGAAATTTAATCCATTTTTCCTGTACCAGTGCTTGAGCAAAACTCGCCCTCCCTTTCCTGCTGGCACCCACTGAGCCCCTTTGCACGTCCCAGCGCAGGGCTGTGCCACATTTTACACTTGGCTTATTCCAAAAGCAGTGAGCCTTCGAGATAACCAAATTGCTTTCTTTTTGTTACATGCACAGAGAAAAAAAAAACAAACTTCCAGGAATATTCTACAGGCATAAACACTCTATGAAGCATCCCATAATAAGGCTACCAAACTTGTCTACTTTAGCAATCAAATCCAATTGCATTTCAAAGCGCTTCAAATCAGTGTACACTCCATCCTTCGTTGCTTTTGACTTTGTAGGGACCGGTTGCTACAAAGAAAACTTAAAAAAATTAGTTACTTAAATATGTATAGATCTTTAGATTGGTAGATAAGCCTTATTTCTGCGAGGCATCTTGTAGAGACGTGTATATTCAATCCCAGTAAACAAGTATGATCGCCTTGAAAGACCAGTTCTAGCGCATTTGAATGCAACCCCAACAGATACCGTGGCTTTCGTCTCCCGGCCACGCGGAGCTCCTGTTGGACTCGCAGAGCCCGGGAAATCCAGGAATTGTTGGGAATTGTTCTGCTCCGTGAGGATGGTCCGGAGTGGCGCCCATCACCCTCGCACATCTTAAGCAGCAACGCTCAATGAGTACATTTGGCTCATATTGGCAAAACTGGGAGTCCTTGGGCATCCTGCTGGCTCCTGGGGTTTCCCCCCTACCTTTGTCCCCTCCTCGCTCAGGGAAGACTCTCTTGGTGCTGAGGGGCATGTGGGGACATCTTTCCTCATTCTGGGCACTTTAGGAACGATCAGGAGGACGAGGGAAAGAGTAGGAAGAAATTGCAGAGGTTGGAGTCGGCTGTGGCACTTCCTGGGTCACGGAAAACCCCAAACGCCTCTGTGGTAATTCTCACGAGGGAGGGAAATAAGCGGTTATTTCCTTTACTAACATCGCTATTGTTGTTGCTGTTTACTGACCTTATTAATCGGGCTCGTTGCGGGGTCAGGATTACCCGCTGCGGAGATGCTGTGACCGTAGCGCGACGACTCGAGATGCTGGAATCTTCTCCCAAGGAGAAGATTCTTCTCCCGTACAGAAGACTCTGTACGTGCCCAGATTTTCTCTCATTCGCAATAAATTATAGTGTAAATAACTACAGCTGCAAGGAAAATGAACAGGAAAAACACTGAAATTTGAGTATTACTTGCGTTTTCCTTTATATCCCTTGATCATGTCCAAGTTCTTTAAAATAATCATGATTATTACTTTTTTTTTTCCCTATAGGAAAAGACAGGCACATTTAGAAAATATTTTCTCTTACTAGAATGTTTCAAACAGAGTGGGAAGAATTAAAGCCCTTAATCAAACTGATCTTGCTGAGTCTGATAACAAATCGAATTATACAAGTTTAAAGCTGGCAAAACCAGTTTTAATGCTTCCACGCCGTGTGAATGTGTGGTAGCGAAGGCCCCTGCAGAACAAAACTCCAGTGGCTTTTGTGTGATCTGTGTCAGTTGACACCGCACACCGTTGCAGGTTGAGGTAAGCCAAGTTTATTAGCTTAAGTGACCTAAAAGCAAATTTAAATTACACCCGGGGTGGCCAAAGGAGGAATCTTCATCTGTTTAATTTAGCAAAAAGAGCACAGGCATTGATTGGAAATCGGTTTTTGTTACACAAGGCTCCTTATGTAAGCGAGATCCCTGCCAGCGACGGCGGGTGCGTGAAGATGCGCCCACACAAGCTGCGCTTTGAGTCACACTCATGGGCACAATTGCCATTGCTCGCTGGTTTAACTTGCATGGGAGCTCAGATATTATCACACAAGCAGCGTGATATTATCCATATCAAACATAATACCTGTCTCGATCTATTTATTCCATTTCTTTTCTCTTTAGCATTGCACTTCCAAAGCTATTTTTTTATTTCCCAAGATGGAGCTGCCCAGACTTAGAAGGTGTGAATTTGCAGTGGATGATATTAAACTCTGAAATACAATCTCTCAGCCTGCTCACGGGAGCTTTAGCTCATCAGTGTCATGGCACAGCACACGGACAAGGGAAATTTTGATATTTCGTAATTTGCCTATTGACTTTGTTACTGGAATAACATTCTTGTAACACACCTTGCTTGGTAATAGTGTGCACCCTGTAAGAACACTTGCAAGCTTTGAAATGTTTCTAGTCATCTAGCAGAACGTTTTCTGAGTTGGAAGTTGCTTGATTTCATTTTCAGTAGCCGTTCCTCTCTGTTGTCGCTCTGCTGGCTGGGATGTACGTGGCTACAGAGTGATGAAAATCATCTTTTCTGTCAGTGATGGTCGTCTGACATTCTCCTCTCTCCCTGGCTCTCCTGGTTGCCACGGGATAAATTTAAGGAGCTGTTCAACCTCAATTATTTTTCCAGGAGAAGTTTTACTATTACAAAGTGTAAAACTCATGCTAAGGGTGGGAGTCCGGACTACGTGTCCTCAAAACCTTCCACAAGGAACCGTAGCCCTTGTGCTATTAGGACGGCCAGGAAAGCCAAGATCAGGCATTTGCTAGTTGCTGGTTTTCTACCTGCAGTAAAGAATATGAGAGGGTTGGAAGTTAGATGACAGAGCTTGCTAAAAGGAATAAAACCAGAAGTGCAATAGCCCTGTGGCGGAAGAGGGTAATTAGACCCAGAGGTAATCCGGCTGAGAGATGCTGATGCCAGCTTATCCGCGCTATTGAAATTATCTGTCGGAGAGTGGTCCGTTCCTCCTCGGGGAGTGCCACATGTCCTGATAATTGTGCTCTGCCGGTTTTCTCGCCGCCACGCGGCGTCTCTGGATTCCAACCCCGGTCCTCGAAGGGCTGCAGCGCGGCCAAGGGAGCGCGTAGGACATGAGTTCACTTTACGTTGTTTGGTGTCGTTCATTCGGGCGGACTCTGGACAGGCTCCTGTTCATTTCCACAGCCCCTCTATTGCATTTTCCTTAGCAGAGAGAAGAGGGACAGGATGGAAGAGTCACATTGTGCGTCCGAGTCAAGAGCCAGTGCAATAATTGCCATTTGTGATGACAAACCATGCGCTTACCTTCGTTTCTCTGTGCCTCCCAGAGGCAGGAGGGCAGCACAGGCTCCTGGAGTTAAGCTGGGCTTTTTTTTGGTCTCGGTAGCATCACCAAGGCTGCTCTCCAGGCAGGAGCAGCAGCATGGTGGAGAATCCTTTGCCCGGAGGAGCTTGGACCGTGTGTCTGGCAGCTCTCCCTGGCCGGCATCTCCTACCAGACACTCTCTGTTAGTCCGTCTGCTTTTAGGAAGTTCTGCACTGTCAGTAGGGCAGTTCAGCTCTGACCTATAATCACTGGATAAGGAATAAAACGCTGTCTCATCTGCTAATGCACAGATCAGGGCGTTGTAAATTCGGCTGCAGCTCCTGAGTTAGTCAGATCCACGCTGAGGGATCTTGCAAGTCCCTTTCCCCACTTAAACAGCATCTCCTGATTGTAGGATACATCTCTTGGGGTACAGTGAGCCGAGAGACCCTATTCGAGTCTCATAGTGAATATATTGAGGCCAAAGACTTTTAGTTTGGTATTAGGGCTTAACAGGGTGACAGATGAACTCAGGATGGAAAGTGCATGCTGGATTATTCGGGGTCAGGAGCAGCGTGAAGGCTGAGACCTGTAATCAAAGCTACAGGCACGACTTTGGGTCTGGATGCAGCCGTCTCCAGGCTCCGTCCGTCCTGTCTGACACGGTTTGTTGTGGCAAACGTGGTTCAGATTCATGGGGCTGGTGAAAAAGCCAGTTTCCCCACCACCTGGCAATATCTTGTAGCCATTGCAGAATAAGTTTATGTTAATTCCTGCACCTAAAAGCTACCTGGAACTGCTCACCCTATAATCGAAGCATCCTAAACTGCTCTGTTCTCAAGGCTGGTGGAAGAGCAGGGATGGGAGGAATAAAAATCACAAGTTCTGTGTAATCCCAGGCTTTTCTGAAGTGACGATGGTCCCTTTAAAACTTGCTTTCGTAACACTATGAAATTTTAGCCACAGTATTAATTTTTTTTTGCAGTAGGAAGGCCAGTGGAACCATGAGCTTTTCTGGCTTCCTAAGCACTGGCTTTACTTAAAAAAAAAACCAGGCTATTGCTAACTTTGTAAGTCCGGTTATCTGGGATAAAGAAAAGAGCCCTAGAAACAGACTTGCAGTCTGAGTTTGTTGGATTTTGGGGACAGGGCAGCATGTTTCCCTGGAGCCAAGAGTGCTCGCTTGCTTGTTTGCTGTTCTCCTCCACATCAGGGCTGTGTTCTGATTTCGGATGTTACACACACAGGTTGTTGGCTCTTCCCATAATGAATGTGGTTGCTCTCTAATGCAAAGCTTGCTTTAAAAAATGGGGCTGGAGGTGAATAAAATAAAGTAGTTTTGGCTACATGCTAACGCCACGCCGTGTTTCTGCTTCTGACGCAGCAGCTGAGAAAAGAGGACAGGGTTTGGTGGGGACTCTGTTCCAAGCCTAAGAAGGCTCAGAGTAGAGTCTTGAGCTGTTTCTTCTGCACGTGCTGGGTGGGGAGGAAAGTGGCTTTGGTCCCGTGTGTGTGAGCAGAGCCTGGGCATGCAGGTGAACCTGGCAAACCGGGTGAGACACCTCCAGCACGGGGCAAAGACGTGGCGAGAAAACCGCACGTGTTGCTGCGGGAGCCCGTCGCTCCTCCTTCTCCCAGATGAACAAAATGAGGCAGAATAATTGCCCCAGTGCAAACCGCTTGGCAAAACGTTCTATTCTTTTCATTTGGTGTTCTGGCCCACTGGAGAGGGTTTGTTTTAAACGGGCGCATCTGCAGATCTTTTTGAATTTGCGTGTTGCTGTCTCCTTCAGCCCCTCGTTTTGTCAATAAGATAATTCAATTCAGAGGCTTTGATTTATAGGAGGAAAGAAAGGACTTGAACAAAAATTCATGGCGAGGTTGTGTGTGTTCTCAACAGCCCGTATGGATCCACTGAATAACCCAATGCAGAATGGTACGTTTCTAGCAGAGTGTGTCCACACACACCTCGCATTCCTGTTTCACCTTATCTGCAGGAGAAGTTTACTTTGCTTGGACGCCAGGGCTCTTCTGGAGGGAGCTGGAGAACATTCTGTTGCTGTGATATAGTTAAGCATCACTTAATTCACTGTGGAATAACACACACATACATGGTGTCTGGGAGTAAGCGTTCCAGTAGAGACCTTTTACTGGATAGAGCAAGGGAATGGCTGAAAAGCAAAGCGGCAGATTCATTACAGCGGATTAGAGGGATGATGTCAGAGCTCATGGGTGGCACGTCCCAGAGTGAAGTGCTCATTCATTCCTTAAATAAGCATAAAGTGGCACAGTCTAAACAGATTATATAATATCAGCGAGTGAGATAATCCGTTCTCCGCATACCCAGTCCGCTTCATCGCGCTGCATCGAGGCTTAATCATTCCTGTGCTCTTTATTAAATGCTACTGCTAATAGGAACAGCGTGTGTGAACACGTGCGTGGATGCATTTGTGCACATGCAGTGCTTCCAAGGGATAGGCACATCCGCCTGTTGATAAGGTAAGAGGGTGTTTTATGGGATTAAAATTCAGTTGTGTGGCCTACACGTACGTGCATTTGGATGCAGAGATACAGATACAGAGCTTGTAGTTGTTTCTCAGCATCCAAGCAGCTGTGCCTGTCTTTATTTAACAGTGCGTAGAGGAGACTGACATATGGCTTGGTTTGCTAAACCTCTGACCGTTGGGCTGAAATATACAGTATACTACCTATGTCGATTTTACAGACATGGTCTGCATGTAGAGCTAAAGTACCATGGACACAGGAGCAGCGAAAGGAGGTTTGTCTGTACTCCTGTGACAAAGAAAAGTTAGGTTATGCACAAATACACACTTGTGACTTGCTTTGAGGCCATTTCATGCCCTACACTTTATAAGAATACCAGCTTCAACATCAGCACGGTCCTGCTACGTTTGCAATATTGGGGAAATCTCCGTGACTTTTGAAGAATGGCTATTTAAGCATGTCGGCTGTTCCTGCTCCACTGTAGCTCGGTGAAACAATGCTGTTTCCCACGGCTCGGCTTCTTTTCGGAATATCACCCCTTTGTTCTCTCTGATAAACCCAGTTTTTGGCAGGAAGGACGGATTTGTCCCTGCACCGTGACCTTGCCCCAGGATGTAGGAAATAGCAGGAGGTACCTTCCCCTCATTTCCCCCCCATTTCCTCCCCACTTCCCGGCTTTTCTTCCACCATCTGGAGTTTGGCACTTGAGATGATGCTCTCGGATCTGTAGAGAACGTCCTACCTGGAGGCTGGAGGAGGAGGAGGAGGCAGCAAGCTGACATTTGTAGGAAAACGCCTGCCTTAAGTGTTTCGAGTATAATAAAACCAGTTCTGCCAGGTTGAGTTTAGGCTCGGGATGTGCCACTGACTCATCTGAATTCAGAGATAATGCGCAAAATGATGGGATGATGCCAAACTGGTAAGCAGGACTGAGACACTGGAAAACTCCCAGCTGATATGTCATAGATGTTGATGAGATGAGAAAAGGCTTCTCTCAGAAGTCAAAATTCATCTGGCCTCGCAGACTTTAATCTTTGCTTGTGTTCACCACAGTTATTCATAGTTTAATTCTCCACACTCCTCTTTTACCTGCAGTTCTGAGCTGTGTGGGTTGAGATGAGATATGTGAGATGCCAAGAAATGGAGAAGTGGAGGTTTCTAGCTAAATTTTCTTTGTGGAGGATGGATATCTGTGAATCTTCCAGGGCTGAACCCTGTTGTTCTGACCCTTGACTTTGTTCCTCAGGGTCTTTTCTGCTGCTGAGCCCTGGTTATGACAATGCCAACTCTGTTCTCTTGCCTGGGCCACATCATTCATTGCAGAGGATGTATTAATTTTTACTCCAAGCAGCACTGGTCCCTGTTTCCTGTCTATTGATTCCCTCTACCCCCAGTATTTTGACTTTTTTGTCTGAGCTTGGGAATTTCCTCCTTGTAGATGAGCATAAGCATCCTATCTCCAGAGCAGGGTCTGGAATACCATTGGGTATGCACCAGGACAGTGAGGCTCATCCTGCAAGGATGATTTACAAGCTCAAAGGGCTGTGATGCTCCATCCCATGGGCACAGAGAGGAGATGAGCAAGCTGTAGCTGGTCAAAGTCCTGCTGGCTGCACTCCAAATAATAAAAATGTCCTTTTCTGCAGCTTGGTGACTGAGACACTGAGCCCTTACATGAGAATTAATTCTTCACAACAGTTCTGTTCCCTCTGGGGAGGCAGAAGAGGAAATCAGAGCTGGAAAAATGGGACCGTACCCAACCCTTGAGAGTAATAAAATAAATAAAAGCGAGGGATGAGTCGTGTCTAGGACACTTAAATTTCCCCCAGCAAACATGCGCGCAGCACCAGCTCAACTAGCAGAGCCATAAACTCTCATCCCTTTAGCAAAGGGTTGTGTTACTGATATCAGTGCTCTACAGGAAAAATAAAACCACCCTGTTTTTGTGGCACAGGAAAAGAACATTTGGCACTTCTAGGAGGGTGCAAGCGACACCCAACCCTCCCAGGGCAAAGGAAGGGACAAGGACCCTTCCGTATCGCCCCCGGGGCCGTCACAACCTCCAGCGTTTCTGCTGCAGAGAGGGCAAGTGCTTTGCTGCGTTTGGCAGGACACGACACAGGAAAAGCCTTTCAGACAGAGACAAAGGCAGCCCAGAGGTTGGGGAGCTCCGGTTCTGCGCCAAGGCCCAGGGGAGGGAGAGAAAAAAACAACCAGAAACAAGGAGCATTTAGCGCTGAAAGAGATTCCTGCTGGGAGAGGGTGGATTGAGCTAAACTATGGGCGAGGGGAAGTCTCAACAAAGCTGCTGGAGCTTGTCCAGCCCTGTTGGTGAACGGATGCTGCTGAGTTTGCTTGGGGAGAAGACAGAACCGTTTGATACAAGTGTTTTTTGTTTTTTAATAAACCCATTTTGCTTGTGAAAGAAGGCAAACAAATGTCATCTGAGGAGTCGCATGCTCACATAATAATCTTCCTTTCTTTGGCTCGGAAAAGAATATTCCTGTGTTCAGTCATTGCTGTGCGTTTTCCATATTGCCCCTAGAAAAGCTTGATCCCGACCCAGGAAGGGAGATGCTTTCTGAGGAGCAGACAAGTGATTTCTGCTCTGAAATCACTTAGCAAGCTGGATCGGAGTGCGTAGGACAGAAAAATTGTCACTGGTGGGAAAGTGCAAATTCAAGTGCAAAGGTGGAACCTTGCAGCTGTGTCATTCTTGTGCAAAAGAGATATTCAGAGCAGAAAGGGAGGTAGAGATGCGGACACATCACAAGCTCTCAGCAGCAGTAGTGCTGTGCTCCGGTGAGCTGAGGGCGGCAGCTGCTGCCTGGTGGGTACCAGATGATCTTTGTCAGCCGCGTGGCCGATTCATCAGCGTTAGCGCACGTGGCCGCCCTGTGCAACGGGGAATCCATCACTTCGAGGTGCTCAGCTCAGCGTTGCGGCTGAGAAATGACTGCCAGCGAGCTGAAAGGAGCAAGAACAGCGTTGAACAAGAAATGGGTAAAGTCCTGACTGCTCTGGCAAGCAGAGAACCCCCTTTGCCCTTGGGATGGGGCATTTTGAAGTCAACTGATTTACTGTCAGTCAGGCTGCGGGATCCCCGTGATGTCGATGTTCCTTACTGGTTTTACTGCGGTTTGCACAGCCACGTTGCTGGTCTGAAACCCCCAAAAGGGCTGTGCAGAGACGAGACACTTCAATGCTATTCCCTGACCTGAGCTACCTGTCCTCACCGAGTCACTTTTCTAACGGGATTTTCCTCTCCACACGCACTGAAATAGCAGTATTGGAAGATGAACGGTGCTGTAACATCGTGGGGCTGCTTCCCTTTTCTCTCAAGATTTGAAAAGCTGCTCAAGCACTACAGGCAGAAGTGGGAAATCATTTGCGGCATCTCCTGCCAGAATTTCCCCCCCAGGCTGTAATGACGAGTGGAGGAAAGTAAAGTACCTTCTGTAGAGCATCTCCCCTCTGCTTTGTGTACGTGCTACGATCTGCAGATCAATCAGGGCTGGACAGTGAGGAATCCAGATGCTCAAGGTGCTCTCGTCTCCTTGAACATTTGGCTGTGGGTTTCGAAAGAGAAGCTGGGGAGAAACCTGTTATCATGAGATACATTACATAAGGAATGCATTAAAAGAGCTAAGGGTGAATTTAATCTTTAAGCCATTAAATCCTAGAGTAATTTAGGTTGGAAGAGACCTCTGGAGGTCATCAAATCCAATGCCCTTCTCAAAGCAGGTCCAACTAGATCAGGTTGCTTCGTGCCTTGATGCTGCAGCTCAGACCAGCAATCAGTGATGGGGAATTCAGTGTATGGGGTAAGTACTTGGTAAACTCCAATAATAGATTCCTTCTTATAATTTGGACATAAACGAGAAGCAGTGCTGGAAAATAAAAAAACAACCCTGTACTTATGTATATATAGCAGAGCGCATAAAAGCCATATCTGTCATTGTATGTCTCCTGAAGAGAGGTGTCAGTTTTTGCTAAATATTAATGTAGAGATTTAAAGTCAATGGAGCACCATGCAACCAAAATACGAAGTCTTATTCATCTTGCTTCAAAACTCTGTCTAAACATACACCTCCAGCCTCGCAGTAGGAGGGTAAGAGCCATAAACTGACATTTAGCAGGTTTCAGACAAAGACTTGGATATTTCTGTAGCTGTGTAAAACGTGCAAAAAATTATGAACGCTGTTACCAAAGCTAGAGCTAGGCCAAGCTTAGGCACGGGAAAGGAGCTGAAGCTGATAGATTTGAGGACAAATTAAAGTGTTTGAGCAATCATTAGGCTCAAAAAGGGAAAATAATTTTTTTTAGTGGCGGCTTTGAAAAAAACAAGTGAGAATAAATCAATGAGGAGAGAGATGAGGACCCTGGGTCTCGGGATCATTTCAGTGTCACATCATCTGAGCTTCTGCTGCTCCACCTCAGTTTTTTACTGCAGAAAACTCTGGTGTGTTCCCAGGATGAGAAAGCATTGGCATGGCCTTCCGCATCTGCGTCGTGCTTATAGCCATCTGCAGGGAGATTTTAGTCAAGATTAGAAACACAGCTTCTTCCATTATCCTGGAACAAATACAGGAGACTCAAACCGCTAACAACAGCTCCTCTATTGTCATTTCTCCATTAAGCAATTGGTACAGTGGATCCCAAGACAGACGCATTTTAATGATGAGTAAAATCCCCTCCACACTCCTGAGTTCACAAGAGTGACAGTAAATGAATTACTCTTTACGAAACACAACATGAACCTCAGATAAGGTAATAAAAGCAATTATTATTTTTTTTTAAGTGACTTAAATGTGAGCAGCTTTAAAATTACTTTCATAACCTGTTTTTGCCTGGGTTTCTCCCACTTATTAAAAACACAGCGCAGATGTGGGATTGAGCCATCAATTTCCAGAGGGAGGAGACCAGCAGGAAAATGAATTCTATATGGTTCAGCGCCAAGGGAAGCAAGGCGATGTGCACATCTTATAGTAAGAGGTGATGATCCGAGAGCAAAATGGCTGCTGGATGCACAAAAGTGGTTAAAAAGAGGGAGCGGAAAGCGTTATTGCTCCAGCGAGTGCAAGTGGATCAGTCCGGCGTACGGAATTAGCATAACGCTTGCTATAAATAGATTTATCTGGGCCAGCGTAAATCTCAGCTGTTTTGACCAGAACGACGAGTCACCTCTAAATGAAGCAGATCCTTGTGACTTTTAGCTGCCCTGACCCCTCATTTCACTCCATTCTTCAGAGCAGAGCATCTCCCAGCCGAGGTGGAGCTGTGGGTTAGTGCTCACCTTCTGGTTTTACTGGTTCCCCATTCCCTTTCCCCAGCCCCACGGCCCATCCTTGTGTTTGGCCTTTTGCAAGTTCTCTCTCTGGATGTTATGCTTTTCTTCTGATTTATGGTTTCCTGTGGGCTCGGAGGAATGCGAGGCAGGAGTTGCGTTCTGCTTTGTCACTTCTGAGCAGAAAGGGAAACAGAGATTAGTTGCAACAGGTCTTGGTTTTTGCGGAGGTTTTGCAGGCTGGTTGTAAAGCTTTAGGAAGGATCAGAGCTACCCTGTGGTGACAGACCAGAGACTGAAGTGCAGTAAATCCACAGACTGGGCAGAAATCATTGCAGCCATTGTTCCCATTTAGCAATAGCATAGACATAGGTGGTACCAAATGCAAAGAGCAGCCTTCTGTTTCTTAGTTCTGGTGATTTTTATTTTAGACAATCTGCCTTCTATTTCTTATTCCGGTTGATTTTTATTTTAGACAATCTGACTGTGCATGCCCAAAAAGGGAAAATAAGCAGAAACCCTGCACAAAACAGAGCAAAGACTTGGCAAGAAAGCAGAGTGAACCTTCCCTTCTGCTGCAGATCTGAGAACAAACGAGTCGCCGCACAAAGGGAGCCTTAGAAACGTGGAGATAAAGTATACAGAAAGCAGGATACTGTGTGTTATTCCTGCACATCCTCCGGGACCGTTGGCGGGTTTGTAGTGCTGTGGTGTCACCCCTGTGTCTGGGATGGAGGCAAAGTCCTGTTAGAGCATCACCCTGGGAAGTGGTTCAGGATACGAACTGCCACATCGGAGCCCCTTTGGCTCCGGGTTGGATTGAAAACTGGATTTAGGGCCTTTTGGGTTGGTCGGTGTGTCACAGTCACCAGGTCTGAGGAGGTTTTGGTCAGTTGTTTTCCAAGTCAGGCTTGGGTGATCTCAGTGATGGAGAATCCAGGGCCGTGGCTTGGCCTTGAGTCAGGCTCAGATCAAACCCAGGCGCTACGCCCCGTGTGAACTCTGTCTCCTTGGCCTCGTTCTTTCCAGGACACCTCATTCAGGGCTCTGCATTCTCATCTTCCCTTTGCAGTGGGATGTTGACCGCATGGAAGGTGCTGACAAGACCTCCACTGTTCCATACCTCTGTCTGACAGACCTCTTGGGCTCCCTGCCTTTTGGGCAAGCGTGGGGAATACTTGCGAACAAAGGTCTTCATAGACTTCTCAATGAGTTGTCCATGGGTCAGGGTCTCTAGACACAACCTGTCTGTTATTAGAGGCCACAAACTCCTCCTTTGCCTTTCCTGTGCTAAGTACAGCCCAGAATTGTGCCAGGTGGCTGTGTCTGTTTGAGGAGCATCCTTGGTCTGGTATGTGGTCAGCCTATGCATGGCTGTTGGATGTATGTATGTTGGATCACTGTTGGGTGGATGTTGGATCCAACAGATGTATGTTGGATCACTGTTGGATGGATGGATGGATGGATGGACGGATGGATGGATGGATGGCCATAATGGTGAGCACTACAGGTGGGTACCCAGCTTGGAGTTACATCTTGCCAGCAGTTTGTATTAGCTGAACGCAAATGTGGTTTTATTTAACCCAGTGCAGTTATCCTCCCTTTCTTCAAACAAGGCACATGGTAAAATATTTCGCTTGTTAGTCTGTTGCATGAATCTGTTACAGAATTTTCAGAACAGAAATCCTCGCTGGATGAGGGATCAGGCGGATCAATTCTATTCTTGGTTTGGGTATATAGGGGTTTCATTACACTTAGATGATGCAATTGCTTCTGCAAGTAAAATGAACAATAGCATCCTTTTCTTTCCTTATATTTTCTGGGTGTGGCTTCTATATATATTTTGTAAGCATTAAGTATAATAGTAGCCAAAACGAGTACAGAAAGCATAGCCCCTGGCTTAAGTAGTCATGTGAAGATATTAATAACCACGCACACAAAGGAAATGATTAAGGGATAGGCAGCGTTCCTAATTGAATGCTTCTCCCCATTCATGGGAGGAAGGGTGTGAAATCTTTCTGCTGCTTGCCAGCTCCTGTTACAGAAACCGGTCATGAGCCCCGTTTGTGCGACAGGTTATTCTGCAACGCCGAGCCAGTTCACAGGGCAGGGCTGGGGTTTCTGTGGAGCTGCGTGAGGATCTCGGGGTGCAGGTTTGCAGGAATTTCTATCCTTTTTTTTTTCCAATTTTTATTTCGGTGGGCTGAAAAATTGGTCGAAGAAACTTGTGCGATAGGAAATTCCAGAGTAATTTTTCGTTTGAAAACCGTCATTCCACTTCCCGCTGGCTTCAGATCTTATTGTGAAAGTTAGAGGTCAAAGGAGCTCAGGTTCAAAGTGCTGGAAGCAGAATATATTGGTCTGTTTTTCCTTCCTGGATGGAATATTCCCAGTCACAACACTGCCCCATGAAGTGTTTCACGCTGATAAATCAGCACTTCCCAATGCCAAGGTGTTCTTTGAGAAAATGTTTTTTTTTTCCCAGAAAATTCCCAGGCAGCTCTATATTTAATGTAAAGTTCACAGATTCCGTGCCATGCCAGGCTGCAGGGCAGTGCGTTAACTCTTGTCCCTAATGGTGGCATAAGCAATGCCTTTGATGTGTCATCACTCCTACTCAGCCCGGAGCAGGAGAACCTGTTTCACAGGCAGAGGAAGCATTTGTTAAGACACATCAGTTCTATCCAGTGCTTGTCAGAAGTTTCTTTCCTCTCAGATGAGTGCATCGCTGTATTATCCAGACCTTGTAAATAAGGAATGAGAGAGTTCTTCCTACAGTTCTTTGTTAGGGAATTCATCTCATTTTAGAGCTGGTGATCCAAGGCTATGATTTTAAAGGCATTTAAGTGCCGATGGAAATATGGGTGGCTTGTGAAGTTTTAAAAAATCTCTTAAATCCCAATATTGAGTATACACAGGCTGAAATATATAAAATATTGTATAAAAACAACAACAAAGGTAATTGTAGCTAGTTCTGCTGGATTTTGCACTGGAACAGAGTGGAGCCTTTGATGTTGTGGTGGTGGCAACATACAGAAGGGGAGGGTTACGTAGGTGTTTTGATAGTTCAGAACAGATATCTGGAGAGGCAGAGGGATGCAAAATGCACTGAATAACTCTGGGCTATTGGTGCAGCGAGTCTGTCCTCACACCAAGGTCAGTGTGTTTAAAGAGTTCGAGAAGTTTAAGTTAAACCAAATTAAATAGCGTTGAACCAAACAAGAGCATTAAAATTTGCCTTTGTATATGAGTGTAACTCCCAGTGGCTTCTGCAATGGTAACTAAATACCAGGCTGGGTTTGGGTTGTGTTTACATTTGTGGAAGTTTGCTGGATTCCTTGGGCCAATGTAAATGGAGGAGATTTAGGCTGCTGGGGGTGGAAGCGAATGTCCTAAAAGAAAACCAGAACATTCACGAAAACAAGTCTCATTCAGGCCTAAGTTTGCTTTGTGGTTTCCTTGTGAATCAGAGAAGAAAAAGGGAGTGGGAGGAGGGGAGAGAAAAGACGTTCAGAAGCTAATCCAAAACCAGCCCCCTTCTCTCCCCCTGGCCAATATCTCTCATATAAGACATTTGTTTCTTCTGGCAATAGCAGGAAACCTTTCCAGACATTGTCCTCTGAGAACTGCTCAGTATTTGCAGTTTAAAAATGCGGTGCATATGTAAATATGTGTGCACTGAGAAAGAAGAAAAAATAACTGTTATTGTAACAAAAATGACAGTTTATATTAATGGTTTTTTGCCCTGAGAGTTTACACATAGGAAGTTTGGTTTCCCGATCTGCAGGGCTTGAATGCCTAAAGCACATTAAAAGCGAATTGTGGTCCAGTGGGAGCACAGTGCCCATGAAACTAGTGATGTTCCATGTCTTGAGAGCTTCATGGCAAGACGGGGACTGCTCTGAAAAATAAGCTTTCAGCCAGCACGTTCTTTTAAATGGCCTGTGTGCTCTTATTATTTGCCTTTGAATCCAGCGAGCTGTAATGCATTAAGCAAAGGCCCATTAGTGCTGTGGAAGGATTGGGAGGGCTGGGGCACAACCTGTTTTAGCAGATATAAAAGAAAATTAATCAGCTAATACAAAGACACCTAAGAATGACACACTGCCCATTACCCTGGGATCTGTGGCATGGCTTGTTTTAACTGCGCTGTGTGTAAACCGGTCAATAGGATTATTTTGGAGGCCACACTAATTAAGAGATTATCCAATGAAAGCGGTAGATGCTCTCTCTGCCTTGGATAATGGGACGCTGCTCCTTCTGTGCCTGGGGTAGCAATTCAAGGACTGTGTGTCTGGCAGGAATTTGCTTTGAAACCACTGGTTTTAAGTGGAAATTTGTGTGCCAAGGGGACTGGTGCATCGTGCGGAGCTGAAACATGGACACCCCATCTCCATGTGTTTGAATGAGGAGCATTCCCAGTGAGCTAGAATTGGTCTGGAGCGATCAACTGGAGGTTTCTGGTTTGGGTAATACAAGTGTGACTTGGTCCTAACTGTCCCTACAGCTTGCAGGCTGCAAATCTGCAAATTCACCTGTCATTTTGCCATTGATTTTGATTATTGTGTTTATCCCAGCAACCTTCTTCAGATTTCCCTGTCTTACCAGTATCACAGCGCTTCTCCGCTCACGGGAGGGTTCGAGCAGCAGGACCAAAGATGCCTGAACCTCTAGGAGGGAGATTTTCCGAGTGACTCAGCACGATGGGCAGGAAACGCTTTCAAAAGGCTGGTCACAAGTGTCACCGTGCCAAATGCCACATGGAGTCATGGAGTCATTTTGGTTGGAAAGGACCCTCAGGATCATCGAGTCCAACCGTTAACCCAATATTTGCATATCCACGTCCCTGAGAACTCATCTCCGCGTCTGTCCAACCCCTCCAGGGATGGTGACTCCACCACTGCCCTGGGCAGCCTGTTCCGATGCCCCACAGCCCTTTCTGGGGAGAAATTTCTCCTGATATCCAACCTAAACCTCCCCTGGAGCAACCTGCGAGTATGAAGCAAAACCCCAGCGCTGAAGAGCCCAGTGAGGCTCAGCTTTGGCAGAGGGTCGGGAAATCTCGCCAGGCGGGGAGAATCGTAGGGAGCCGGCCAAGGGGAACACGGCTCCAGTGTTGGGGCCGCACAATGGAGTTCCTGTGGCGGTGGCCACAAGGGAGGCCATTGTCTGCCCTCCCGAGTGTGCCCGGGCTCCACGTGCTGAGCCATTAGCAGCTCAGCTAATGAGTTCAAAATGCACCAGCAAGGCTGGGGACAAGTAGGAATCAGTGCAAGATGATACTGTGCCCGGAGAATGGGCTCTGTGTGGTTTGTCTGTTCCGGAGCTCATGGGAACAAGAGATGAAGTGTGCCTGTGTTTGTGTTCAGGAGGCCAGGGTGATATTTATCAGTGGCCTTGCAGCAAAGGGACACCTGCCACTGGCAAATGGGGACATTTCTGTGTGCGACTTTCTCGCCACAGTCCCTCTTTCTCTCTCGTTTGGCACTTCGGGCCGTCGAGGGACAAGAAGGGTTCGGAGCCAGGCCAGGTGCACCATCAATGCCCACGGTTCCGAAATGTGAACACGCAAAGGAAGCAAAGGCTAGTGAATCCTCCTGGAAAAACTCTTTTTTGGCAGCAAGGATGCAGAGCCAGTGCTGGAGGATGGACTCCCGGCTGGTGTAAATCAGCAATGCTTCACATCAGCTTTGGATGAACTCACACTCTGCCCTGAGAGACAGCAGAAGCACTTTTCTCCTGCTTTCTTGCACCTCCCTTTGCTAATCTCCCCTTGCCTCTCTGCATCGTTTTCTTGGTCCTCCTCCCCGACTTGCAGCTTCTCCTGTTATTGCAAATAAATCTTTTCCCCTTCCTGTTCTCCGGCTCCCATCAATCGCTCTGAAATGCCTTTGTATTCCAGCTCGAGGTTCCAGACACACAAGCTCTGCATCTTCTGCCAAACGGTGTGTGTGCATTGTGGTCATGCATATGTGTGAGAGAGTGAATGTTCAGGAGTAAAACGAAGTTTTCTCCGTAGCAATAACCACGACAGACTAAACAAAATCTTGCACACATCTGCAGCCCAGCTATTTCTGGTTGGAGGCAGGAGCCTTGTGCAGCGCAGCAGAGTCCACCCAACATCTCCCAATGGGGCTTTTTTTCCAAAACACCTTTTCTGTGGAATTCTAGTGGGTCTGCCTGCCACTCCGCGCCGTTACCCGCAAGGTGCAGGGCTGCACGGATTTGCATAAAACAAGTTTGTTTTCTAACCCCAAACCTGTTTAATCCCTGTGGATGTCAGAATATTTCCCTCTGTGTTCTTATATCATGAATTTGATGTAATCAGTGACAAGGTGCACAGCCTTCATTTTCAGGGTCTAATTCATCACTCAGCCAAACCCACCTCTCATGCCATAGCAGTCATTCCGTTAGGTCGCTGAGGATTAGGAGTTCATCATTAGTTTGCGGTATTTAATTTTTTTAAAGTTGCAGCCTCTGGTAAAATGTGATCACACAGGGGCCAGAGAAATCAGAGACTTAATGCTTCCAGAGAAAAGCCCACAGGCAAATAAGGATTTTGTGCTTCCTATTTTAAGATACGTCATGCATTTGAAAGTGTGTCTGCTGGAGTCACGGAGCAATGCAGTTCCACGGGCAAGGACATCTGGGGTGTCCTTGCATGGGGCAGTGCCAGGAATGGAAGAGACACAATGGTCGTGCAGACCTCCAAAATACCTCGGCCTCGCTGTTATGCCTGGCTCTAAGGTTTGTTTGTTTGCCTAAAAGCACAGCGAACCTATTTTTGTGCCCAGAAACTTATCAACCTGCAGGTTGATCAAGCTGCTGGGGCTTGGGGCAACAGCTCTTGTCCTCACTCTGGCTGGGCTGGCCTGGGATGCTCGGCTGCGATGAAAACTTGCTTTGTGTCTGGCATTTCTGTGGGACCCCGGTTTGTTGGTGCACACACCCCTCGTGCTCTGCACCATATTGCTCTTTAGTGCTAAGCAATGCGGATGGAGCAAGCGTACAAAAACCAGCGAGTGCTTCACATTCCCAGCTTAGCAAGAGGCTCCCACCCTTGGGACGGCGAGGCACCCAGGGGTTGAAGGGCAGCAGTATGTGACATTAACTCCCTGGTTTCCTCCAGCATATCTCTGGATCTAGCTCATCCCACTGGCTATACCAGTGCAACTGGTTTTGCAAAGACGTTTCTTTGCTCTGATTCCTGTTCCAACTTAGCAAGCATGTGCTGAACACTAGTTGTGTATGTGAAATTCCGCTGCATTTGGTGGGAGAGGCAGGTTTAAAATCAAGGACTTTGCATGCACGTACATGCCCCTAAACCCTCTCTGGCTCAGGGCCTTTTCCTCCAAGGCTTTTCCAGTGGAAGCCTTGATGTTAACCCACCTTTGGGAGCTTTCTCACTGGGCGGCGATTGCCATCAGAGCATGAAACAGTGCCCTGGGAGTAAGTGCACTCACACCTCTCACTGAATTGCTGTCTACGCACGTGTGGTTATTTATTTTCCCTTCCTTAGTCTTTCTGTGTGGAGCACGAGGCTATTAGGATGTTATGGACCTGTGGTGAGACCTCAAGCACCAAAACCGAACTTTCTCCTCGGGTATCACGGTGCTACGCTGAGGATCCCGGCCAGGGGGTGTTTTAATAAACAGGGGTTGCTGCTGCTGTGTGTTGCAGCATTCAGCCCGGGCTGGTGGGTGGTTCGTGCACATATTCATGCTATGGTAGGTCCTACGTGGTGCTGGAGCCGCAGAGGTGGCCGGACAGGGGACATCTGCTGTGCAGCAAACCAGGGCTGCAGAGACGAGCCGTTGGAGATATCTCTATCTAATGCCTGTTCTCGTCTGTCTCCATCCATCTCTCTGTTCAGCTTTGTTCTTCCAGTCGCCACGCTCCTCTCTCAGCTTGAAATGCTGGATGGGACAAGCGTGGAAATAGCCCCTTTCAAGACCCTTCAAGTCTGATGGCAATTCAATTAGTGCTGCTGTTTCTCGTTCGTTGGACCGAGTGTGTTTCATCCGAGCATCTCAGAGTTGCTCCCTGGCAGCGGCACGGCCTCTTGGCCGCCTTGCACGGAGGCGAGAGCTGTGAATTGGGGTTTCTGAGGAGCGGTGGAACAAGGACGAGCACTCCAGGGAGGCAGCTGTATTCACAGGGCAGCAACCCAGCGAATCCAGGCACTGAATCCCACCTCCTGACACTTGCTGTGACCCCCTAAACCCAGTAAGATGGTCCTGGGGTGTTCTCAGGCAGCCTTTTGTATTTAGCCTGTCTTAACTGGTTCCTGGGATGTGTATCATTTGCCACTTTTGATAAATTCCCCCAGAATGACCTGGGCACAGCAACAGAGGTGCCAGGTTCTGCCTGTGGAAGCAGTCGCTGATTCATATTGTGCATGAATCTGGCACAGAAAGGGACTGATCACGCTGTTCCCCCGTGGGTTATAATGATCCTAATGCAGTGCCAGGACTCTCTATGTTGGTGCAATGGAGACCTCTGTTTGGGGTTGGAAAAAGAGAGAATAATCTTTGGTCTAGTGTTGCTAACACTTTGGAACAGAGTGGCATTAAGAAAGGGACATCGCTGAAACTACAGGTAGCTGTAGATTCTCTGCTTACGTGGATGCTGCCGGTTTGGAAGCCAGAGAGCAAAAGCATCACATGTGCCAGTTCCCGGCATAATTACTCAAAATCTAGGTCAGCGTTTGCACTGTGTCGAGCATTTGTGCTCGGGAAGGCTATTGACTTGTCAGCACCGGGCATGCTTTAGCAAATCTCTGGCAATATTAACAGAAATCTGTTCGCTGTATGTTTGATCCGAAGGACTTTGAATGCGGGGTGGTTGTCATTAAGTGGAGTTGGCTGAAAACAGCTCCGTTTTGCAGATGGGGAAGCCAAGGCAGGGAGCGACGACGAGTTATTTTTGATGACATGACTGAGGATACAACCCCGAGCACCGGCTCCACGTCAGCCTCGTTAGACCCACGCTTGGAATACGCGATTCCGAGGCATTAACTCCAGCTGCAGCGAGACTTCTCTCCCGCGCTGTAAGCACAGCAGTGATGTACATACCAAAGAACCAGATAAATATTTACTTTTCCTTTGGGTGAGTGCTGCAGCCAGCAGGGACCACAGGAACTCCTTCCCCCTCTGCACACAGAGGCAGGGAGCTTGCAGGGAGGCAGAAAAGAGCATAAATAACAAGGGAATGAGAGAACGTTTCCCAAGAACCTGAAGAAAGCGAATGAACCTGCTCAGAAGCTTGATAAAAATGAGCGGGAAGCAGCAGGCTCAGGGGCTGATGTCTCTCTTGATCCAGACCGATATCAGTAAAAACAGGAACCCTCAAAAGTATCAGAAAGATGAGATTCCATCCTCCTGGTGCTAAATGTGGAGTTTTGCCGTTGTTCCACAGAAAGAGGAATGAAGCTTGCACTTCGAGAGCTTGCTGCTCTGAAATTTAAGCATTACTGAAGTCTTCTACTCAACTGAGCTTGAATCTAGTTTGTGCAGTTTAATCCCAAATTAACACTTTTAGCTTTAGGCGTCCCACTGCTGTGTGTGTCATTGGGGTCTGTGTAACTGTCAGGTGTGCATAGCAGGAACGGATTAGTGCTCAGAGCCTCATTTAGCAACAGGATTTGGTGGAGATGGAGTGTGTTTCCCACATATTCTTCCTGGCTCCTGGTTGGCTTCACTCCCTGCTCTTCCCAGTTTTAGGTTGACTCTTCCAACAGGAGTCCAGCTTAAGACTGGGACCAGGACTCAGCTGATTTTGTGCTTATTGGCTTTTTGAAGTTCTGCAGGATGAGCCCCCGTTTTGTACCTCAATTTTCCCACCTAAGCTTTATGGCGTGTGGAGCATGTGAGCATATAAGGCTCCGTTTGTGTTTTCAGAGGGTTTTTGGTTTCAGGAGTGGCTGAATGTGTGATGCGTGTGTTTGAAATGATGCTGAGCTGGTATTTAATGACACTGTCCAGTTTTATCACTCCTTAGAACTTACATCTCCAACACTATACTGTATACTCTGCTCGTTGCCTTTGGAAACCTTTGGCTTAACCATCTTGTAACCAGTCCCATGTTATTTCCATGAGCAAATGCGAAAAGCCGTGCGAATCCAGCTCTCTTTTGAAGGGGAAACCATCGCAGTGGCAGGATCTGGTTGTCATGGATATTGTCACCATGGAGCTGTTGCCATGGCGCTGTCTGCTCACACTGACACGGAGATGCAAAGCACACTTATTCTTTTGAAGAAAGGAGGAAGAACAGTGAATACTAGAGGGCACAGAAGCTTTCAGATGGGTATTTAGGAAGGTTAATAACTACTTTGTTTTGCAGATTTGCTGACTCTGCTGTCTGTCTGTGTCAGGTTCATTATTTTTCTCTTTTGCATCTTGCAGTAAGAGCCAGCAGAAGGAAGTGAGACTAATGCACTTGCTGTAGGCTCAGCCCAGCCGTATCTCACCCTGCATTGAAAGCAGCACTTACCTCTCTTGCAAAAAAAAAAATATCCGAAGAGTAACTACTTGTAATCAGGGCTTGGCTTTTACCTCATCTCAGTTTAAACCTCCAGAAATACTTCATCTTGCAGAAGATGAGGATATGGAGATGGAACTTGAAGCCCTGTCTTCCCCTGCAGGTCCCTTTTCCTTGAAGGAGCACACTCACCTTATTTTAATTTCTAGAGGGAGCCTCTGCTCCTTGCGAAGGTGCTTTGGCAGCTCTTAGTGACCTTGTCAGGCTGCTGACGGCTCTGGAAGTAGAAGCTGGATGAGAAACGACTCGTGTCTGTGCCAAACCTCCTTGCGTAGTTGGGGCAGAGCTGATCCCACCAGGGCAAGCGCTGCTTTCATTCCATTTCAAAAAGAACACAGTCAGGTTTAAGAAATAATAATAACAAATTCGCTTTGCACACCTACAGCTTCCGACTCTCTGAACATTTTGCCACTGCTCTTTGTTAAATTCTCCAAACACTCCTGTGACAGAGGGAAGGATTCATTTTTTCTCAGTGTTTTAATAGCGATAATGGGGCACGGAGATCGTGGCGAGTGGCCTCCCGTGGATGCTGTGGCTGTCAGGAATTGAATCCGGGGCTCCTGTCCTGAGCCCTGCAAAGCCCACGTTTCATTCTGTCATTAAACCGACCCTGAACATCACTGCGGTGACATGTCGTGTAGGGCCCTTAGCAGCCTGATTCGGAACTGTATTAAACAGCGATCCGAATGCTCCGGGTGGCTAAATAACATTGGCTTCGAGCTGAAGGTGCCAGTGGCTCGCTTCCAAACACATCAGGCTCACGAGGCAGCCCTTTTCCTGGCCACAGAAGATGTTTCTGCGGAGGAGTTGCCCCTGCAAGGCATGGATTAGCTGTTTCCCTGGATTTGCCGGGCATTCTCGTCGCTGCTGGCGAAGCGGGGCTTACGCACATGTGCTTGCGGTTGTTCCTGGTGCAAGGTGCGTTTTTTAGGAATCGCCCACTTGACGTGTCGATCGGGTACAGCACAAGGTATAAAAGCACCGCTTCGGATGCGGCGCTCCTGTTTCGCGTAAGGCTCATCCAAGGCAAGGTTTGAACCCGAGCGAGCCTGCCCGCATCCCAGCCAACAGCTGGAAACAGCTGCAAACAGCTGGCCTGCAGGTTGGGCTCTTTTCAGAGCGCAAGGGCTGCAGCTTCTCCTCTCCAGCTGGGGGAGAGTTTCATGAACAGCAATACAGGCGGCTGTGAGCTCTTTACTTGGCGGTTGGACCGGATGAGCTTTGAAGGTCGCATCCAACCCGAACCCTTCTATGATTCTATACTTGACCGGTTCAAAAACCTGCAATCTGCATGCAGAAAATAGCCCTGTGTTTTTCTGAACTTCAATACGGAAAAAAAAATCTTAGTCTTTGTATTGTTGTGCCTCAGTTTCCCTGCCAGAAAAGTGACAAAAACTAAGTGCACTTCCCAAAGAAAAATAAGAGCATGTTTAAGTCAGCTTTGTGATTTGCTTTAACAGCTGCAAGAGTAAGTAGTTGCTATTATAGCAGCTAATAATTTGCATTACATTTTGTGTTCTTTTGTTTCTCTTCTTCACGTAGTTGCCAGAGGTAACCAAGCATTTTTAGGTCCTTTTATTACATTTTAATATGTAGTTTGCTGCTGGATTTCTGCCGTGTTTGCCTTCATGTAGAACACATGTGTGTTTGTGTCAAAGGCACTCAGTTCACAAAAAATGTCAAGAAAACCGCAGCCACTGTTCCACCGTGGAGAAAAAGAAATGAGAAAAATGCAGACAGGCCTCTCTGAGAAATGTCTGCTGATCACTTCATGCCTAAGCTGGCTAATAACACGATATTGTTTAATGCTGAAGTTTACTACTTGAATATGTGACTGATCTTTGCTGTAGTCAGCTTGTCACCTGAGGATCCCTGGAGTTTGCCAAACATGGATTAATCACTGAACACTCACAGTGCCACTGCAGAGCAAATGTTTATCAACTTAGCAATGGGGAAGTCAAGGCTGAAGAGATGACTTACGTGGCAGCTAATAACAGCTTTGTTAGACCTGCTCATTGCTCCACTCATCATAAACCATCTGGTTTTTGGAGGCTATTACTCAGCAGAGTCAGAAGCAAATGGTGATTAATGACAATCTAACTAAAAAAGGGGCCCTGTGGTTGCCCAGTGCCCGTCAGTCAGGATGTCATTGCCCCTCTGGTTTTGTCCGTCCTCCTCTGCCAGCTCTGTCCTTCTAACTGCACCCCAGGCACAGCTTCTAATCCGTATTTCTGGGCACCCACACAGCGACATCCAGCCTGAGCTCGGAGCGACGCCAACGCCGTGATTTCTGCAGCCGTTTGCCGGGGGCGCTGTCTTGCCTTGATCCCTTTTCAGATGCAGGTGATGATTCTCTTGGTGCTTGGCTGGGCCCGTCCGATGGGCGTTTGGAGAGCCAGGTCACTGCAGGGGAAAGGCAGATGTGTTCTTGCTGCAGACCCCGTTCTCTGGCAGCAGTGTAGCTTATTATTCCTGTCCCCATGGGATATAAAAATGCTTCCGGCCAGATTTTTGTCGCATACAAACCACGCTTCTGAATGGCTTCTTTAAAGGACAAAGAAAAATTGACAATGCAAAACCCTCTGGACTCTTGGGAATTGCTGACTTCTCTGAGCGAGGAAGTTCAAGCCTCATCCCTCCAGTTGGAAGGGCTCTGCTTTGCGCTGGATGCCGAGCAGATGAGCTCGACTAGCAGACTGTGCATTGTTTTCTCTCCCCTCATGGCAGAAATAGCCCAAGGCCTGGAAAAGCATTAGCAGGAAAAGCACAGCACCAGGAAACGCGAAGGGCACCCAGCCAGGACATGACTACACGGCTTTTCGCTGCCCAGCGATCGGGATGTTGCGTTTTTGGGTGACGGGATTCAATTCCCTCCTGTCAGAAGCGCTTGGTTTCCCAGCCAGATGCCTCCAGCATCCTCCCCGTGCACCCACCGCAGCTGCTGCCTCTGCCTGCGGGCTTCTGTTGGCGAGAGAAATCGCAAGAGCTGTGGACATGGCAAGCGTATAGATTCCATAGGGATCGTATCTGCCTGTTCATCTTGCTCCCGTATCCCTGCAGGATGGAGCGGTGGAGGTGCTGGGGTGGCATTACTCATCCCCATGGAGTTAGTCCAGGTTCTCGGCTTGCTTGTGTAACTGCAAGAGTTTTGCCTTTTATCTGCGACGCGCTGGTGGAACAGTGGGAGGATTTAAATTTGGGAATTACATTGGCGGAGAATTTAGCCCGGTGTTTGCCTTCTGCAGCAAGCAGTTCTACTGAAACCTGGTATTTATCTGGGGAAGCGTGATTCATGGACTCTGCAACTGCATCACGGGGCAGGATAAGGACATTTTGAACCCCAAAGGCCTAGGGATGGACCTAGGCATGTTGTACCCTTTAAGGATGGGAAATCAGGTGTTAAAGAATCTGGTATAGTCTCTTTCCCAAAGCTTTCTCCCTCTCTGGAGCACGTGTTGGGTCTGTCCTGGCTATGTGAAGCAGAGCCTGACAAGAAGGATCTCACGTGGCTTTAGCTCCTCACCACCTGGCTTGCAGTGGAACAGATGGAAAAATCTTCACCTTTGTTTCCTGCAATGAAGCTGGAACTCCATTACAGTCCTGGAACTGAACAGGCCCCTGAGATTGCTGTCCCTGAAATCAAACACTTGGAACCTTTTTATATCAAGTCTGTACACCAAATATAAAGCTCAAGTTTCATGCTCTCCTAGCCACGGTCAGTGATATTCATACCCTAGTGGATACCAGACCCAAAATGTCTTCGTCCTCCGCACAGAGTCCAAATATATGAGCGCCTTTTCTTAGGTTATGATAAAAATGGGGAGTAAATTATAGATGTCCTTCCACCTTCTGGCAGGAAATTCGGCGCTCGACCGCCTCGCCACGCCAGCCGCTGATGTCTGCAGGTTTAGCAATGGCTGCTGTCGCTTTCCTGAAAAGAAAAGCATCCCCAGAAATCCCAGCTCTCTTTTTTTAGCTGGTTATTTTGTCCAGCTATCAGGAGCACGAAGAAACCAAGTGGAAAAATTGAATCTGGCAGTAAGAGTGCAATGCATGAAGGCACACGACTCCCAAACCCGGAGAACAAAAATAGCTGCAATAAAAAAAAAAAAAATTGCCTGAAAGAAGCTCTTTAATTATTCCTTTTCTTGCAAAAGCTTTGCCCCCGGCACAGCCGGGCTGCCGTTCGTATAGGGCAGCCGTATGCGTTGCAGTAAAGCTTGAGCACCGCATTATTAGAGAGAAAGAAGCTTATTTTTTTGGCTGCATTTTCAAAGAGCTGGTAGCAGATCGATTGTGGCCAGAGCCCTGGGCACGAGGGAGTTTGTACTTTCAGAATGAGTCACTGGGTTTTCATTTTCAGTCCCACTGATGTGGGGGTGAAGGAGCTGATGTTTCTGCTTGGGTTCTGGAAGCTGCTCCCGGAGGGCTGGGAGAATCCGGTGAATCCGTGTCTTAAGTCTTTACATCTTTCCCCAACACGTGCAAGTTGACTCTTTTGAAGCTTATGAGGAGCACTGAGACTATTGCAAAGCTTTGAAACACTCTTGTGGGTGTTGTTTGTGCTGAAGATGGCCATAAAGTACATTCAAGTACCGTGCTGGTGGCAGAAATATAGATTTAGACCCCAGCTTTGTCACCTTTTGAGCTTTTTTCTTAAATTTGGGTTGTGAGTGTCCTCTCCTTTTGCTGAGATATCAGTATTGATTCCTGTGTCTCTAAGTCACATCTCTCCCCTCCCACTCCTTCAGCTGGCCCATGTTCAGTGCTGGATTTTTTAAAGCCTGAGTGTGTATTTCAGGAACCAACCTTTTAAATTACAAGCCCACAAACTTAAGGAGCTCCTTGCAGTGAAATTTGGGTTGCATATCCCTGGTGCATGGGGTTTACCACATCCCCAGGTGTGCGGTTAAAGAGGCAGCTTTCCGCGTGTAGACGGGAATGCTCTCAGGTTTGCAGCGTTGGCTGCTGGACTCCGGCCTCGGAAAAAGTCGTTTGATTCCACACGCCGCGGTCTGGGAATGCCGCTTGCACATGGCTGATGTCATGTTAATATTCCGCTTTGCGAGGGAGGCCTGGTGACCTCTGCAGCTGGATTCTAACAGCCTCTGACTGCCACATCTGTCCAGTGACGTGGAAGGAAAACAGATCCGATAATCACGGAGCAGATTTATCCGTATGCAAGCAAAGCCCCGCGTGTGTGAAAGAGACTTATGGTGTTCAATGACAAAAGGACCAAGATGTCTTTCTTCTTGAGGTTCGAAGGACATAATTTGCCGTGTGGCTGTGCTTTGGGCACAGTTATTAGCCTATAAATTGGGTTTTGGAGGCACTGTGCCTGATGTGAATGGATTGCTCAGGTGTAACAACGGTTATTTCTGTTTCACTTAGTGTTACTGACAATTAACAACATTGCCTGCAGAATCAGAACAAGGCCACTAAGTGATTATTCTGTGTGTTAGTACCACAGCACACCTGAATTTCTCCATGACACTAACAGAAGACAGGATAATCTCCATCTCTTTTCCCAGCCCTGTGCAATTAATTCCTGATGAGGTGTGATCCTTCTCTCAAGTAATTAAGTCCTGAGCTTATATAGGAGCAGGAGGCTCTGAAGTGGGAAGGGTGAATCCCTCTGATCACCACCAGTACTTGTACCTAGGTCCCTCTGATCTTTACTCATCTGGGACTTCCCGGCTTCTTTCCCAATCATCACAAGCAGTCCATTAATTATTTCTTTTTGCTGTTGTCATTGCAGGGCGACCATTGATGAAGTGGAAACAGATGTTGTGGAGATAGAGGCAAAGCTCGACAAGGTAAGACGGGGCAGCTTAGCGCGGTGGTTTGAAGAGGGGCTGACGAGTTTCTGCTTCGGAAAATGAACCCATAGGAAAACTAATGTATAAAACATGGGGCTTGTCGACAGGCCCATGTCTCCCTCTACTGACAGGTACCCATCAGGGCTCCTGTGTGACTGCCAAGGGACAGGAGGTCCAGACTTGGGCTCCTGATGCTGAATGACGACCTTGTTCTGGTCCTGGGTCTCAGGGACTGACGCTGCTCCTCCTGCTGTGACACGTTATTTCGGTGCTGTCCCTTTCCCCTATTCTCTGTCTTGCTTGTGATGTTAAGCCATGCGGTAGGAGCCGTGACCAGATTGATGCTGGTGGCCGCTGCCTGATGCTCAGCCCAGCTGTGCGCCACAGCTGTAATCTACACTGGAAATACCCTCGCAGGGACCAGCTTGGCCAGTTTGCGTTTATTCTGGTGATTCTTTACATCCAGCTTGTCTAAGTCAGAAGCTTTATGATGGAAGGTGGCTCTTCCACCTCCACTCCTCCTGATGTCTGAGGCATCAGCCAAGTTGTTTCTAAACGAGAACAAAGAGAAATGAAGGAGAGGAGCTGGAAGAGCCGTTGGCTTTTTCTCTGTGAGGTTTCCCAAAGCTCGCAAGGGATGAAACTCCTGTGTCTGATGGAGAAATGGGCTTTGTTGAAGTCACAAGCCCTAGGCAAAGCTGTGTCCTATAAAACCTATTTCCTCGTCAAGCTGCTTGAAATAGTTATCTACACAAGCTAACTAGTCTGGTGAAAGCTGGAGAGGGATTTAGGTTATCTGTTTTCCTCCAAGCTAAGGCTCTAAAGCTGAAAAACAGAGTGAAACTCGCTCTGATTCTGTCAGTGCCCTCTGTGGTTACACGGCTTGGTGTGTTGGGAGCAATCCTGGAGCCAGGAGAATGGCCTGGAAGTGCGAGAGTTGTTCAGGAATCTCAGCTCCTTATTTTTCAGTGCTTTGTTGCACGAGGCTGTTGTTTTACTGCAGTCTTCACCCAAAGGAGCTCAAATCAATTGGGGCTTGATTGCTGTTTCAAAGGGATTTCTTCCATCCTGCCCCGTGCTCCATCTCGCTCCGCTGGGGACGGTGTTTCTGCTGGATGGACTCGGGCACTTGTAACACAGCCCTGGCCACGGGTGTTCGCACAGAGCTGCGCTAGAAACCGCCACGTTGCAGAATAGGCTGGGTTTCCTTTCCAGAGGATCTGTCCAAACCCCGGGTGTGTGTCTGGGCTCCAGATGTCACAGGAACTGCATCTGTTTGCTTTGTTTTTTTTCCTCCGGGCTTGGATGGGATAGTACAAGTCTGCTAGAATCCAATGCTGTTCTGTCAAATTGCATGGACAGGAGAGGATCTGAGTGTGAAAGAGCAAAGACTGTACATGCTACGTATACACAGATATGCCACGTATGACTATATATATGTATTTATACATTCAGATATATTTTTACAGAACAGCAGACAGAGGCAAGCAAGCTTGCTCTGCAATATGCGTATAGATTAGACCCCAAAGCCTTGTGGCTGCATAAATAGAACAAGCACCAAGCCCCAGACCCGTGTACCATGCGTCAGTGGGGCTTCGGCATCAACCCGAACTGGAGAGCTGCTCAGTCCCAGCATGTAGGTGAGGCTGGTTGACCAGGAAAGATTCTTAATGCCATTTTTCATTAGTAAGATTCATATCCCTAGAAAACTCCTGGATTTTGAGAATGGAAAACTTCAGGTCCAAGTCTTGTTCATTATCGGCAGCGCAAGTTTTTCACTGAGTTAAAAAGCCTAGAACAGCGATGATTTAAAAAAAAAAAGAACCGATTTAAAAATTGTGCTCAGTGCCCAGACATTACTCTTGGGCTTTTGGTTTATGGACTTATCTTAAGTTGTTTAACGTAACCTTTTACAAGGAGCTTTGGCTGAAAGGAGATAGGCCGATGGCCAGCAATTCTGGTGAAGCTGATGCTCCCAGTTCCAGGCATGCTAAGGCAGTTTGCTGTGGACTGGAAATTTGGGGATGTTCCCTGCAGCTGTGAAATGACCAGAAGTGAATAAAGGCTGTCTGGAGATGTGTGCCTGTGCTGCAGCAAACACATTCCCAAGTGAGGAAGCCACCCCGTTTTGCTGCAAGTTCCAGGTAACGTCACCAAGGCTGGTGACAGGAATCGGAACACGTGTAGGTCACTTAAAGTTGTTAATGTTTCTCTGAACGAAGCTCTGCCCGGGTCCATCAGACTGCACTGAGTTGCAGACAGCCCAGAGACAGATGCTGTGGTCCCTCACGTGCACCAGCAAAGTTTCCTTGGGCTGCAGAGCTGTGGGAGTTGATTCATAGTTATCTGCAATCGTGATGGTTTAACCTGCGTGCGAGGGAACATAGATTTTCACTGGCTGGACACAGCAGACGTGGCTTAAGCAGTCCTTGTCAGCTGCTTTAAGGAAAATATGATACAAAACCATGCAGCTGCTGAGTGCTGGCTCCCCTTTAGTCCAAGGTAAGAGCAATACAAGTCTTCACAAGCATAGAGCTGGGCTCAGAGCCTCGGCAATCCCAGAGAGCAGCACATTCCCAGCAGAGAGATTCTAGACATTCCACCCAGCACCCAGGAGTTTTACCTCCCCCCCATCAATCTGTGTGATCAGGTTCCTTTTACTGCAGTCCTGATGCTTCAGGATAGAGGGAAAAAAAAAAAAATTGGCTGCCCTGATTGATCTGTCCTCAGGGGACAGCCTGGAATTATTGTTCTTAAGTGACAAGCAAAATGCTTCTTGGTGGCGCTGGCGCGGGTGAAATGCAGGCGCTCACCCCCGTCTCCCCGCGCAGCTGGTGAAGCTATGCAGCGGCATGATCGAAGCGGGCAAAGCCTACATCACCACCAACAAGCACTTCGTCAGCGGGGTCCGGGACTTGTCGCAGCAGTGCAAGAAGGATGAGATGATTTCGGTAAGTCACCCCCTGGGATGGAGGATGGGACACAGCCAGGGCTGGGAAGTCTTCAGTTTGTTGATGCTGTGAATGGATCGTATTATTCAAGACTCTTATACTGTTTAGGTAGCCATTTAGTGTGGGATTTTATTTTTGGAGGACTGTAGACACCATCTGATAGTGCAATGCTGAAAGGTCGGAGCGAGATTCATTATTTGCAAAGAGAACTGGACTTTTACAAAGCCACAGTGCTGGCAAGGTGGTTGGAATCTAGGTCAGTAAGCATCAGTTATTTAGGAAACGCAGGTAACCAGCCTACACAAGTGAGTACTGACATGTGGATTTTAGCACTGAACTGGAAAGGACGGGGAGCCTGTGGCTTCAATGTCGGGTATTTTTGAAATGCGGGGTGGCTCTTCAGTGGCTTCATGAGGGTCTGTCACAGATGTTGAACCTCTGGGAAGAAGAGCAGCTGCTTCTATTCACTATTCACCACCTGTTCTCTTCACCTTGTTTTGCAGGAGTGCCTGGACAAATTTGGAGACAGTCTGCAGGAGATGATTAACTATCACATGGTAAGATGCTGCTTCCTCTTGTCTTTTTGGGTGCGGATGGCAACCTCTTTCCCAAGGTGCCGATTGATGGTGTTTGGCTTACTTGACGCTGCACAAAGGTGGGGTCTGTGAAAGGAATACACTCTGAAGCCTGGCGTTCAAACTGGTGACGTTAGGAGACCATCAAGTCTGTGAATGGATCAAAGTGGGAGCAGGCTCCACCGGTTGTGTGTAGCTCTATGTTTAAGGGTATCACAGGACATATTAATGGTACTGTATCTCGCTAACAGAGCCCCAGGAGTTAGAATCTGCCCTATCTCCATCCCTAACACCCAACCATGGCACCTGTAAACCTCATGCAAGAGGAATGTGCTTCATGCTTGGTGGCTTCATGCCAGACTCGCAATTTTGAGTCTGTAACTCAGTAGGAGCTTAAAGCACAAGTGTTTTAAAGTGAAGGAAGCTTCAGGGTGTCAGCACTGGACTGACCCACTTTTATACCACGGTGCCCCTGTCAAAGTACATTAGGCACGATGCTCGCTTTTGGGATGCGGGTTAACCACGTGCAGCTGCAGAAGAAGCTGCATCGAGTCCATTTAATTATTTCATGAAGCAGGTAGGGAGACTGCTTCCTAGTTAAAAAAAATGACAAGGAAAAGAGGTTGTGCACACGTAGCTCTCCTGGGACTGTTGGTGTTTGGGAACAGTAAACACCTGTACAGCGACGTTGGTGGGGAGAGAGTGGGTGAACCAGCGTGAGCAGCAGAGAAAAGCTGTGTTTGTGTCAAAGCAGGGAAAATCCAACCCTGATTTTTCTGACGCTGCTCAAAGTCCCTCTGAAAACCGAAGCTGAGGAGTACGTGCAGCCCAGCCGGGAGGGAGCAGCCCCAGCCAGAAACCTCTGGAATTGCACAATTCTGTCTGTGAGCGCCGCTGCGCCAGCTGTGCAGCTTCCCCTGCATCCCTGCCCTGTGCCAGCAGTGGCACCTCTGGGACCGCTCTGGCCTCAGCCAGCTCATAAAGCAGGAGGACCCTTCCCAGAGCTGTCACATCCCCAGCTGATGTGGTGCAGCCCTTCCCAGCCACCCCACCCTGTTCACAGGGCCGAGCTCCCCGCTGCCCGTGACTCAGGGCTTGTGAAAAACAGCATTTCCTCCCACCAGCTGCAGGGACAAGGGAGAAACGTGCTGAAATGCTCCCTCTCCCCGGCCTTTGGAGAGCATCCTGCTCCCCTGGTGCCCAGCAGTGTGAGTCCCTCGCCGGGAAATGGCTGTGGAATGATGACTGCAGCATTCGAGCCCTCTCGGATGGCTATTCAATTAGCAGAATTATTTTTAGTGCCTTCTGCTGTCTCCTTTGTGTGCGTGTGTGTGGATGTGTATCTTGGCTTGTCCGCGGCTGAGGATCTCAGCTATGAAAGAGTTGTCAGTGCTCACTCTAGGAGTGTAGCCAGGACAGTATGTACAACTGGAACAAGTTAAAAAGAAAGGAAAATATTCCAAAAAAATGGGTTGGAAAAGCTTGTTCTATGGTTTTATTGCTAGAGCACTGGGCCCAGAAATGTCCTGATTCTAGTTCAGCAGAATCCAAGCTTAAAACCCGCTTGAATGTAGAAGATGAGCAACGTCTTGGGAAACTGGCTCCCTAGGATGTTCCGTTCAGAAACGGATGCTCGGTGGTTTGAAAAAGAGCTACTGGTGATACGACGCTGACCTCTGGAGGCATCGCTGCCGTTCTCTGAGCCTTGGCAGCGCGGGGCCGAGCTGCGGGATGCTGGATCCCGTCACCTCATCCGATGAGACTCCACGTGCGCGATCCATGATCGGTGGCAGGGACCACGTTTGCAGGCGGCTGTGCGAGCAGCGGGTGGCAGGCAGGGATGCCAGCGCCATGCAGCAGCCTTCCCGCAACGCTCACCCGAGCAATCCGCGTCCTTTCACATGAGCCTGAGTGGCACGAGCTGGAATTTCGCTCCGGGGCGTCCCCTGTGACCCCGGATCCTCACAGAGCCACACGCTGGAGTGGATAAATTTTGACTGCGGCTTGCCAAGCTCCTCTGTGCTTGTCTGCAGAGAGGATGCTGCGCTCTCAGCACCCAAACCTGCGTTTGCCTCCCTCCTTCACACCTCCTCACCACCCTCCCTGAAACACGGGCCGGGCTGAAAGGCACAGCGATCCGCCAGACCGTTCTGTGTGAGAAAACAACTTTCTTTTTACAGAATCTGATCGACGTAATTAAGCACATGAGTGTAACAAGCTATTCCCACAGATACAGGAGGATAAAGCTGCCATCAGTTCTAGAGTGGTACCCGATAATTACGGGCTATTGGCTTTACGCAGTGTTTGGAATTAGGGCGGCGCAGCAGCTCTCATCGGTGCCACTCCAGACAGCGCCGTGTTGAGCTTCATTAATTCCTGAGCGTTCCCGGCTGCCGTAAATCACGGCGGCTGCGTCACAGGGATCCTCCAGCAGCAGCAGCAGCTTGCAGGGAGATTTAGCCGTGCTGAGCAAGCCGGGGAGCGTTTCCTGCTGACGAGAAGAAAAGCCACCCAGGCTGTGATGAGTCAGGGAGGCAGACGGCAGATGTGGCGGGTGGAGGGTTGTGCTGCACTTTGGGGGCAAGGAAGAGGGAATTGGGGGCATGGAATTCCTAAGCCCCCTGTCAAACACAGGTTTGGATTTGTCCTGTTTCCTCGGAAGTCCGTGCTGGGAAAGGGAATTGTAGGATCCGGCCTTTTGCTGCAGTTGGGTGAGCTGTGTGAGCTCCTTTCTTGCTGACCCTCCTCAGGCACAGATGTGTGTGAGTCATGGGCTGGACCTCTTGTGTCCTGGTGGAAGCGGAGAGAAAGGGTGGGGTGATGTTTGGCCTGGAAAAATCTTAAAACAAATGGTTTGTTCCAAGTATGTCTGGGAAAGGAGAAAAAGCCAAGGGATGATTTTACATTTGAAGCTTTAGCTCTTAAAGCTCTATTTATTTTGTGTTGAAAATTGAATGGAGGGACCCACTTGGGGATCTTGCCTGGCAAAATTAATGAAGAAGCAATAAAAGTAGTGCTGGTAGCACAGGATGCTTCTCAGCAGAGACGCTGCTGGCAGAAGCGTATTAACTACCTGGTATCCAGTGAGGTTTGATTTTTCTGTACCCTGGAATCCGTTCTTCCTCGGAATGCCCCAGGGTACTTGTCTGCAGTTGTGAGTATGACACAATACTGCCTTTTCCTTTCCCCGATCCCCAGCAAATGTGTCATCCTGGTGAAAACCAGTTGGCGAAGCTTCCCAGCTGCAGGCGCAGGTGGGAACCGGGCGGTTTCCTTGCTGCTCTCCCATCTGTGATGCTGTGAGCAGAGGGACGCGTTGGCCGTGCCCGAACGTCACTTGGGGAAAGCTGCTCCATGGGAAAAGTTTTAGGCCAATGCCTCTTGGAGAGAGCGAACGGATGCCAAGAGCAGTAAATAATTTACATTGGTAAAATCACAAAACTTGGGTGGTCTTGGGGTTTGCTTTCTTCCCCCCCTTGCTTTGCATCTGTTCGTGTTTAGAGGCTGTTCATGCTCCGCTGGTCCTGGCGTGTTTCTTGCGTTGTCCTTGGCTGCAGCAATGCACATCATAAATGCGTTTGGGGCTCTGCAGCCAACGCTGCTGCTTCTGCGCAGGGTGCTTTGCGTTCTGCACCTGTGGAGCGTCAGAAGCGTGACTTTGCTCGTCTCCTGGTGGGAGGCGTTGGGCAGGGAGGACATCTGTGTGTGCAGGCATCTCCTGGCACTGGGAGGAGGCGTCAGGGACAAAGCAGAGTGGTTTTGCTGGTAGATTTACTATGGGGCATGGGAAGGTTGAAGCTCGGTGACCACCTCGGAGTGTGTGTCACTTGTCAGAACTTCAGTTCTGTTCTTGTATGTCGTTATCCTGCATTTTTAGCTGGCGATTAATTAAATGGATCTTCCCCAAGTGAAGTCTGTTTTGCTTGTGGTGGCAACTGGTGAGTGATTTCCCTGGACATATCTCAACGCATGAGCTTTTTAATCTTATTTTCTCCCCTTGTGTTGCTGTGGAGGGGCAGTGAGAGCGGCTCGGGGGGCACCTGGCAGCCAGACCAGGTTAAGCCACCACCTCCTCGCAAAAAGCTGCTGCTTTGGGCAATGCCGGCTCTTTTGCACTGTAAATGCTCTAAGATGACTGTTCCTGCCTCTTGGAAAAAGTCGGGAGACAGGGTGTAGACTGATGAGCTTGGGGCCACTTTTTTGGTGAGGGACAGACAGGAGAGTAAAATGTAGAAGACGTATCGGAACTAAGGCTGTTTATACCGTATGCTTGGACCTCTCGCCGTGTTCGTGAGCGTGTGTCTGGCTGTGGTGGACCCTCAGCAGTTGTTCCCATCTCCTGAGGTGACAGTGCCCTCCTCTGGCAAAACGAGAAATTCCAGACAGTTCAAAGTGGGGACTATGAGGGTGACTCCTGCAAACCCTGCTCTGTTGGTGGGACAGGTCTCTCTGGGACATTCAGAGCCCTGGCACAGGCTGTGGAACCTGCAGTGCCCTGGAGTAGCGCTGAGTCCCTCACACTGAAGGTCCTGGAGAGCACTCATGGATTTTCTGGCTCCTCAATGTTTCCCCATTGCAAGAATATTTGATTTTGTTCTCTTTTCTTTCAGATCCTGTTTGACCAGGCCCAGAGGTCAGTCCGGCAGCAGCTGCACAATTTTGTGAAAGAGTGAGTACTTGTCTTCTCCGTTTGGTCTTGAGCTTCTTGAGCTTCCATTGCACCTGCCCTCTGTGCACTGGAAGCAGAACCGCAACCTCCACGCAACTGCTCGCGTCTCTAGATGTAAATGAAACTTCGAAAGTTCGTATTGTGGATCATGTATTTCCAAAAGCAAGTGTTAATAGATGAGTGATCACAGTGTACCTGGTTGCACCTGTCCCTGCTCTGCTGGTATCTCCACTATTCTGGCTGCTTTGCAATGACAATTCCCATCATCTCATCCTCTTTGTGTTCCAGTGACGTCCGGAAGTTCAAGGAAACCAAGAAGCAGTTTGACAAGGTGCGAGAGGACATGGAGATCTCGCTGGTGAAGAACGCCCAGGCGCCGCGGCACAAGCCACACGAAGTGGAGGAGGCAACGGGCACCTTGACCATCACCAGAAAGTGTTTCCGGCACCTGGCGCTGGACTACGTGTTGCAGGTTGGTGTCTGTGCCCCCAGCTCTGACTGTGTCTCCCAGTATAGAACAAAACATCACCCACAAAGTGCTGAATAATTTGCTCTAGGGAATGAAGAAGTTGAGGGATGAGAGGGGGCAAGTAGGGCCTTACACCTACATTCAGAAGGGTACTGGATTACTAATCCTTTGGACATTTTCTCTCCAGCCTGTAGAGAGACAGATCCTGCTTGGTGGATCTATCGCACCTTTCAGATCTTGCAGAACTTGTTTCCCTTTCTGTTGCACCTGGATCTCACCAGCCTTTTCAGAAACACACTTTCTGGAACTGTCCATCAATAGTTTGTGGTTTGCTGCTAGGGCTATTGCAGCAAGTTGTTGATGCTTCATCTCCATGCCAGACCGCTTAATGCTGCCGATGCTGAGAGTCTTGTCTTGATCCTTTCACAGATCAACGTCCTGCAGGCCAAGAAGAAGTTTGAGATCCTGGATGCGGTAAGGGCTCTCTGTTTTCTGTTTTTTTGGTGACCCATCAAAATGCAGCCCTCTCCATTGCAGGTTGCATGGGCTGAGAAACCAACTTCTCAGTCTGCCCTGGCGATTCTGTCTGGGTGTGTGAACGAGAAGGGAGAATAAAGGACCAGTGAGATAATCCACAGGCCAGAGCTGGAGGGGACTTTGAGGGGTGAAGGATGCTGCTTTGTGCTCACAACAGGGGTTACCTGGCAGCGTGGAAGGAATTGTGAGAGGAGAAGAGGGACATGCATCTAATGGATCAGTTGCTTTGTGAAGGGAAAGGGTTAGACCTCGAAGAGACTTGTTTGTAGGTGCTAAGGGATAAGGACTTTTCGCTTTGTCCCAGGGCTTGTTCTGACCTTGCTGTCGTTTCCCTCCCCAGATGCTGTCCTTCATGCACGCCCAGTACACCTTTTTCCAGCAGGGCTACAGCCTTCTCCACGAACTGGATCCCTACATGAAGAAACTAGCCACAGAGGTGAGGCCACAGGGGCTTTGGTTGACTCAACCTGCCTCATAAACCTCCTTCTTGACTTTCGTACCCGGTGTTCTCCTCCCTGCCTTTAGCTGGACCAGCTGGTGATCGATTCTGCGGTGGAGAAGAGGGAGATGGAGCACAAACACGCCATGATCCAGCAAAGGGTGAGTCCTGGGGCTGCAGCTTGGTGCAAAGCATCGCTTCTCTCCATCAGTGCTGCTGCCTGGATCACAATGGCAACTGCCATCTGATCGTAGAATTCTGGAATAGTTTGGGTTGGAAGGGACATCAACTGATTTCATTTTATTTTTCTTTTCCTTCTCTTCACGGATTGCTGACCTGCCCCTGCAGACCCTCCTGCAGGTGAGTACCCACATGTACTTCTGACATCTTCCTTTCTCCAAATCAGCATTTTGCTGCTCTGAATATTTACTAAGCCCTGCCTTTGGAAGCGAAACAAAGAAACCTTCCCATAGCATTAGTGCTGTAACCTGACCACTGGCGATGTCATTTTAAAGCCCAGTTTGGTTTCATCCTCATCAAAGTTGTTTTCAGCCCAGTGTTAAGTAAGATTTTGGTTCTCTCTGCTTGGAGGACTTTCAACATGCACTTTGGGCACAGTACGAGGGGGTTTCATATAGAAATAGCTGTTAATGAACCAAGGCCTGGGTAGGAATCACTAAAGAATCCGTATCTGGCAGGCGCTTATGTGGATCAATACTGCTCACCAGGAGGAATCTCTAAGTGGCCGTTGTTTCCTCTCTCAAAAATGTCATAACCCATGAAATGGAGACGTAACCAGATTGGAAAGCTAATGACAGACACTCCCTGTGCATGGGCTCCCTTGGGTTAAGTGTTTGCAGGGAGGGGGGGAATCCATTTGTGAGCTCTCGGTTCCCCCGGGACTCTGCTGGAGTGATGACTTCATCCAAGGGAACATGGAAAATGATCTTGGTTCAATCTCTTTACGTGGCTTTGCTCACTGGACGCTCAGGGAGTGAAGCAGAGGGCAGGTTCCAAGAGGGAGAAAGAGCAATTACTCTTCATCAGGGCACATATGCATAGAACTGTGGCTCTCTGTGTGCATACACTTGTAAGAGAGCTGAACATCCCTGCTGCAATTTATGATTTAAAGCTTCCTGCCTGGAGATGTTATTTGACTGTTTTTCAGCCACTCTGAGTCAGTGCTGCTCCTCCCTTTGCCACGGAGCAAGGGAGCACAGGACATATGTGAATAATGTCTTCATGCTGAGCCCAGAATACCCTCTGATCTCTTGAAAATAATTCTTGCTGCTACAAAAAGAGTTTCAATAAAATCAGCGAGAGGAAAGGAAGAGTATCAATTGTTTATTGTCGCTCATAAAAATTGAGTTATCCTCCTGTTGTGCGAAGAGATAGGAAAGCTTCAGCGCAAGGGCCGGGGTGGCTTTTCTTCTGGCTGTGTAGAGCGCACATGTAATGAGCTTGGATGTTTTTGTGTGGGCTCAGTCACTTCAGCTGGATGCACAGAGACTGGGAGTGGTGTAGGCTGGAGAAAAATTTTGGAGAATGTAACACTGGAACACACAGGCCTAGAAGGTTTTTTTCCAATGCAAAATGAATAAGGAAATAGTAATGTCTAAACCTTGAAGATCTTGACCTTCCTGAATCCTTCCACTGCACCAAAACTGACAAGTCTCCGAAAGTGGAAGAACACAGGGCTATATAAAAAAAATTATTTGCAGCCTCTTATCTATTCCCTAGTCTGGAATAGTGGGAGAAGGAATTGTGCTTGGTTTGCCCGGCAAGGGAGGACGGAGTGCCAAGGCAGAGCTCTCTGCCTCATTTACTCCAGCTGGTGGATAACAAACCAGGGGCCATATGGTGCTTCAACACCCTGATTTCCGTGGCTGGAATTACCCACCAAAGCCCGGCTTTGCTCCGGGAAACCGGGGGCCGCAGACCCTGCTGAAGGCAGATAAGCCCGGCTCTGTTAAGGTCAGGGAGGCATTCGGTGAGCATCCTCCCATCAACTTTGCTGCCTGGTTTCTCCCGCTCCCTTCTGTGCCTCCCCGACAGCTGTATGGTAATTAGCCCTTGCTCTAAGCTGATTGCCTGTGAATAAGAGCAGGAGGAGGGGGGAGCAGGTGGTCCCCAGGGGATCTTCCTTCCCTAGTGCCCCTCGCTTTGACAGGAGCCAAGGGCAGAGCTTACAGCTTCCCAAAAAGGAGTAGGAGGGGTAAAGGAGAAAGGGCTTGAAGAAGAAATCCCTCCTTCCCCGCCAGCCCGCGGTGCTTGGCAGAGATGCTGCTCTAGAGAGGGAGGACACGCAGCTGCTCCCTAGGCAAGAGCAGCAAATAAACCCTCCCTTGCAGCAGCAGCATGAAGATTTTCGGCAGGCTCGAATACCTCCTGGTAAGGAAACTCCCGCAGGGTTGGTTTGACGTGGGGAGAAAGTTCAGAGGGTGCTTTCCCTTGGGGGAAACGAGGATTGTACCTGTAGGATCTTGCTTGCTGATGTGACCCAAAAGCTTTATTAGCGCAGGAGAGCAGCTGCGTTTGGTTCTGTTTCTGGGTTGGAAAAGCTCTGGGGCAGGGCACAGATCTCTGCGCATCATCTGCTGACAAGCTGCAGAGCACAGAGATCATTTGGCATTAGGAAACGCAAGAAACAAAAGGTCTGTAAATGGGATTTGGCTGGAATTGAATGAAAGCTGTCTGCACAGAAGGGAATGCAGGTGGGGGAGTCCTCCTCCAAATTCCATCTGCCTCTGAGGGTCTGGGACTGTACACAGTATATACACAGAGGTAAAAATAGCCAGAAAAAGGAAAGCTTGAAATATATTCAGGCACCAGAAGCGAACAGAATGTGCGTGCACCGGTGTTTGTGTGGAAGGGGGTGTGTGCATCTTTAGGGAGTGTGATTATTCCTCTGAATTATGTTCTTTAGAATCAAATAGCCAAAGTAGCCACATACAATTTTTAACTCACCTCCAGGAGTTCTTTTCAATGTATACATAATATTGTTAGAGTGTACATAATATTATTGTTCAATACTGAGCATCACTGGTTACTTAAGAGGGCACTTTTGGATAAAAGCCTTTGTCCTCTATGAGGGAAGGCATCTATCGCATGTGTTGTTGCTTATCCTAAATGGTATTGATTGGAATTAAACTAACACGGAGGTTTGGCAGTAAGATACATTTCTCTGAATATCTAAAACCAGCTGGACTGGAGTGATTCACCGGTCATGATTGCCTCGTTTTGACAGTGTTTTCCGTCAGTAAAAATGAAAACATTGTACAGAAAAGGATAAGTGTCATTATTTCCATGTTGGATTTACACGTTGAGGGAGGAATGCCGTGGCTTTTCAGGGAGGGCCATTGCCATAGTGATCGTATTTTAAATAATTTTAAGGAAGTCTGGGTGTTTTAGAGGAGGGTTCTGTGTGTTCCCAGCCAGGTGCTGTGCCCTTGGGGCCAGCAGTGACCCTAGAAACAACATTTCCGTGGGGATGCTCTTGGGCAGGGCTCCTTGCTTAGGCTCCCACCCCCAAGGGCTCCAGGCTGATCCAGGGGCATCGTCGTGTTTCGTATTAAGTCTGTTCACTGAAGCTGGAGGTTTCTTTAATTTTATCAGCTATCTTCTCTGCGTGAAATGCTCATTTCGCAGGAAGAATTGGAAGAATTTGGCCTCTGCAGTGCAAGCAGGGTCTGTGCACGCTGTGTGGAGTTGGGCAGGGGAGCTCTGACTGTGTGGGCCACGGCACAGCCTTCAAACAGGGCTGGTTTGGGGGGTTTTAAGTTTTGTTTTTTATTTTTTCACGAGTCTTCACCTTTGCTGGGTTTTACTTTCCGTTTGCTGATTTGAAGCCGTCCGCGTTAATGTCCCTTTTCACATCCCCACGGATGTGCCTCTTGGAATGCGTCACTTTGCTGTTGCTTTGCAGGATTCCGCCTGCTCCCGTGGCAACCGCCGCGATGCCCATGTCCTTTCTAAAAGAAAATCGGTTCCCAGGCGGCCTCGTGTGTGAACCCAGGGCAATGGGGCTGAGAAGGGGAGGGGACAGCGGGGTTGGTGTCGTTTACTGGGGGTCGGTGAAGGAAAGGGGAGCAGATGATGTTTCTCTTTTAAGGAAGACGTCCTATTTATATCACCGATGTGTGATCCAACGTGTCCCTGCTGTCACCACGACTGCACGTGCGGTTGGAGCCAGAGCCATTCAGATCCTGATCCAAGGAAGCTTTTTCCACGTCAGACATTTTTTCACATTACAGCGACAACGAGGTGCTAAATGAGGACTTAATAAATCAGCGCAAACTCATTTAGAGCAGATTTTTCTACTCTGTGTACGTTGCAATGATGGGAAGGATTCGGTAAAAGGTAGTTTACTAAAATAATGCATTGTAATCTCATGTATACAGCTCTGGTCGAGGTGTTCTGCCCTCAACTGCCCTGTAGTAGTTCTGTTCATATAGGAATGACACCAGCAGAAATATGAGCAGAATTTGGCCTGGGCTTGTTTCCTTAACCAAAGAGAGAACAAGGAAGAGAAACACCTTCAAAGGAATACGAACACAAGCTGTTCTTTCCAGCAATATGTTTCTACATTTGGAGATCCCATGATTCTCCGTAGTCTTAGATGCGCTTGGTGGGTTTGTGTTTCATTTTCTCTTGGTGCAGGTCAGAGTTCTTTCAAAGGTGAGGAACAAACTCCACATGTCTGCAGCTGTTCTGCTTGAGCCAGTGGGCTTGTAGAAAGTTGTAATAAAATAGTCTCAATGAGGTTAAATTCACACCTGGCTTAACTCCACTGATTTTTAGTGGATTTACTCTGGTGACGCATGTGGCCCATCTGTTCCTCCTGCACTCCTCACCAGTATATCCTCCTTACTCTCGCACTGCTTGATTATATAAGGACAGCTGAAGAAATCGGGATATTATATTTAGACTCTCCCTCTTATTTTTACCTCTTCCACAAAGTGAGGCACGGCTAAGTGCTCATTTTTAAGATGTGCTTGGAAGGGTTTTGCCATGCGCTTTTGAACAAAGTCCGGATTTTTGGGTGTTTTCATTATTTATTATAAAACAGTGCAGATTCTCATCAAATGTACTGAATTGTCGCTTTAGGAGCAGCTCTACAAAAATCACACATTCAAACATCTACGAGTTAGAGGAAAATTCCCTCTGGCCTTTGTTTGCAATGTGCACATGAAAGACGTCTGCAGAAGAGGACCCCATGGGATTCACCCTCTTACGGCAGGAAAATGTTGGACGGAGCAGACCTCTCTTAATTGGGATGCCTTAGAGCAGTTTCTAGTGTCTAATTGGGCATCATGCTGTCTTTCCAAGGAATGACTCAGTCCTGTCCCATTAGATCTCCTCCTTCTCTATCAGTATTATTCTTATTATGACACCTCCCAGGCAAGCTTGCATCTCTGAACATGAAAATAACTCATCCTAATGAGAGTGAAGTGCACGTTGCCTGGCAACGCAGCATCACGAGGGTCTTGGTGTGCTGAGCTAGGACAGGCACTTAACTTAATGGGGCTGTTTTCACCGCTGTGTCTTTGAACCAAGTGGTACAGGGAGAAATATTTGTGCTCAGGAGAGAGGAAGGCGTGGGTAGAATGCATCATTAGAGTGGAATCGGTGTGCAAAAATGACAATGTGCCTTATTTCCCCAGGTTAGAGGGGAGGATGGTTGGGTTTCCTGACCCAGTTTCTCTTGGGAAGGGGGCAGAGCATCGCCTGGGGAGAGGGATCCCGTGTTCTGGGAGAGCAGCTGCTGTTCCCTCTGCTCTGTGTTTGTTCCCCAGCTGTCAGAGTCCATGGGATCTGTCTGATGAATCAGTGCCAAACCTGACAAATCCACCCTGACTGGTAACATAGAGGACTGAGTGAGCGCAGATTGGAGGTGGCACGTGATGGTCGCTAATGAAAATGGAATTGATAAGTCTTCCCCTCTAGAAGTCATCGTGCCTGTTTTCCTTGTGTGGAAGGGTTGGGGTTTGTTCTGTTCCTGGCCCTTGCAGAGCAGAGAGGTGGCAGCAGCACCGCTATGATAACTCAATTGGCCAGCGAGAAGCACCTCTTGTGGCTTTATTTCCCATTTCAGGCTGCCCCAAATATTGGGAGTTTTTAGCCCTCACCATGATAAGCTACCTGCCTTTCTCCTTATCAGCTACCAGAGGAGGGAAATACAGCAAGGACAATACTTCCCTGCAAACGATAGGGACAGATGAGTGTACTGGAATGAGGACAATTTGCATCCGCTGTTCACAATGACAGACAGCTCTGCCTGAACTGTAGGATTTTGACATAGAGGTTTTTTAATTTGTGATGTTTTCATTAGGCTCATCTCTAGCTGGGTCCTGCAGAGCACAGTGATGCTGGAGTCTCAGTCTCTTTCTGTTTTCAGGACTTTTCTTATGATGACTCAAAGGTGGAATTTAATGTCGATGCCCCGAATGGAGTGGTGATGGAAGGCTACCTTTTCAAGAGAGCTAGCAACGCTTTCAAAACATGGAATCGGTGAGTAATAACTCTTATTGCATTTGATCTTTGCTCTCAGACTCCGAACACAGCTCATAGAGCCTGCACAGGGATGGATTTCACTTGTGGTGAGATCTTAGCAACTGTTGTCATCACTGGAAGGATTCCGAGCTAAGTAGTGAAAAGCTGAATAGTTAAAATAGTTCAAATGAGGTTGGTTTGATAGTTTCTGCACATAGAGGCATTAATTTTAGGAGCATTTTGCTTGCAGGTTGAGGGAGGTGATCCTTAATCTCTACTCAGCACTGGTGAGGCCGCATCTAACTGGTGCTGAGCTTGCAAAGCCACCTGCTTTGCAGGTCTTTGTTGTGTTGGAGAGGTACATCACTCAGTAAAAGAGGTAGATGCTGCATAGTTTATGTATGTGATAATTGTTTTTAAACAGGAAAATAATAATGCTTCTTTCTGTGAAGCAGGACATGCCATGAGTATCAAACCTATATTGGGATGGGGAGATATGTGAGAGTGGAAATATCAGCTGGGAGCTGAGAAATGGCTTTCTGTGCAGTGACCCTGCTCTTAACAACTGATGAATATTTCATCTGGTGGGTCACTGGGAACACCAGGCACCACTCAGGAGCCTCCACAGCTGCCAGAGACCTCAGGAAAGTGGAAGCAAAGATTTCATGTTCTGGCCTCGCTCGATATTTGTGTATTTAGTTTCCCTTGGGATCGTCAATGGGTTTCATGGTTGTGCAAACGATTCAGACCCTTCCAGGGAGTTTCTAATGCGTGAGATCGATGCTTTTTTGATCTACATCTCCTCCTCTCGCATAACAGGGGAATGGTACAATATTAAGAGATCTTTTACTTGCCTATGGGATCCATTCAAAGTAGAGACCACAGCAAGGCTGTAATGTGCTGTTGTTAGGCTCTGGAATAAACAAACGCTAACGAAGTGCCGTTCGCTTGTTCTGATGTCTGTCTGTCTGTCCTCAGGAGGTGGTTCTCCATACAGAACAGTCAGCTGGTCTACCAGAAAAAGCTAAAGGTCAGTGGGGCTGCTGGGGCAGATTGGCCAACTTGGCTGGTATCCTGCTGCACTGGGGACTTCTGCACCACAGGGTGGAAGGAGGAGAAATGGATCTTAGAATCACAGAATGGTTTGGGTTGGAAGGGACCTTCAAAGGGACAGTGTCCGCTAAGCATTTTGGTTGGGGAAGGAGTTTTCTGGTTCAAGGAGCCAACACAGCCACCTGTTCTCCCCGTTTCAGGATGTCCTCACGGTGGTGGTTGAAGACCTGCGGCTCTGCACTGTCAAGCCATGCGAAGACATAGAGAGGAGGTTTTGTTTTGAGGTCGTCTCGCCTACAAAGTAAGTTTGGTGGCTTCCCTGGGCCGTTCTCCTGGTAGCTGGGCTGTGCGTGGAGCTGCGAGAGATGAGATTGGAGCAGATCCTGCCCTGGGCTGTTAAATGTTGGCTGGGAGGTACCATTGCCTGTGCTCCAGAGTCCCTGGGAGGGTTGTCAGACGTCAGCATAAGCCAGATCTAGGCCACACATACTGAATATAGCCAGGGAATCTGTCAGTTCTCAGCTTTTCAAACCAGCCAGCAGTCCTGCCTGGAGTTTTTGAAGAAGGCACATCTCTGACGGTGCAAACCTGTAGGATTAGCTTTTTCCCTTTTTCCTGTCAAGTCAAGGTGCTGCCCCTAGTGGAATGTCCATGCTGAGGATGAGGTGGAACAGTTTTGACCAAAACGTGGGCCCTGTCCTTTTGCTCTTTCCCACTCGTTTCTGTACCCCGCAGGAGCTGCATGCTGCAGGCGGACTCGGAGAAGCTGCGTCAGGCCTGGATTCAGGCGGTTCAAGCCAGCATCGCTTCTGCGTACCGGGAGAGTCCGGACAGCTACTACATCGAAGTGAGTGGAGAGAGTCAGGAAATGTCCATAATTGGTTCACCAACCAAAGCCATGTTTGTGAAGCTGGGCTGGGGGGAAAGGGGGGCTTTAAATCAGCGTTGTCCTCACATCTTCACTATCTTGCCATTTCTCTGGATTGATGGAAATATGTTCCTGTGGGCAGAGCTTGCTCCCTGGCTAGGAACAAGGGCAAGCAAGTGCTTTGCTGGACAATGGTCTGGGTGCCGCCTGCGCTCCCAGAGCAGAGTCTTGTGGCAATAATAGAGGTTAATGAGGCTTTACCTGCTCCCTCCTTGGACTAGCCCTAGTTTATTCTTCTTCAGATGACATTTCCTATCAACATGTCTGCTATACAAGGTCTGGTTTGTTCCCCAGCACTTTGCAGAATCCCAGAACCCTTTTTTCCCCTGCAGAGACTGGACCGAACTGCTTCCCCATCAACGAGCAGCATTGATTCTGCCACCGACTCCCGGGAGCGCAGTGTGAAAGGAGAGAGCATCTTGCAGAGAGTGCAGAGCATCCCCGGCAATGACCAGTGCTGCGACTGTGGGCAACCAGATCCCCGCTGGGCCAGTATCAACCTGGGCATCCTGCTGTGCATCGAGTGCTCCGGGATCCACAGGTACCGCGTGCTCTGTGCTGGGATGGGTTGCAAACTCCACCAAACAAAACGGTGCAGCGTGAATTACAGCTGACTATAATGTTTGTACAGATGGATTCCAAAGTAATTGCTTGCTGTGGTACCTGTGTGTGCAGGTACAGCTGTGTATGCATCTCTGCTATAGCTACGTTTGTATAGATAAATACATAATAACTGGATTGATCTTGTTCATCTTATGGTGTGTTAGAAGTTCTGTTTTGAGGCATGTAACCATTTCAGTTTTCTTCCTTTTGGATCCATAGGAGTCTGGGTGTTCACTGCTCCAAGGTCCGATCTCTCACGCTGGATTCCTGGGAGCCAGAGTTACTGAAAGTGAGTGGTGGCTTTTGACGGTGAGAGACGGACAAATGGTGGATGTGGAGGAGTCCTGCTTGGTGGTGGGCTAGAGGGAAGGTGCCTCCTCACCTGAGGGTTTAATGCGTTCCCTCTTGTATCGCAGCTGATGTGCGAGCTGGGGAACAGCACCATGAACCAGATTTACGAGGCGCAGTGTGAAGAGTTGGGACTGAAGAAACCAACAGCTGGCAGCTCCAGGTGAGTCTGGTCCTCACTGTTCCCTGGGGCTGAACGTCTCATTCTGTTTTCAGCTGCACCCCACGCTTCTTAGTTTGGCTTTAAAAGGAGTGATATTTTTAGGTTTGAGAAACTATCCCTTCTTAATATAAGCCTCAGTGATTCTTAGGACTCAAAGCTGGGTTGATAAAATGACTCAGAGCAGCTCAGTCTCCTTGTGGCTGTTTGCTTTAGGTGAATCATATGTCACCCTGTGCCCAGCTTTATGCTTTTCTTCTCTTAGGCAGGACAAGGAAGCCTGGATCAAGGTGAAGTACGTAGAGAAGAAATTCCTGAAGAAGCTGCCGAACGGGGAGACTCTGACCGACAACGAGCGGAAACCTCGGCGCTGGTGCGTGAAGAAGTGCCAGAGGCACAACAGCACCACAAAAGCGCCCACGGCTCGTAGAAAGTACCGTCACGAGGCCGGCAACGCGTCCCCGGCCATGCTGTCGTCAGGTGGGAACCCCCGCGTCCCCGTGCGGAGCCGCGCTGACCTTGCCCACCACCCTTCGTAGGTAACACACCTGCCCAAATAACCTGGGTGGCCCCGTCTTTCTCTGGGACCTGCAAGCCAGAGGTATAAGCAAAAAGTGCTGATGCACAAACCGTGTTGATGCAGGTCTTTAGAGCTGTTCCCTGACGTTTTCCATCTATTTAAGGAGGTTCTTGTAGCTAAATGAGGAGATCATTACCCTCGGGTGACCCAGCTTGCTTTGTGCGTTTTCTTTCACATTCCAGCTGCCTGACGTAAAAAGTTTCAAATCCTTTTACTTTTGCCTGTCTGTAAGACAGGCCGTGCTTATGAAGGCTTCTGGCTGCTCAGAATCCTCGTGGATCACTTGGTCTGCAGTTTATCACCACCTATGGTCAATTATATTTTGATAGTGTTACGTGGGCGTGAGTTTGGCGCTGGCCACATCCGGGGCGCATTGGATGTGCAAGCTCAGCCTGGGTAAATACAGCTGTGGAGCTGTGTATCATTTCGTTTGCGTGTTGTTAACTCTGTGTTTCCAAATCCCTCTGTGTCAAACAGCTGCTACGCTGGAGAGGAAGTTCCGTCGGGATTCCCTGTTCTGCCCCGATGAGCTGGACTCTCTCTTCTCCTACTTTGACACCGGTGCCGGCTCCGGCCCACGCAGTAAGTACAGAGGGAGAAATGAAGCGTCTCTGGTGCTGGCACATCTCCCTGCCAGCTCTTCCAGGGCACGGGCAGAGCCTCGGACCCCAGGCAAGGCATCGGCATCACTGCAGAGAGGGTAAACGCTTCGGAAACATGATGAGGAGTTAGTTGCACAAGCTCCAACAAATCGCTTTTATTACACTTATTATTATGATATCCTATCCAGTCAGTGCCTAGTGTTTGCATTCTGACGGATGGGAATTTTTTTTTTTCCCCAACATCTTTTATTCCCAGATTTTGCATTCCATTGGCTTTTTTTCCGGTTTTAGTTTTGGCTTTTAATTTTTTTTTTTTGAGCAAGTCTTATTGTGGACAACTTTTTCGGTTGTTTTTTTTCTTTTTTTTTTTTTTGTGTTTGTGCCGATGAACTCCCCTTACATTCCGTCCACCTTCCTCTAGGTGCCAGCCACATCTCTATGCAGCATCCGCTAGCAGGTGCCCCCTGGAGTGGCAGTGGCATTGGTCCCGGTGGGAGCGGTACGCCGTTCCTCCTGGACGGAGGTAAGGTGACGCTCTGGCCGCTGCCAGCAAGAGACACCCACGTTTTATTTGTCCTGAACCAAGCATCAGAGGCAGTTTTGTATTTTCATTCAGCCAAGTGACTGGAACCCACACGTTGCTGATCCTTTGTGGGGAAAGACAGGCTGGCAGGTTTTTGCAAGGCAAAAATCTTCCTAGGGTTTGCAGCCGTCAAATTTTCTATGTGTAGGATGAGATAAAGGATGCAGTCCTGTACAGGTGGGATCTCATGGCAAACAGGGAGTAAGAAGTGTTTAATTGAAATGCTGCACAGACTGGTCGTGTGCTCCGTTATCATCCTTAGCTGAGGAGTGGTCGCTTTGTAAAACTTACCAGCTCACTTGCTCGTTATTGTGTGAACTTATGAGAAATATTGAAGGTCCTGAGTGAGGACAGCAGAAAATCACAGGCTTTCCTTACAAGGACATGTTATCTCTTTAAATCAGTGCAGAAGGTGCTTGTCTGGATTGGTGCATTAAGGGCTGGTCCGGTTCCAAGGAATTCAGTGTAACTAGTCAACAATACTTGGGAGATGTGGGACTCCAGAGTTGCTCAGCAGCCTTGTCTTGCTCCTGTAGAAGAAAATAGGAACTTTATCACGGATTCAGTGGGAATAGAGCTGGGGATTTTACATATTGATATTCGTGTGATTGGGCCAGATCCTCCTTTCTTTGATGTGGCACGTGGCCTCCCTGGAGCCGCTCCTTCCTTGTACTTAGTGGAGAGCACAGTCTCACCAAACAGTACCTTTGGTTTCTACGAAGAAAAAAAAGAAAAATATTTTTCTGACAGCAAATCTAACAAAGATATGTGTGAAATGTGCCACTTTAAACCTTTCCTGTTGTAGCTTCGTTATCCCCTTTGGCTGTTGAACAGTGCTGAAGGATTATTTGTGAGCCAGGATTTCAGACCCGCTGATTTAGAGGCTGTTCTTGGTCGGGGACGTAGCTGTAGCTGCTCTGAAGGTTTCACTAGCCAGGCTTTAAGGTGAAGGTGTCTTGTTCTGCTGTGGTGTTTGAGGCTCAGATCTTGAGTTCTTGCAGCCTTTCCTGCTGTTGCTCTTTGCAAACACTACTCAGCTCGTATTTTGGAAACATTTTGTCAGCTACAGCCTGGCCTGTTTTTCTTTCTAATCACAGTGGTTTGAGGGTAGGTCTTGGAGTAGATCACGGGGATTTAAGCTCTTGAGTTGTGGGAGGACTGACCCCCTCAGCCCTTACAGCCACTGGGAAGTTCAAAGCAGCAAGAAGCCGAGTCCAGCCAGAGCATCCCTGAGGACAGAGCTGATGTGCCGTCCCTGTTCCCGCAGGGACAATTCCTGCACGTGCTTCTTCCTTCCTTTCTGTCTTTTTTCTGGACTGTTTTCAGGTGCAAGCTGGAAAAGGCACAACATTTCTCTGCCACTGACGCGTTGCGTGTCCTTGGGCAAGTTACTTCATCTCGCCATGACCCCATTCCTTGGTTGTAGTTGGCTGCTTTGTAACACTCAGCAGCTGAGCAGGGGAGGTGGGAAGCACCATGGGGAGAGGGAGGGAATGTCTGGGAAGGTGAATGAGCCAATGGTCAATACTTTACGAGTTCGGCTTGAATACACGCTGGTATTATTTGGCCCAGTCATGGCCCATAATCTGTCACAAGAGCAATGCATCGTGCCCCAGCAACAACTGAAAAGCTCTGGGAAGAGCATGGATAGAGTGGAAACTGAGTCTTTTTTTAGTGATAAAAGCAGAGTGGGTGTCTTTATTTGCTTACGACACTGCTGCTCTGCTCCCGTCCACGCCACAGATGGCAGCAAGGGCTGTCCTCACCGCTCCAAAGTGCCGTGGCGATGCTGGAGCATCCCTGCGCAAAGGGCAGCGCGGGGACACGGACGACATAAGGCTTTTCCAGTTCTTTCATGGGCAGTTTTACTGAGTGGAGCTAAACGGGGTAGCAGTCCCCTCTCCCTCGCCACCAGTGCTGTGTGTGTGACGTTCTGTGCAGCCCTTTTCCCCCGTGGTCTTGGCTGTGCCCAGTGCGGGGATGCCCGGGTATTAAAATGGGCTTGGTTTGTCTTCTGTTGGCCCTGCAGGTCTGAGCAGTGACAGCGGGCTCGGGGGGAGCACGGACGGCAGCACCGATATCCTGGTGTTTGGCTCCGTGGTGGACAGCGTGACGGAGGAAGGTGGGTGACGTGGGCTGCGGGTGGACGTGTGGGGAGGCAGGGTGGATGGGCAGGACTCTGCAGTGCTAAGAACAACAGGGGTCATAAGAAATCAGAAACGCAAAGCTTTTTGGGTCATCTCCATCCTTTTCTGCCTCTTAGAGTGCGAGGTGTCAGAGGAGTCGAGTGGTGAAGCGGAGATTGAACAGGAGGCATCGGATTTGGAGGACCTGAGGGAGCTGCATCCGGGTTTGTTGATCTACAAGGCAGCGCAAGCCCGAAACCTGCCTCTCATGGCAGAGGCGCTGGCACACGGTGCCGAGATCAACTGGGTGAACGACGAAGATGAAAACAAAACTCCTCTGATTCAAGCTGTGATGGGGGTACGTTCTGCTGGCGGCCGAGAACCCGCGTTTGGGAATGTGAGGTCTTGAGTGCACTGAAAATGGGAACTTAACAGCCCAATGTGTGCTTGTGCATCCTCTCAGTACTGCTGGCCGAATTTATTTAAAATGTCCCGTTCCCTTGCTAGGGCTCCTTGATAGCCTGCGAATTCCTGCTGCAAAATGGTGCCGATGTGAACCAAAGAGATATCCGCGGCCGGGCCCCCTTGCACCATGCCACGTACCTGGGGCACACCGGGTGAGTGCTGTGCACGGCGCTCCGAGAGGCTCCGTCACCCCTGGATTGCGGTGCAGCGTTAACACTGAGTCGGGGGTATCATGGAATAGTCTGGGTTGAAGGGACCTTCCCAGCTCCCCCAGTGCCCCCCCTGCCACGACAGGGACATCTTCACCAGCTCAGGTTGCTCAGAGCCCCGTCCAGCCTGGCCTGGGATGTCTCCAGGGATGGTTCAGCCACCACCTCTCTGGCCAACCTGGGCCAGGCTCTCACCACCCTCAGGAGCAACAATTTCTTCCTCATGTCCAGCCTGAATCTCCCTCCTTTAGTTTAAAACCAAGGTGGGTGGGGGAGCTGGGTTTTGATAAATTGGTTATTTGCAAAACGTGCTTTTTTTTTGTATCACCTCAACATTGTTGTCTTAAGGATAATTGCCCCCATAGTGATAGACAGGGGGTCACTGCTGTACGCTCCTTCCTCTCTCCACACCACTGCAGCGTTTCCTGATTTATTACTATAATAAACCGATATAGGTAAAGCTGTGCCTGCCAATGGATGGACAGTGCCCTCTGCCCTCTCCAGTGTGGAGCGAGGGAGCTGAAATTTCTCCTCTGATGGTTTTTTCTTTCCCTCCTGCAGTCAGGTCTGCTTGTTCCTCAAGCGAGGCGCAAACCAGCACGCGGTGGATGGCGACGGGCAGGACCCGCTCAGCATCGCTGTCCAGGCAGCCAACGCGGACATCGTCACCTTGTGAGTGCGGCCAGGGCTTCCCAGCGCCCCTGTACGGCAGCTCTGCCCGTAACGAGCCATCAGGGAGGGAATAACCAAACCTCTCTCCTTTCTCTTTCCTTCGTTTCGCTCCAGGCTGCGTCTGGCTCGAATGAATGAAGAGATGCGAGAAGCAGAGGGTCCCTTTGGACAACCAGGTCAATATCCCAGCAACAGCCCCACTGAGCTGCAGTACAGGAAATGTATACAGGAGTTCATCAGCCTTAATATAGACGAGTGTTAGTGACAACTCCCCCACCTCCCCTTGGCCGTCTTGAACTTGGGCTGGATTTCTAGGAGCCCTGAGAAGCCCTTTTCCTTGGTATATTGGTGTTTCTTGCGGATTGGTCTGGTTTTGGTGCCTGCACATATAGGTTTGGGATGCACGCGGGAAGGACAAGGGCTCTTCCCTGTTAGCGTTAAGTTCTCATGCTTGACTACTGGATGGTTGATTTTTCGTGGGGCATAACCACAGACCATGGCGTGTGGATTTGAGTGTGTGAAGAGTATGGGAGACTAGTTTAGCATTTAAAAAAAAAAAAAAATAAAAGAAAGCAAAGGAAACCCTCTATCTCCAGGAGAAACCCACCAACAATACGATCAGACGAACCCGTCTCTGCTTCAGTGTAGTTACCGTGTGCTGAGTTCTCGTCTGAACAGGTTGTTTGGGAGGGATTCTGACGTGGAGCCCGATGTCCCGGCAGCGTGACCGGCCGCCTGCTCTCCCTCCTGGGTCTGCTGCGGCGTCCGGGAGCTGCTGGGGCCAGCTTAGAAAACTTCAAAGATGACCCCTGGGTCAGGAACAGGCTGTTTTGCGGGGCAGAGATGTTTTGCTCCAGAAGGCACAACGCAAGGGGCAGGATTGAGAGCGATGGCGACTCACCTGAATTGCTCTCAGGACTATACCAGCTGTGCTTTTCCCTTTTTGCCCGCAGTGCTTAGCTGGTCAAAGCCATAGCTCGCCTGCTTCCCGAGCTGAGACGCGGTCTGCGCGGTGTTACGGAGGCAGTGGTGCTCATTTACTTTTTGAGGCTGGGAGGAGCTTGTCGCTGGCGATGGGCTTTGTGTCAGGGAAGAAAAGCCACGTCCAGCTCCCAAGCGGCTGGCTGCACGACGCCAGTTGAGTCCGGTCAGTTTGTTTCCTGGTCGCTTCAGATTTCCGACTTAGCATCTCTGAGAAGGCGGCTTCGACTTGCATGCGCGTCCCCCTCTGTTCTCCCCACGCATGCGAGTTGGGCATCTCAGCACCTGGCCCAGGGGCTTTTGAGTTCCCCAGTTCCAATAACCGGCAGGAGCATCTTGTTGTTTCTCTCCTTTTTCTTGTATTATTCTTTGCTGAAGTGGGGAATGTGTTTCTGCTTGGAGCACTTTGTTGCTGTGTTTGCGGTCTGCGTGCTGAGGGCCGTGCTGCAGCAGCTCTGCGATGATGATGCTGCAGCCGTGGAATCCTGTCTCGGAAGGGCTTCCAGAGCACAAATACCACTGGCAGCTCATTCTCTGGCTGGGAAGTTGGATGCCAAGCTGAAATGTGCTCCTGTAGAGCCTCTTTAGAGCTGCAATGACATCCGAGTTGTTCAGGACCGGCAGGTGATGGTGTTGAGCCCCCCTGGACACCGAGGCTGCTGCTCCGGGCTGGGGTCGTAGTGCCTTACGGGGAGTGCTGGGATCTTCAGGGGATCAGGATCTCACAAGGAAAACCAGGCAGAGTTCCCCATCCACCTGCTTTACATCAGCAGTGATGCACAATCATATTAGTTTCATCCAGAACGTTTGACTACTTTACTTTTTAGGGTTTTGTACCCTGGCTGCTGTTGTGCTTCAGCCCATGGTGGAATAAACCTCTGCAGGTTTGTTTCTCTTGACGTCACTGTATCCTCAGACACTGGTCCAGCTCTTCACGCAAGATACTGAAGCAGCAGCGCTCGGTGTGCACCCACACATCTGTAAGTGGAACGATAAGCTCCACTTGGTCTCTAGTGGGGCGTCCTCTCGGTGCAAGGGACAGTCCCTGCTGCCGTAGGAAGGTGCTGGCCCCAGTTTTGCTGCAGCCAGACCACAGTTTTCTGTCTGTGCAATCAGGGTTTTGCAGTCCATCTCTGTCATTTTCTCGTTCTTGCTCCCTTCGGAGCCCTGGGATGCCGGGTTCTGATCTCGGCCCCAAGTGTCAGTTGTGGATCCAAAACGGTCCCAGTGACTGTGCTGGAGCTGCTGCGGATCGACAGCAATGCAAAGTCTGCCCTCAGGGCCTTTTGTGCTTCCCTAAATAATAAACAGCCTCCTTCCATCCATCTTGGAAAATAAATATGAATGAGCTTGGCCCCATCAGCCTTTTTATCATTGGCAATGCCTTTCATGGCATTTTCTCCATCATTACTGCGATTTGGTTTCGGAGGAGCGCTGGGATGTGTAAATCCCTAGTTCAGAGGACAAATTATTTTGAGCAGGGACTTCAGTTTGCGTTTAACATGCCCTGGGTCCAACATCTTCCTTCCCATGTGGAGGCAGAGCCAGCATCGCTGCCCACCCAGCATTTCTTGTACAGGATTATAGGAGGTTACCGCTTTGCATTCGCATCAAGCTCCATCTTTTGGTCCTTTGCGTTGCTCTTTGGATTTTTTTTTTTTCTCTGGTCCAAGTCACCCCAAATTTAAACGGGCTCCCCCACCAAGCAGGGTGGTCCCTTTGCTTGTGTGTCACGGCCCCATTTGACACCTTGTCAGTCGATCCCATTTGCTCTACAACAGGCAGTAGTGTTACTGTGAGTGTGAGCGGTGTCAGGAGCGGATCTGGAGCTGGTTTTGGGTGCTGTTGGCCAGTAAACGAGTTGTGGTGCTGAACCGATCCCCAGCCAAGAACTCACTCTGCCACCCGGGTTAGGAACCCAGAGATCCTCTGCAATGAATCCTCTTGGATAATCCTGTCCCGTTTTATACCGATCTGCATCGGTTTTGCCGTTTGTCAGTGCTCACGTCCCTTCAAGTTGTGTCCTCTCCTAGAAAAAGGCCACACTGAATCAAAACTGGCATTTGGGGGGGGTACTTTAAAGACCCTGAAAGTGAAATAGATGTTTCACCACTGCCATGGTCCTGCTCTGTTAATGACTTTCAGCATGGTCATTGTTTGGCGATGTTTTTTACATGTACAGCAACTTAAAACACCCCAATTGGTTTTTCCGGCTTTTTATGAGTTAGAAATAAGACTGATCCTTTGTGTGGGCCGGGGAGAACTGGAGACGTGGCTTCCACTGGGGTCATTGATTTCACGATCGGCTCACGAGAACAAAACAAAAATCGTGTACAGTTCGGTCCATCGAAGCTCAGACTCACTGCTGAAGTACATGAACTTAAAGCGTATGTAAATACTGATGCAAAAAGCAGTGTTTTGCAAGACAATTTATCTATTTAACATGTATTGGTACTTTATTTAGATTCAATGTATAAAGCAACTTTGTGCACTTTTCCTACATACAGTATTGGGGGGTTTTATGTTCTTTTGTTATGGATTTTGTGTTGTCTTTTTTTTAATCGGTGAAATTGTTAAGTATTTAATTTATTATTGATGTGCCCAGAGGACTAGTGCAATTTTTATTCAATACAGTTTGTCTGTATTTAATGTCAGGATTTTTTGGTAGTGTTGTTAGGGAATACTTTCCAAAACCCGCCTTTTTTTCCTCCCACTATTTTCCTTTCTTCCCCCCACCTTTTCTCTTCTACTTCCACTATATAGATCACGAGGCATTAAATGCCTCTAGTTTGAAATATAATCCGACACTTTAGTACATCCTGCAGTTTCTAAGACAAAAAGGTTCTCCAGGAAAAAAACCGCTAAGGAGGCACTTCTCAATGTTTTCCGTGTTTATTTAATTATCTTTTTTTGATTGGGGTGTGTATGTGCGTGTGTGATAGGAGTTTGGAGGGGAGAGTGGGGAAGTTGTACAGAAAATGAGTTTTCAGTCGCGTGAATGGCCAACCAGGCTCCAGGGAAGACTCAATACTGAACACTTTATTCCATCTCGAAATGCAGCTGTATTTGTGTTGTACAATCTCATTTGAAATATCTCATGCCGAAACTACTCCCTTTTCATTCTTCCTTTCTTTTCAAAGAGTGCGTGTGTCAGCTGTATGACAATAACGTGGTTGCAACCACAGTTGACATGAGATTTGCATTTGTCTAGAAAGCAACGTGCCAGGCATTGTGAAAAAGTAAAAACAGACCCAAACCGCTGCCTCAGCCACACAGATTCTGTTGTATTTTGAGTTTTTTGAGATCTGGGTGAATATTTATATACCTGTCCTAGCTTTTATTGGACTCAAACCCTGTAACCAAGTGCCTGGACAGGTCTAGGCCTGGATTTTTGGGGTCTGCCATGCGTCCCTGATTCCGAATGGGAGGATTTCGGGTTGCTGGCAGGTTGAAATGATCCCTCCCCGCGTTCTCTCTCCACCTGTCAGCCAGGGAAGCCTCAGGTTATTTCAACATTGCTGTCTCTGAGATGGTTTCCGCAATGGGAAACTTCTTTGAGCAGTCTAGAATTGGAGGAACTTTTTAAGATTTGGCACGCTGAGACTGCAATCAGCGGAAAATAGACCAGTAACATCTCAGACCAGCAAAAACGGCTGGTGTTTATGCAAAAGGAAAAGAAACAGGACCTTGTAAAGAAATGCACTGATTAACTTTGGTGGCCACAACGCGGCTCCTGCCCAACCCGTGGTGTTTGAGCTGCTCGACTGCCCCCGGATCCCCTTCTCCTCACTGCCCGAGCATCATTGCTTTCAACCAAAGACAAACCAGGACAAACGGATTAAACGCGATATTAACCCACTGGTTAGCGGTGACAAACACCCCGTGTGTGTGTGTGGTGCTGTCACATGGAGAAGGGGCCGTGGGGAGAAGTGACGGAGCAGGGGGAGGGAGAGTGCGAGTTCTGAAGAAGCGAGGTTTATTTTTTCCGAGAATCTGAACGATGGAGTGCTGTTTCCATAGGAATGTCGCTTCTGTCAGTCTGCCTGCTGCTCCCTCGGCCTCGTAGGGGATTTGGGCTGGGGGATAGAAGCGGGGGTAACAGCCAAGATGTTTTCCAAGGCAGGAGGAGGACCAGTGTTCTAGGGCGGGTGACACGGCGAGGGAGGCTGGCTGGAGTCGGAGCGTTTGCTCCAGAAACACAGAGAATCACAGGATCGTTTGGGTTGGAAAAGACCCTCAAGACTGAGTCCAATTGTAACCCACCCCTGGCACTGCCCCGTGTCCTGAGAACCTCATGGATACGTCTGTCCAACCCCTCCAGGGTTGGTGACTCCACCACTGCCCTGGGCAGCCTGTTCCAATGCCCCACAGCCCTTTTCATGAAGAAATTATTCCCAATATCCAATTTAAACCTCCCCTGGCCCAACTTGAGGCCGTTCCCTCTGGCCCAGACAGCCTCCTCTGGCCAAGGCCCCAGACCTTCCTATCCCAACAGCACAGAGACGTTAATTAGCCAAGCGTGGGTGATTAATAAGGTTCTGTTACGCACTGAGTGGCTGGGCTGCTGTCCCAGGGCCGACACTCGCTGTAAATACGCTATAACCTATTAACCTTCTTCACTTGCCTGCTCTCAGTACGACTTTGTAACACGTTTTTTAATTCCCTCTTTCCCTACACAGCCTGTACTGACTGTAACTATGGAACCAGATATTCTGTATGTTATTATCTTTGTACAATTTTAAAACTGTTGCTGTGGTGTCTGCCTTTTTTCCCCCCCTCCCTTCTCTTCTATTGTCTCTTGAAACACTGTTAATAAAAATCTAGATAAACTCCTTCCCTCCTCCTTCTTTGGCTTGATTTATTTACTTAGGGTTTCTTGCCTTGTTGCCTGTATTAACTGGATCTAGAAAACCATCCCCTTTTAACCCGTTTTCCTTTTGCCGTGCAACCCACAGCTTGGATTTGATGGCAGCGAATAGGCTGGAATGGCACATAAATACTCTGCGTTTTTGTTCAGGTTTCTGTGATAATGTGATTTTGGGGTGCTGGGGTCGAGGTGACAGGCTCAGATCACACACCCCTATCAACCCACCCTCTCACGGTTCAAGTTAACACTTGATGTGTTCTGTCCTGTAAAAAGAGACCTTGCACTAGATGAAAACATTGATTTTTCTGCACGTGGAGCAACCACTTCCCACATCTCGCAGTGCAATCCTTCCCCCCCGCCTTGGTTTCTCTGTGTGTCTGTGACAGAAAAATAAAAGAAGGAAAGAAAGACTGGCCTGGCCTCATGATTTGTGTCCTACTTAGCACAGAAAACAAATGCAGAATAAAACCAAAATTGTGGAGTAGCTTCTGCTTTCACCTGGAGGGACAAACATTAATTAATGAATCCAGGTAGGCTCATTAACTCAGTGAGGGAGTTAAGCAGGAAGGATCCTTTGAAATCAGGAGTATTGCAGTCATTTGGAGTTATATCTGAGTGATCCTTAACACCTCAACAGCAGATTCAGCCTAAATAAACCCTGGCGAGATGGGTCTTTATCGTCCTCATAGAAAAAACGCCTGTTTTCTATATGGTGTGTAAGTGTGGGGTGGTTTTTCTTCTCCCAGAGAGGGAGTGCAGTTTATTTAGGGGAGGTGGAGATGCTGGGGTGATGCGGATGAAGAGTGTGGGTCACGGTGGGTCTGTCCCCGATGGGAGGGGATGGGTCAAACAGGCCGCGAGGCACAAATCCCCGTGGTGTCGGGATCAATTCGTGTGTGTGTGCACAGGCCCGATGGAAACGGGCTGAGTCCCCCCGGGTGAGGAGGGGCTCGGGTGACTCTAATCGGGACCTCACAGGTAGGTCAAGCTGGTTTTGTGCCTGAAAATTGACAGATCCTGATCAAAGCCTGCCTGACGATGGGGAGCCTCTGCCACCTGTGTGTGGATAATGCTGAAAACTAAAGATTCTCACGATGGTTTGGGTTGAAAAGAGACAACTGTCGGGGTGAGCCGGCTGGAAGGGGACGCGATGTTCGCAGAGGGACCTGTCCGAGCGTGCACGAAGGAGCAGCTGGAGGGACGTTGGGGACCCCAGGGTTTGTGAGCCAATGTGAAGTTACACCGGGTCCTGCTGTCGACTCGGCTTTGTGGAACCGATAAGAAAGACTAAAGGTGTGTGTGAATACCTGGGATCCTTCACTTATCTTTTCCCCTGTGGCTACGCAGGTTCATCACCAGGTAAAAACGAGCTCAGTAGCTCAGTCCCCGGTAAAAAATGCCCTAGAACATCAAGCAGCAAACATACAAACAGACATACAATTAACAGGATGCGGGTGCCTAATTATCTCTAGAATTGCAGCATAAAGCTGAAACCCTTCCTGCATCGAGATTCTATCACAGAAGCACTGCTGGGACACCTGAACTCTTTGCCTTCGCTTGAGTCAGCCGCCACGGAGAACTCTTATTATCCGACGGTGCCTTCAACAGGTTGTTGTTTTGCTCCAGCACAGCGGGACTGATGCTGTACCTGCCACAACAAGCCCCGAAAAGTCTGCCTGCCAGAAGAAAAGCCAAACAACGAGCAAATGACCTCTGTTCCTGGCTGAAGACCGTCCCCAGCAAATTAATACCAAGCCCCGTGTTCCTGGCCGTGTGGAGCTTTGCTGCTGCACGAGCGGCACAACAAAAGGCGTTTGTGTTTCTGAGTGCTCGGCTTCCAGATTTTCTCCATCCTTCAAGCCTTAAACACTCCCTGCTGTCTCTTGGGCTTTGGAAAAAAGTACCAATAGTATTAATAGGAGGAATGATCTCCAATCTGATTGTGATGCAAGAGTTTTGAGAGCAGGTTTATGTACGTGAGCTCATGAATAATCTTATTTAAAAAGAATGGAGAGGCAAAGCAGAACCTCTGAGGCTAACGAGCTGGGCTCGCTCTGTGTACAGAGCTGTCTCTGATATCCAGATGAAAACCATGAGTTCTGAGTGGAAATGGCCTGATGCACTAGGTTCTGTGGGTGGGAAGCATCAAAGCAAAGCAAAAATATCAGGATTAACGCCTCTCCCTGTGTGTTTTTGCAGGAGATGCCACCTACCTGGACATCTTCCGGGAGTTCTCCCACATGGCTTCCAACGACCCGGAGAAACTCAAACGGAGGAGCCTCCACTTCAGCCACTCCTGCCGATAACCGTCCCCCGCTAAAACCTGGGCGGCTGAGCGGGTCTAACGGCCAAGCTGAGCTCAGCTCCTGAGGAAAGACGTTCTCGGGTTCGCCTGGTGTCAGCTTTTGCTCCTCGAGTGGGAAGACGACAGACGTTCTGGGGGTGATTCCAGAATCAGATGCGTTCAGACCGCAGGCTTCGGTCCCGTGCCTTGCAGCACCTGAATGTGGCTTCCAATTAATTAGGCCGATCTTGCAGCTCTCAGTGCCTTTTCTACATCGCTATTTCAGGGAAAACCTCCCATTTCTGAGTGTATGCAAATATTAATATTGACGATGCTGCACCAGCGCCCGGCCCCGAGGTGAAGTACAGGTAAGTCCTGAGCATTGACGGGCCGGGAGGAGCCCAAGCCCAAAGTGCTCCCAAACCCAATCTGCTGCAAAAATGTTGGCAAAACACTTCATTTTGCTGCGTGTTGCCTCTGAGGATCCCTCCACAACCGAGACATCGGGTTTAGCATGGACCGGGAAACATAATACCGGTTCTACGGAGACTTCGCAGCAATACTGAACCGGAACCCAGCTCCTTCCCTCCGGGGCTCGCTGTCTCCTGCTGCTTGTGCATCACTGTCAGGAGAGTTGGACTCTTCCGCAAGGCACGGCTTTCAGTATTATTTTTGTCATTTTTTTGTTCTTGTATACCAAAATAACAAAAGGTTATGTGTGGACTATACAGGTATAGGCACCACGACATAATAAAGTGCATTGTCAGATTTTTATATATATATATATATATATATAAACTATGACATGCTGAAATGTAATATATCTTATGGTAGAAGAAATGTATTTTTTGAAAAGGTGGGAGTGAAAAAAACCTCACATGCAAACAGTACCTGTGAACTGGGAATAAAAACAGGAGGTTTTGTTTACATTCACATACATTTTCTCATTCTTTCTGACTCTGGATCGTTACAAGTCAGTGAAGCACTTTAGCACGGGAAGGTTTAAAATACGTACTTGATGTGGAGTGCTGGCAAGCTGCTGGTCACACTTGCAGAAGAGCTGCCGTGCAGTTTGCAGCAGGAAACACTCGGGACTTTGGATTTGTACCTTTGTGTCCACAACCAAAACTCTTCTCCCAACGGCCCTGTGTATTTAGGCTTCTGCAGGTGAGGTCTGGGCATTTTGAAAAAGACTTTTTCCAGAGCCAACACTTAGAAGTAACAATTAGGCAGTAACAAATCCAAATACCGGCTGAAGGCAAAACTAAGTCAAACTGAACTCCCGCTCGTAGTCTGTATTCAGAGCATTTTATTATTTAAAAAAGTTACAAAACAAAGCTCGTTGGTTTCTTGTTAACTCTTGTTTTCTACAGAAAGTCATAAACAAGTTCATAACAGAGTAAAATGCTCCTGTGCAAACACCATCATCAAAAATAAATGTTATTTTATGTACACATAAATTACTGTCAAATATTAACATTAAAACGTCTCTATTTATAAACAGACTGCAACAAAAACGCAGCATTGTTTTAATCTTCTAAATAAGCCAGATGCTTTGTCTGTGACATAAAAAAGTTATCAACCCCACTCCTTCTCTTTCCTTTCCTCCAAGATAAATGAGTCTCATTTGAAATAACCGGGGTGAGGTCTAAAAGCATCTCAGCAGCAGCATTCTGTGCCTCGTCCTCAAAATGCAGCAGCACTAGGTTAAGGACAGAGAGGTGTCTCGGACACACAGCTGTAATTAGAGCCCCCTCTCTTTATTACAGGCTCTGTCATCCTCGAGACAACACTGATAAGAGCACCCACTCCTTGGCTTTATTGGAAATCCTTCCAGTACCGGCCAGGCTGACTTTTTGCTGGAGTACACGTGTGAAATGTAGACGGGCCTGTCTGAAGCCACAGCCTGATTTCCTCACAAGGGTTTCAAAGTTAAAAAGCGATGAACAGGCTTTTTACGAGGACTCTATGAGCATCCCCGAGAGCACAAGTACAGTTCTGCCCTCCCCGGATACTCGTTAGGAACAGAAGGACATGGTGTGACGCCTGGATCCAGGACACACGGATGCTTTAACGCCGAACGCGGGCGCGGGGGGAGCATTGCCCAGCTCAGCACTGTGGCGTGTAGGTGCTAACAGCTTGTGGACCCAGAGCGTTTCTGCTTGTGACCTTTCTGACAGCACCTGAGCGCTGGGGGAGTTTCAATCTCCCACTTGGTGCACACGAAGGGGTCCTCAGCTGTTCGGCTCCCTTTCCGAAGAGCTGTCCTGCGTGTGTCTAAATCCATTCAGCACCACGGCCGGGCAAAGCTCTGGCAATTCCCCCTTGCTGGAGAACAGCTGAAGGTGCAGGTCACTGTTTTTCATGGCAACGGTCTCTCCAGACAGGTGAGGCTGAGCAGAATCATCACCTTTTCCAGCTTCTTCTTGCACAACTCGGTAGTTTTCTAAGGCCAAGCTCACGCTGGGGATGGTTGGAGTTTGAGTTACTTTCAGTGTCTTCTTTGCCCTGAAGCTTTGGTAGCAGAAGAGGAGAGACAAGACGAGCGTATCTACAAGCAGCTCGAACATTTCAACTACAGACAACACTGAGGATCCAAACCAGAGACTCCACTGGCTCCCCATGCTGGACAGCAGTAGATTCACCTGTGGAAAGAAGCAAAGGGTTGTGTTTCGCAAACCCAGCAGAGCTCTGGGAACAGGAAATCATTGCGTATTGCCAGCAGGTCAGTTGCCATTTGAGGAGTAATTTTGTGTGACTGCGTAAAACGTGAATTCTTTAAGTCTCTTTCTTAAGAAGAATAATCCCATCTCATCTTGGGGGCTGTAAATAATCCTCCCTCCAACCACACCCGTAACTAATGACAATTAAGGATGTTTTGAGTTGATGGAGTGCAACCTACTGAGAGTAAAGGCGACTCGTTCACAGACTGGTAGTTCAGCTGCTGGTAGAAGATGGTCACCTTGGCAATATCCTTCCTGCGGGGCAGAAAGGGAGCAGTTAGCACCCGTGGGATGTCCTCGTGGCGTCACCGCTGGAAGCTACAGCTGGCATTCTGCTCTCCATTCTACCCGCTGCTTGCCAGGAAATACATTTCACCACTCACTCAACTTTCTTCCTGAGGGTGTTTAACATGAGCTTGGAAGAAAGGTCACAGAGGTGACTCTTACAGTGTTGTCAGGAAAGATTGGAAGTTTATTGGAGGACCCTCTACATTTTTGCCTTGTCCTCTCTTTCCAGTCTAACATCTCTAATTCTGCAAGGAGGAAGAGTTAATCCACAGGTTGGACAGCAGTATCTTCTCGCCGTGACTGACCTGTTGCTGGTGGAGTTATACCCCTTCTGGTGCCTCAGGGCTTGGCGGACCCAGTCCTGCAGCAGAGCACAGCTTTGTTAGTGCCAATCCTGTCTGCTGAGCTTTTGTACATTTAATAGTTTGTAAATATACTTTTCATAAGCAACAAAATGGCTACTGCAAATGATAAAAAGGATGTAATTGATTTGTTTACAACATACAGTGACAGCTATCAAGCAGTAGCTATATTTGACAGAATAGGTAGGAAATAAATACACGGGGATATTTTCAGTGTGTGTAGTATTCTGGTTTTTAAATGCTGCCTTTAATGGCAACCCCACCAAATAATTTCCTCTGTTAAAATGTGTCGGTTGTATTTACATCTACATTATCACCCATTTCACATGATTTAATTAGCTGGTCACACAGCGTGAATGCCCATTTAACGTTAGAACATGAGCAATGGCAAGAGGTCACCCGCTGACTCACGAGTTTCCATCGCAGCCCTGCAGCTCGTCACCAACAGTCATGAGCTGTGACACAGCAACACCCACTGCGAGCAGAAAGTCAGTAACTCCATCTCGTAGGTGGGAACTGAGGCAGTGAGGTGAATTGCTTAAGGTCACGAGGAAGTTTGGATTAGAGCTGGAACTGAATGTACCTCTCCAGCACCTTAGTCTGGCATCTTAACTACAGGGTCATTCCCTTGGGCCCAGGTTTTGGACCAGTTTGATTTCTTTGCTGCTTCTCTTGCTGCTGAGTCATTGTTTTCACCCTTAACTCTAATGTTCCAGCAGCCACAGTAAATGCAGTACCCCAGTATAGGTAGCAGTTGTTTGTATGGAGTACCTGAGACTTGGTTGATGGCCATTTCGCTGTCCCAGCTGACACCTTGTACAGCGATTCCCTGATAAGATACAAATGGAGATTACGCGTTGGCATTTAAAAGTGAATACATGGAGTTTAGCAATGCTAACTACTTGCCCAAAGCACAAACAGCTCCTGAGAACCTTGGAAAAAGCTTTTTAAGTCAGCCTTGCAAATAAAACCAGAGGGTGCCTGAAAATATTGACATCAGGAGGGAAACTAGAATGGTTTCAACATCCTTACAACTTTCCTTTGATGCATTCAAACCCAAAATATTTTATATAAAGAATTGTGTCTTTCTAGTTTAACTTTCACCTACAATAAAAAGGTGAACCAAGAAAAGTAATATAGATTGAAAAAATGACACAAACAATTTGGTTTGAGCTTACTAAAATATTTCAGTGTGAAGAAAACCATTTCTCCTCTCTGCTGTCATGCACACACAAAGTTCTTATTTAATTTGTCTAATGCTGTCTTCTTTTTCCTTTTGCAGCATTGGGGCTCAAACATCAAGCTGAAATCTTGCTCAGAAAATCCCCGGCATGCCGGGCGTTTCTTGTGCTTTAATTTTGTGACCTACCGGCAAGGTTTGGGGCACTGGTCAAAGCAATTCAGGTGATGATTTCTGAGCCTGTTGTACAGCCGGTAAAAGCAGTGACCTGGGGAAAGAAGTGGGAGGAACACACTCAGAAAATGGAAGGTTACCAAAACCTCTGCCCTCGCTTGCCCTTCCCAAGCACACAGCACCCTCAGAGAGACCTGGGGTTGCCCCAGTTTTGCTTTGGAATGGTTCCATTTGGCCAAGTTAATCACCTGTGTGCAATGCTGGTGTCTTCCCTGTAAGGCTCTGCTGAGGACAGGCCAACCAGAAAACCAAGAGAAATTATTCAAACCTTTGTCTTACAGCAGCACAGCCACCAATGTCAGGAACAGGAAAGAGCTTGACCCTATATTAATGTCCTTAATAAAAGGATGCTTGATAGCATTGAGATTTTTAATGCACTAACTTACTATCCATGTAAATACACAGAAAGGCTGGATTCAGTGATGTGATGAACCAGCCTAAGCAGGAAACAGGCACAAAGAAAAGGGCGATGATCTAAGGAGTGATGTAACCAGTGAGTATTGTAGGCAGGGGTAGGAAGTAGTTTTTTACTCTTACCCCACGCAGGCTGCTTATTGTAGTCACAGTATTCGGCACCGGGAGGCAGTGGGTAGTAGTAATACCCACAGCCACATTTTCGAACCATTATGTGCTGAAAGCAGGAGTGCAAACAAGCCTGGAAAATAGAGAAGGCATAACAGATTGGATAAGCCAGAAATTCTCAAGTGCGTTCCAGCTTCTAAGAGATAATGTACAGATTTTGTTACTGCAAAAAGACACCAGCCATTACTAGAGCATGACGATGCAACAGGTTTTCACTTTTCATTCCTTGTTTTTACCTCTGAAACAGTATCAAACTCAGTGAGACAGAATTTTCCCCAGCTCCCTTCTTCATTATGCCCAGTAACACCTCAGTTAAACAGCCCAAACATCTAGAACCAAAAACACACTCCAAGTTGTAACATCCTGTTTGTGAGCTCCTTTTCAGACAGGCACGAATCTCTGTGTTCTCTCCTGCAATGAACCTGCTGATTTGTAAAAGCTCCCTGGAGAGTAAGGTATGACTTGTTTGCTATCGATTTGCTCTGAGTAAGCCGCTTGGACAATACCTGCAGGGTGTAGGAGTTGTTGTACAGGAGTTTAACATTCACATCGCTGCCATCAGTCGTGCATTTCCCATAATTGCCACCCAGGCGATTCACCTCATCCTGTGGACACAGAAAAGAGGCTTGGGTGATGAGGAGCTTTAATTAGGCCTAGCCATCACCATCTGGACTTAACTGCACGGAGCATCCTATAAAGGACAGGAAGTGGAGTAATATATGTGAACAGCCGAGCTATAACTTGCTTATAAAATACATAAAGTTACACAGGGCAAAGGTAGGACAGAGCACGTGGTCAGTCACTGTGGCTCAGCTGACAAGCAGTAAATAACTCATCACGTCAAAACAACTAAATCACTTCTGAATGTTCGTTCTCATCCTAACTCACAAATGCAGCCTCGGTGCAGAGCTGGAATTAGATGTAAGAGGCGTAAGAGCCTCGGTGTAAAACAAATCAGGCCCCAATATCCTGAGGACCAAAAGGCCACTGGTACATTTGGAATAATTTTGTTTAATCCATGGGAACCTGAGCACAGTGAAGACAGAAAAGGGATTTGCATAAATCTACACGCACAGTCAAGAAGTGAACATCAGAGTCCCACAAGTCTGTTGTGTGAGTCCGTCACAGGGTTCAGCTCCTCACAACTTTCTGCAGTCAGAAGAAAAAACGCTCCTGAGCAAGGGGTTTACCTGCTGAATGCCGATGGTCGTTGCGATGCCTGGTCTGATGTCAAAGCCTTCGTGCTCGAGGAACGGGGTCTGATTGTGGTTGTGTATCATGACCTTCACACCTGCTACTGTAGACAAGAGTGGGATGTGATCCTTCTGCTCGGCTCTCAGGATAAGGGAAAGTCCTGCAAACCGAGGAAAAGTGAAGCAGATGAGAACTTATTTTGGGCTAAAACAGGAACACCACTATGTCCTGAACCTCAGCACTGGTCAAATTGCTGGTTTAGCTCACAGAAGAGCCATTTTTTCCTTAGAGATCTGGTGGTCAGAGTGGTCAGGTGGCAATTGCACCAGCCTATTCCAAATCTGTAATAACATTCTGCTTGTTTTATGATATGGCTGATATGGGTGTCATGTACACGTGGTGAGGGAAGCAAGTAAATATAGTGAATAATTTGTGCCACCAGACTAGAAGAGAGGGCTAAATGTCAGTAAGCCACGCATAGAAGACATATTTAATCTACAGCCAAGTTATATTAACTTTAGCTCTTCTTCCCACTCTTTGCCAAATAACTCACCATAAGGAATTCCTGGTTTTGTAGCTGTCCAAAAAGAGTCTGTTCCCTTGCTGTTAAAAGTATAGCAGCTTCCAAAGACTGGGTGGTGAAAGTGAACATAGTCACTGAAATCAAGAGAGATTTTGATGGGTTTTAATTATGAGTGTAGCAATACTTCTACTTCTATGTAGGATGTGCTCTGTATGGGAAAGAGTCGTTAACTCACTGGAGACAAAGAAAAAAATCAGGTGCACAGCAATTCACTGTTCACCCAGGGTTCCAGACAGAGCGGCAAACACAGGACTCACATTTAGAGTTCTGACTTGCTTTTCCTTCCACCAAGTAGACTAAATTTTTCCCTGCGTGTTCCAATACATGCTGAACTTCCCTGGCCAAGTCAGCCTTCACATCCCAGCAGTTTATAAGAGTTTGGAAGAAGAGCTGGGTGAACACAGGGAAAAATTCAGTCTACTTGGTGGAAGGAAAAGCAGAACGCTGATTTCTAGGTTCCTAGCCCCACATCATGACCATGTAAAGCTGTTCTTTCTTTGAGTCAGACATCCAACAAGGGCTAAGCCTGGCAGTACGCCACGAGGTGCAGTGCCTGCATTGCCTGACAGTGTAGGCTCAGCTTTTGTCTCCCAAGTCTTTGAGTTCTGCTGAAATCACAATTAGCCCCTCAAGAAGTAACATACCCAGGTCTGCAGGGCTCCCCATCATACTGACAGGAGTAGACTATATCTTCTATTTGTTCCTCATGATCAGAAATGTTGATTATAACTGGTAGCTGGGACATGATATTCATGTAGTGAAACCTGTACCATTCGAGAATTGCATCCATCCCAGACGAATAAGTCTTATAGAAGCAATTCCCACCTGTGGCATTGCACTGGAAGAAAACAAGAGAGGGAGGCATTGAGCACAGCCAGGACATGACAGCCTGTCGCTGCCATTGGCTGCTGAATTTGTCACTGCCAGAAGGACTTTACAAGTGGGTGGGCTGTGCAAGATCGCTGATGTTGCTTTTGTTTCATTTCACAAGAGTCCTAGTAACCAGCATAAACTGTTAGAGGCAAGGATGGACTCTCCTGAAACATCCTCCGAGCTGTCATTGCACAACACTGGAACCATCTGGTTTTTCAATCACTTTTTTCAATGTACCTTTGTCAGGGCCCTGAGTGCACTATTAGGTCTTAAGGGCCCTGAGCAGCCTCACCTGGGACCTCCACCCACACCCTCTTCCCATGGGCCCAGGAGCATATTTAAGCTCAGCCCAGGACCTTTAGCCCCTGTTTGGCCTGTGTTGCAGAGCTGCTGGTGCCTTTCTGCCTCACCACAGACGCTTTTTGATCCAGCGGACCAATGTTGTGGCCTCAACTTAAACCTGCCTCATCACCAGGAACTTGCCCGATGAGCTGGACTCTTGGTTGGACGAGGCCACCATCTGTGAGCTTTCCCCGCTCCCTTGCTCAGGTAGGGTGGGATGGGTCCCTGTCCTCCCTGTCAGAGGGTTCCGCCTCGCCCTGTCCTTTCTGCTTGTGTCCATAACCTGGTGAAAATCTCAAAGAGAATACACGTGCTTACCAGCCTGAAGCCCACACTGTAATGCTTCTTCCCTGACATGTTACTGTGGTCAGGCATTCTCAAGAGGGAGAAGTTCTGGCTCAGCCTGAAGCTCGATCTGCTGAGATTGCTGATGTTTGACAAGTCTTTTATGTAGATGTTTTTCTCATTCATGTGGAATAAGCTGGCTGAGGTGTTGACGCCGTACAAAAAAGTAATGGATTCCTCTGCCATGTGATCCAGTTGAACCAAATGTTCACTAACCAGTTCAAATCTGCAAGGAACACAAGTGTTAGCTATTTGTGAGCATCCACATTTCTATTAGACAAAACCACTTTATTTTATGTACCCTCACAGTATCTATGGAAAGGTCTCTGCAGACTTTGACACCTGTGTGAGAAAAGGCAGCAATTACAGTGGCTGTATTTTGCATACTTAATTTCAATAAGTTTATTAGAAGCTCCAGTAGCTTAATTTTGAGTTGCTGGATTCTCCACTAAAAACTTGTAGCATCAGCTGCACAAACTGGTCAATTAGATAATTATTCCAAGGAAATTACATAATTTCTCTGCTATGTAATTGGAAACCAAGCAGAAACAGCTCTAGCATGCACCACTCCAGAGATCAGTACTTCAGTTAGGAATGAACACATGCAGTAGCCATGTTTTTCAGGGAAAGACTGTTTTTTATCAGGGCACAAAATCAGTTAGCAGCTTGCACCAAGTCACAAGGCAGAGTTCCCTCTACCCTGACTCAGTGTGTAAAACAAACTGCTACATGCTCTTGCACAATTCCCAACAAGATCTTATCTTAAAACCAGTTTGGAAATAACAATAGTCCTTTTCCACCTCTGTTAGGCAGAGACTCCTCTCTGCCTCCAGCCTCCTCCAGGCTGCAACCAGAAGGTTGCTGAACCTTCCTGAAGAAAACATGACTAGAGCCAAGGGGAAAGAACAAATTACCTGTACGGGTCCAGATTGCAGATGGTAATAGCTGGAAACATCTTGGGCTCTGAATGCATTGACATGGTCAGGACGACAGGGTAGGCCCAGTATTGGTTGAACATCAGTGCAAATTGCCAGTATAACATGCCAAAGCTGGCCAGAAAAAGCAGCGTCCAAAAAGCTGTTTTCATCCTATTGCTGCCCGAGCACACGAGGCGGATGGTGCCATGGATTGTTGTGTTCTTGCAGAAGAACTCAAACATATCCTTAAAGGAATCGTAAAACTCAATCAAACCTTCTTTCCTCTCTTCTTCTCTTGCCACTTCCTGCTCCATCCTCTACGTCTGTTTCTGTTCAGTAAAAAAAAAAAAAAAAAAATAATCTTATTACCTTGTCAGAAAGACTATGGCCAATCTCTGGACTCTTTCAGACAGGGTGCCAATGAGTTTGTCAGTAGCAAAAGCTGAAAATAACTGTGAGGTGACACTCATCATCCAGAGTTCGGACACCAGGAAGGGACAAAGAGGTCATAAGTTTTGTGTGCTGCTGCCCTCAAGTAACTTGAGGATTGTACCCCGCTCACACGATGACTTCTCTGTTAGTGTGTGTATGCAAAGCCCAAATGACTAATCCACAAGCGCTGAGAAGTCTGCAGCCCAAGGGGTGTGTAGTTTTCTTCTTTCTAAGAACACTAAGGACCAACAGTTAATTCTGAAAGGGTGCGTCACCGTGAGTTAATACAGATCTGGAACTGATTAATGATTATGAGTGTATTGCTAGTGAAACACGCTGGCCTATGGGCCCGAAACAAGGCTGTCTCAGAACTAGCGATATGGACTCATCCTCATGTCAAGGAATCGGGGTAAATCCAACTTCCAAGTGAATGAAAGTGGCAAATCAGGATTCAGATTTAAATTCTGCTGTATGATCTCTTATTCTGCAGAACACAGGTAAACCGAAAATCACCTGAGTGGCACAACTGGAAATGAAAATCCGTATCTCCGTTGTCACAGTAAGTAAAACATTTACTGTGCTACTCCAGATAATTTCAGGCTTTATGCTGATGAAAGTGTGAACATCATTTACGCTCAGACGCTTTAGCCAGCCCAGACTGAGGACACCCTCCTGGGTTTTACTACCAGTTTGGGGCATTGGACTAATGGTGACGTAGTTCCACTTACTGAACATGACATCAAGTCATGTAATATGTGATTTTCCAACATTACAGCGCTCTGTGAATCACCCCACCTATTATGCTATTAAGAGAAGTTTACTGAGTACAACACATTGCTCTAACCTGAACTCCAAATAAAAATCAAAACCCAAGATATTGTTTAACAACAATACAAAACTAATGCAGAGGCTTATGTACCCCCTTTATACTTTTATAATTAAACATGAACAGTGAATATCAGATTTTAGATGTACTTGCCATTGCACAAGTACAGGAAGCCCAAGCTGATTCGTATGTTCAACATTTATCTTATTTCTTTCTCATTTTATTTAGACGAGAAAAGAGGAAAATAAGCCTGCAGTGTATGTTAAGAAATAGATTGAATGAGTCCTCGAATATGTACGGTATTTTAAAGTAGGAATGAAAATTGTGTGAGATGAAAACAGGAAAATTTCATTTGTTCCTGTTGTATTAATATCACTTGTCAGCCTTGCTTTAATGAGAAAAGACAGGAAAAAAAAGGTAAAAGTTACCAGAAGTGAACACTAAATCAAATCTATACATAGAAGAAGTGTTTAATTTCGAATTAAAAAGCCCCCAAACCTGTAAATGTTCAAACCATGGCTTTCAGAGACAGTTTTCAGACATTCTGATTTGGCTTTTAAGGTGATACAGCTAGTTAGTTCATACCATCTGAATCTGCATTCTTAAAACGACTATGAAAAAGCACACGATAATGCAAAGTAACAGAGTGAATCTTTCAAAACACAGGTGTACAGGCAACAGAACATCTTCTCTCCACTGGTCTCCCAAATCAACCCACCAGTAATTCATTTAACGCAGCAATTGCAGCCAGGGACTTGACAAAACGTGACCAGCTGCCCATCTCGTGTGTGTAAGTGCCTGGAGAGAGGCTGCAGGGTATAAGAATGTCAGCGGAAGTTTACTATATAGCAACCACACACAAGTATATGGTCACATATCACAGCAACTCGATGCTCAAAGCATAATAAACACTTATATGTGAATGCCATGTAGTCAAATATTTAGCCATGTGTATAGGTATCTATATCTACATCTCAAGCACATATAAATATATATATATGTGTGTGTATATATATATATACAGAAATACACAGTAAAACAATCAAGAGCAAATTGCAAACCACCATCCCACGGTACCTTGGCAGAAACTCTATCTCTGAGTGTTTAAAGCAGCCACTAAACTCAGCCTTGGGCTTTCTCCTCACCAGAAGACAAGTCCTGGTCCAGAGCTCTCGGGTTTCTCCCTGCGGCATTGGAGCTGTCCAGTCTATATGGATCCAATCGATGACATCAAAAGGGGCAGGACTTGAACAGATCACGGAAATTATTCAAAGCATGATCCAGGGAACAATAGGAAGTGAATGAACTGGACTAACAAGTTAACATGAAGGTTACACTTGAGCTAAAAGTTGTTTTGAGTGGTGGTGGTGTGTCTTTTTTTTTTAAATGGCTAGAATAGCTTTTTAGCCATAATTTCTACAAATACCTAGGGAAGTAGCCACAGATCCTACAAGGTTCTTTCTGCATTGAACTCTCTCATCAAGGAACTAGATTTCTGCCTTCTTTTCCCGGTTTCCGGAGGCTGGCATGATCGCTAGTAATTGAGGCCATTCAGGTTTCCACAGGTGTGCTTGAGGAATTACATACCTCGGTGTAATCTGAAATGATCAGCTACTCAGTCTACGGCACACACAGCACTGGATTTCTTCCTGCTTCTCCAACACTATTTCTCATCTGTTGCGGGCTATCCCCTACTTGTTAAGGATTTAACTGTTCAGATGTTGAGACTTGAATACACTAAATCAACCATGGCACTCGATTTCAATCGGAACACCCTGGTTTTGTAATACGGCTTAGTTAAGGCTTGTGAAAATCTGCATAAGGAACACAGAAGTAGATTCGGAATTCTGGAACTGCTAAAAGACAAGTACCTTGGATCGCCTGCATAATTAGTCCTGGCACCTGCCCACCTGAAAAACAGCTCTGCAAGGGTTTTGCAAGAAGCTTGTTATGTGAAAATATTAATTCACTGGATATGGATAACGTTTAGAACTCGAAATCAGAGCAGTAGAGCTCCTGCCTGCCTTTTAAAATTGCCTGGAACCAGATTTTCTATTACACTGGCAGTCGTGAAATACTGTCATTTGCAGAGACAATTGAAATTTCTTGTGAAATCAACTTCAAAAACAAGGGAGAAAGGACAAAGATGAAGGAAAAGGTATTAATCTGATTTTGACTGTTGGCAGTCCCGTTTACATCTTTAACAATTGCTTTGTGCTGGATTTTGTTTTAGAATAACAAAACATTTAGAACCTTAATCTCAAATTTTAAAATGGTTACTCTAAAGTTCAGAATCCTACTAAGCAGCTGTTATCAACATATTTTACTCCTCTTTGCCTTTGGTATTAAAAGGAAATGTCACAAAAATATTTGGAAAATGTTTTAAATTTTTGAAAAGGCAGTGTTTTGGGATGTAAAAATTAAACTTCTGTTTTTAAAAAAAGGCAATTTGCTCTTGAATGAACAGCTACAGCAGAGCTACATGTCACTGATTGATGAAGAGGTAGGTAGTTAAATTCTCATTAAAAAAACTCAGAACACTGAAGACCTGATTCTGTCACATCCATTTATTTGTCCCCCACCCTTCTTTCTCTCTTCATTTTATATTGTGCAATAGAAAATGGCAACAAAAAGTCCTTGACAATGATATTATTGCACAACGAGCGTAAGACAAAAATCTGTTGCTTCATGATGGCTGCAGGCCTCAGTGCAGAGATTCCTGGCAGCACATCAGGCCCTCCTCAGCCTGCCATGACTTTTTCCTGCAGGAAATGGAGAAGAACTGGACACAGCAACACTGCCATCCCTCAAACAAGACACCAGTTCTGTTTGCACTTGCTCATTTGTCATCCTGGATCCTGAACTGGGAGGAGAGGGGAAGAGAACTCCTCTGCTGGTTAAAAAGTAAGTTGGTGTTTCTTTCAAAATACAGAAACAGACTGTGGAGATAACAGTCACGAGAAAGTCCTTTGGGGTTGCAGAAAGGCTATGCTATAATTATTTTCAGCGGGATAGAAAATGTTTGAGCGCTCATAGGACCGTGACGGAGGGAAGGAGTAAATATATTGCATGCCCAGTGTAGCAGCAGCAAAACTCGGTGGTTGCACAAACGCTCTGCTTTCCGCAGGACGATGCCTCCCATGCTGGAAACCTTCAAACACCCTTCCATGAACTGTAATTCATTCCCCAGTTGGGCTTCATGGAATCGCATCCCATGAGTTGACCAAGACAGTAAACAAAATAAAGGAATCTTGTCATTTTGCTTTCAAGCTTTTACATTCCTGTTGCGTATTAAAGGAACTGTCCAAACTCCTGACCCTGGGCTCTGCACTAACCTTGATTATCGTGCATACTCAGCATGGATGATACAGCTCTCACCCATTCTGCTGAAACAGAAATGAAAATCATGGCTGTACACGTCTTTGAATATGTGCATGTCCTAGTATCAGCACTAGCTCAGAGTAAGAGGAAAAAGGTGCAGAGAGAGGAGACTTGAGCTACTTCACATGGGCAAAAGTTACTCAGTGAACTAATGTTCCTTGTGGAACAGACTCCGGCACGTAGGGAAATCTTCTACCAGGCAATAATTTTTTTAATATTTCCTTACAGCTGGTGCATGTGCTCTCTGCATAGCAAATCTTTCTTTGGCTATTATCAGACACTAAGCAGATGAACAGCACAGACAACGCTCAGCATGTAGAATATTCAGCCCCTAATCGCATTTGCTATTGTTACAGCCTTGAGTGAAAAAGTCACAGAGGTTAAACTGGAAAAGCTCAGTGATGCTCAAATATTGATATTTTGTCCAATTTCATTTTAAATGTCCAGAACAAGAGGTGCCGTGCTGTCTGGACTCCTCGACAGAACACTGAATTGCAGTGAGGTGAGGCTGACCCGTCAGCTAAAATTGCTTTTCACATACATCACCCCGTTTCTGGCTTACACAGGAACAACAGAGGACACTTCAGCTACTTATTCAATAAGACTTTCCCAGTTGGTTGAAAATTGCACTGAGGCCTAAAACAAATTAGCAAACTGAAATGACACATCAAACCCCCCAGCTGTAGCAGCTTTCCCTGCTGCCATCCCATCCTGTAAACTCCTCTGTCATTTGCTGTCCACTAACCACACACACTTTCAGTTATTAACTTTCTCCCTTGCTGCATTTGTTTCACATGATCATGCTCTCTCAGACTTGCTTGTTTAATAATGTTCTATTATTCCTCAGCTTGCCTGTGGATTCCAGAGATTCCCCACTCTTTTTGCTACTTTGCTCTTCAGTCTGTGAGCTGAGATGAGGAGCCTTTGGCACCTGCTTCCTCTAGCAGTGGAAGGGATACAGAGCAAATCCTGCACCCTCCTGCCTCGAGGCTTTGTAGATCTACAGTTTAATCTTGATTTGTAGCACATCTCGCTTTACTCACATTAGTTGTTCCTGCATGAATGGCGTTTATTCTCCTGGAATGCTCCAGGTTAGTCTGTCGAACCATCTTCCCACATTTGCTCTCTTTACACGGGACACCGCATACCAACGCGGTATTCCTCTCTGAAATCACTGTGACTTGCCTCCTCTGGTTTTGTGGAACCTCCCTCCCAGTGCTTTCTTCACAGCCACTGGATGAGCCAGTCTATTCCTCCTCCCACTCCAAGGCAGCCAAACTTCTGTGGGCAACTCTAGAAAAAGGAAACTCCCAGTTTTCCTCTTTGCGTTTGCTGTGTATGGACTTGAACTGGCATGCATCGGGCTCTGCCTCCTGTATTTTTTCCTGGTTCTTACGAGCCAGAACCACTTTGTCATCTTGTCAAAGCAGAACACAATTGTTTCTCTGCTGTCCTACAGGAGAAAGGAGCAGCACTCAGAGGTGTTATGGAGCCAAGTGCCTGTTCAGTCCTATGCAAGAGGCAGAACAAAGGCAGTCCCTGCCCTGGAGAGCATTCAAACATTGCTTAATGTCTCCTTTTGATCCTGTCCCAGATGTTGCTGAACTGACTCTGATTTTTCAGGTGTTTTTCTCATCTCTTGGAATCTCTGTGTTGAAGTCCTGTTCAACAAAATTTCTTCTGGGAATCCCAACATTCATTGCTTTGCTTGTGTGATGCTTTGAGCCACGGCTGAGGGAATTTCTATCTTAAAAGCACAGTAAGCTATGCCTGCAGAAATAGGATAGCACTGGTGTACCTCACTGTCCCTTTTGCGCTGGTTTGCATCTCACCAAAGCAGCTTCGGTTGCTGCAAAGGCTGCCAAACCTGCTCAAGGCAGCAGATAAACACTCCTGAACCTGTGCTGAGCTCCCTCATGCTCTGCCTTTAGCAGCAGTGCCCAAGTTAGCAAGGCTCAAGCTGGCGCATCCTTACAAAACCCAGAAATCGCAGCAACAAGCACATGCATATTCTGCTAGTCACCAGTCATTTAAATATTCCTTAATTACCCCCCTTGCTATAAAGAGGCCCCACGTAACCTCTGCTTTTCATCAAGCCTCCGCCAGAGGTGCGTAGGGTTAAAAATGCAGCCTCAGTAGCAAAACGCTGCCTGCTTCCAGTATGACCAAGCGTTCATTTCCACTCACTCACCTCTCTGAGTAAGATGTCTGTAGCTGCTCCTGTCATCCCGCTGGGATAACACCTGCTTTTTTTGCTTCTCTTCCTGTTCTCGTTTCTTTAGTCATAGGCCTTCACGGATGCTGTTCCACCTGTTCAGACCTGCCAACCCCTCAGCCAGTTTCAAAGACTCACAGGCTGGCGAAATCCTGCTTGCTAGTGGATTTTTTTTGTTTTTAATCCTACTCCAGCTCAGACGTGGTATCTGCAGGAATGCTGACGCTATTAGGACTGACACAGGTTGGAGAACAGCAGTAAAAGCTTCTTGTTCTGTGGACATGCAAGACGCAACCATCCTGGAATCACAGACACCATAAATCCATCATAAACGAAGCCCGGATCTCCCCAGGCAGTTGTCCAAGCTCCTGGCAGACAGTACGTCTGGCTCCTGACTTCTGGCAACAGTCAAGCAGATCTCCCCTGGTGATCTCTTCTCCTCTCGGTACCCAGGAGAGAGATCGCAATGCTTGGTAGCAATTCACGGGGGTTAATCAATCCAGTAACTTCAGGCTTTCCTTTTGGGAACTGGAACAGATGTCAACAAGAGGAAGAGGCACTACAGGATGGCAGCTAGGAAGGAGGGGAATGAAGAAACCGGGAACAAACTGCGCAAGGGCAAAACAGTCATTAGCAAATCAGTCACTGAAACTAGCTATTACATGTGGCTGTGTCAGCTGTCATGCCTCTTTAGATGGATGTTTTTTGGGTTAAACTTGGGTGCAATACTAGATTTTCCATCAGCAACTTGTGAAGAATTCCTTCACCTTCTCATAGAACAGCTCTATCCACGCCTGAGTTGGTAACTGCAAAGTCATAGACCCAACAGCAAACATACAGACAGCTCTACACAGGCTACCAGTGCTGAGAGCTTTAAAAAGCACAATAATAATCCTCTAAATGCAGGTAAACCCTCAGGGAAGCATTGTGGCTCAAGAGAAGACCTGACTTTAAAAAGCAGATAATTTTGTAGCCTTTAAATGATGCCAAAGGCGATCCAAAACACTAGAGCAATGTAAGGATTGCATAGATTACTTATCTTTGACTCTTTCAAACTTGCAGAAGATTATCTGGGAGACCCATGAATGTCTTTGTGCTCTGGGCCTGGTTTGGGTGTGCTTACTCACATGGTGTAGCAGTTGCCTGGTAAGCCCTAAGATTTGCTATTAATCACTTGTTTTTCATTTTTTTTTCATGCCCAGGAAAGCTTTACTGGCCAATCAAAGGGTCAAAATGCTGCCACGTGATTTCCATGACCTGCGCCTCACCATGAGTAATGTGCAGTGAATAGTCCACCTGAATAGCACAAATATTCCTGGTCTGACCTGTCAGTTCAGCACTAACAGAAAACCCTCCACACAAATCCCCAAACAACCTCTGAAAGTTAGATCAGGAATGGTTTGTAACCAAAAGGAGATAAACTTGGCTTAGTGATGTTTTCTCACTGAATTAGCACCATATAACACCCAAATAAAGTCTACAAATTCTTCACAACCCATTTGTTCAAAGTCTACAACCTGTTTGCTGGAGGGTCTCTGTTTGCCAAGGAAAAAACAACCAACCAACCGAAACGAAAACCAAAATGTAACAAGAAGATATTAAATTTTCCCCATCTACCAGAACTGCAAAACCAATGGTAATAAATACGAAACTCTACCCACAGACAAGGGCAGAGTTTGCCACAACACGGACAAAGAAAAACCAACTTGACAGCCTTAAACTCTTGAACTTTTCTCTTGCTGTGCAATCTTGGGCAAATCCTTCTGCCTCTCTCTCTCTGTTGCCTCATCTCTGAAATAGAGATAATGACACTTCACAGCATTGTTGAGAGGGTTAATTGGTGTTTGTATAAAGCTTTGGTGATGTAAGCTGCCATGTAAGCACAGTGATGACTCTTGCTTTGATACTGCTTGGTAATTGCAGGACGGGTTGTAGTCATACTATAGTATTTAAAAATACGTTTTTAAGAGGTATTCCTAGATATCATCTGATATTTTAAGATGATCGGTACTTACTCCTGTATTAGACAAAGAGATGACAATTCTTTGTGCATTTAACAATCCTGCAGATACTTCCCAACAGTGTGCCAGGGTGCTGCCTACATCAGACCCCACAGATTTCGGCCTCATCAAATGAGCTCCTTGCAATGCAATTGCTTAACATAATAGATTTTCTTCTCACTTCATTGCATGAGAGGATAAGATCTTGAGATTATTTTCACTTCTAGAACCATTTGTCATAAAGATGTCTACAGATCAAGAACAGTGTAATTTGCACTTGCCATGCATGCCTCCAGAACTGAATGTACATCATGAGGGGTTGTATCCTTTACCTGATATTTTTTTCTGAAATTCTCTCTCCTCTTGGAGAGAATGCATTTACTCATTGCACAGGGACTGACAGGGTCTCTGTTTGCTCAGTGTGGGCCCGTTTACCTCCAGGAACAAGAAGGAAAAACCAGATCAGAAAGTGGAGTGGGAGAGCAAGGATTTACAACTCACGCTAAGTTTAGCAGACACTCTGTGTTGCTTAGTAAGCTCTATAAAGCAAATGTTTCATCACTGAAAGGCTCAATTCCTCCTGTCAGAGCTGGAGACAGTTCTTCTAGGTCAAGACAGAGGCATATTTGCCAAAGAAATTCAGCAAAGCAGCCCATTCCATGAGGCTTATTTTGTATTTAACCAGAGGAAAACAAACCATTGATCATCTCAGCCAGGATCTTCCTGTAGGACTAAATATTTTAAACAAGTAAGAAATAATACTTGGACACGAAAACTTGCTATGAAATTGCAAATGATCTCTATGAAGAATTATTATCTACAGAGATCTGTGTAGAGATTACTTGGCTTTAAAGGAAGTTTAGCAGTAACAAAACCACAGCCATTATAAAGGCTTTTGAAGGCACAGGTCTATCTTGCAAGGTAATAACTTAATAACATTCTAATACTGGGCATGCTGCACTATGGATACGAAGACCAATGTAATCATACAAATGGCAAATACTAAAGAGCACGCGGAAGCAGGGAAAGGCTCTGAGTGAAAGCGATGAACAGCAAAGAGAAGCCGCTATGTCATACTGTTTGTCTTTGCATCTGAAGGTGATGTCATCAGAAGGCCACTGATGGCTGCGGAACAATCATCGTTCGGGAAACGCAGGACAGAGAGAGAGGTCAATGGGAACTAGATCCTGGTGATGGAGCTCCTCACCCAGTACCGGTGGGATCGAGCAGGAAGAGCACTGAACTTTCTTTCCTCTTTTTGACTCAGAAACATGCCAGAAATCATTTTGCAAGTGATACCACCTCCTTGTCAGTCATCACGAAGGAGGTCACGCCTGACTTCAGCCAGGAGAGGAAATGAAAGGGAAAAAATCCCTGGTTTCAGCAAGTTTATCGGGGATTTATCAGCAAGCTCACTGGGGATTTATCAGGGCTTAAGTTAAATTGCCTGTCATCTTACTTGGGTCACCTAAGGCTGCCTGATTGCCTGCTGCCTCTCCAATTCAGACAGTAGAAAATGAAGTAAATCACAAAAAGCACAATGCCTGGAAATATTAATCATTAATCTGGCCTATAAATGAACAGCATTGACCATTGTCATAAACACCTCCAGGATCACCATCCCCAGAGGCATTTAAAAGATGCGCAGATGTGGTTCTTAGGGACATGGTTTAGTGATAGTGTTGGATTAACGGTTGGACTTGATGATCTTGAGGGTCTCTTCCAACCAAAATGATTCGATGAGTCTATAACAGCAGTGATAATGGAAAACAAAGATGATGATTCATGTTTGGCACTTCTTGATGTGGAATTTCTAGTCCAGATCGCTCACAATAGGTGACACCAAATGATTAAGTGTGAATGCTTCCAGTAAAGCTAGATAAATAATACTGTCCTTTCTTTACACAAGAAGAAAAATGAAGCTTCAAAACAATTCAGTGATTTCCTCATGATCAACAATGAATCAGTGAGACTCAGGAACCATCACAGCCCTTCCCTGAAACTCATGATAATCACCCCTATTGAAGCTATTTATCAAGAAGTTATCAGTTTGCATTAAAAAAAATGATGAGGATTAGTTTCCTAGGGAATCAAAGGGTTTGGGGAGTTCTACTAGATAATAACACATTTCTGCAATACTATGCAACAAACATGCCTTATAGCGACAAAACACTAACTGGAGGGAAGTTACTCCACAAAAGCCAGTATGGTGATTAAAGCAATAAAACCTCTCAGTAGGACAAATAAACACCCAATATCTCTAAACTGCCATTTGGCCAAAGATTAAAAGTGAGCCAACTTGGCAGCACTTTATGAGAAAGCCAAAACAAAAAAAAATTACCTTGTTTCATCCATCAATGAAATGGAACTACTTTTAGATAGGAAAGCAGCAAGATGTGTGAATGCAAATGACATTGCTCATTGTTTAGACCTGGAAGTGATGCATCTCATATGCACTCGGAATTGGAAGGGAATTCAGGAAGGCGGGATGTAATTACTTGAACTAAATCTGGCCGAGTCATTAGCATTAATGTCCTGTACTCTTATAAAAATATCTCTGAAGGATGATTGGTCAAGGATGTCTGAATGCAGGCTCAGACAGTAGAAAACGTGACCCTGGGACAGTGATTTAGTTTCTCAGTGTCACAGTTCATCTGCACACACACTTATGCATTAAATACTTCGGGGTTGGGGAACATTGGAGAGAATGAGAGAGGTGTAAATATGAGCTCTGGAATCCCTTCTGCATTTATTGGGAGTCGCCGGGTTCACACATTTCTAGACTTAGATGACTTAGTAGGAACTCCAGTGTAAATACACACACAAAAAAAAGACAAAATGGTGTGGCAAAGGAAAAAAAAGTCATTGTCTCGGGTCAAATGCTATAAAACCAGGTATGTGCTACACTACATGAGTTGTCGTGGGGAATTTATTAGGTGAAATATATGTAGGCTAACTCAGTATTCTAATAATACCTTATATTTATACAGTGCTTTTTATCTTGAAGTATAATCATTTATTATAAAGAAGTTCTGATGTCACAGCCATTTATTCTTTCCCCTTTCTTGCTGTTGATTAACCCTCACGAACCCATGGTGGGGAGTGAAGTGTGAGTAAGAGCCTGTGCTACACTGGCAAGAGACAGAAGGAAGAGTTTAAAAAGTACCTGGAATAGCAGTGCCCTCTATTGGGACCTGGAGTGGGAGCGTGGTCATCACAGGAATCATTCCCATGGGAGACGGCGGCTTCTTTTGGAAGAGCACGAAAACTTCCATCCTTTATTGCAGTCGTGCAGTCCCAGCTGTGAGTCTGTTGCGAACTCTTTGGGCAACTCAGCTGGCGAATCAAACGGCACGAATTCCCTTTTGTAAACATTATCTGAGCTGTGAATTTTGAAAGTCCTGAAAGAAAAGCGTTGGGAGCGAGCAAAAAACTCCTCCCCAGCAGCAAACAATTCAGTATATTGGTAACAACTGAAATGCCAGAATGATAAATGCTAACCACAAATGGGTTATTTCTTAAGTCTTTTGAAGAGGAATTTTTAATTGGTTGGTGATGGTTGTCTGTGAACAAATACAATAGGAAATACAAGTGTTCAGATTCAATACAGCTGAAACTCAAGTCTTGAGCTGGGCTCAAATCACCAGAGATCAGATTAGTAGACCCCTGACAGTAAAGACCGAGGTGGAATCCTTGGAGAAGGACCATGGTGACCGATGTCTCCTAAATCCCATCCTGCACAAAGTACCTGTGAACCTGATTTCAGCGTAATTTATTCAACATGCTTATTGCAGCAAGAATGACATTAAGGCCAGGTGGAATTTTGTGTTTCACAAACCACAATACCCACTTGTTAAAATGTTTAATCTTTTAAGCATCTCACGCGATCCCTTAAGGAAAACGGCTGCGTTCAGTTGCGCGGGACAGGGAGCCAAGGGGTTTAAGGCATAAAACTTTGCATTCCCTTCAGCGGAGCAAGACGTTGCAGTGTTGTCTCGTAAAATGGTCTGGTTATGCAATCTTAAGAGCGGACACTGTTTTCCTGTCACATCTGGCCTCCTAAATACACGGGAGTAACTTGTCTTATTCTTCTTTAGCATTACGAATGCAAGAATATGACACAAAATGATTTGCTGTATTTTTTATGGGCCTGCCGGTGAAATCATGGAACAAAAACTGTTGACCTTGTACTGAACGACTGAAGACAGGTTTGGATTTATCCATTTTATGAACACGGGGAATTCGAAGAACCAGCCTCATCTGCGGTAAAGGCCCGGCAGCCCGGCCGCCATGACGACGAACGACCGGAAGCGGAAGTCACGCGCCCCGCGGGTGCCGCGCTCCCGGAAGGCGCCGCGCAGGCTCCGCCTCGCCGGGCCGCCATCTTGGCAGGAGCCGCGCTCGCCGCAGCGGGAGGAGTGGGCGTCCGGCCCTGCCCTGCCCGCTCCTCTCGCTCCTGCGGCGCTCCTGCCCTTTCCCCCCTTCCTCCCTCCTTCCCTCGGCCTCCCGGTGCGGGCGGGTGAGGCGGCCCGGCGGCGGAGCGGCCTGCGCGACCAGGGAGAGGTGAGCGGGGCCTGGGCCGGCAGGGCGAGCGCCTGAAGGAGCTCAGGGGGGGCTGTGTGGGATGGGTGTCACCCGCCCTCTGTCCCTCCCTTGGGGACACCGTTCAGCTGCCCGAAAGCCGGCGGGTTCTTTCCTTTCTTGTAGGGAATTGTGTCGTCGAAATGGGGGCCCCGGGCCGCACGTTCTGTAAACGCTGCTGGTTGGTTTCCGCCTGTAAGATACAAAGGTGCTTTCAGATGAGGTTTGGATGGGAGTTAAAACCCCCGTGACGAAGTGCTGGGAAATATTTCGATGTGTTTATGCGGCCCGTAGTGAGGGGCGTTATTGCTAGGCTTCAGAACAAATGTGTTACATTAAAAAAGGGTGTGATTCAGTCCGTGTTTTAAAGTTAAAGCTGACTTTTTCAGAGAAAGAAAATTCTTCATTTTATTATTTCAAGGGCTGTGACTTAAAAACGTGCGAATTCTTTCAAGAAAAACTACTCTACGAGTGTAATGATCATTTACAGTCATTCTGACAAGAGCCAGATTAAGCACATTTTTTTTTAGTAGGGTTTGAATACTTGACAACATACAATTGTTGCTTGTGGTTTAAATATTATTTCTTTAGTAAGCTGTACTTGGCTATCTGTTTGGAATAAAGAAACAGCAAGAGTTATAGGCACTTAACCCACTTTTTATATCAAATGCTGCTGTCATACTGTAAGCATTGTCTTGTCTCTTCATACAAGCTGTTTGTAAAATCTTTCCTTCTTGTTCTTGCCTGAATTTCCCTGTTTACAGCCAAGTCACTGGCTCAGTTTCTCTGGGGAAAGTGAGTTAAGTAGCAGTTGTTAATTGGTGCGTGTTCTGTAGGCGCGTTATGAGGGCTGATGATTTCTTTGTCTTGTGAGCAGCGTTGGGATTTCCTTTCTTCACACTGACTTGTCTCATTTTGGATGAGGTCTTTGTTTGCCTGGAAGAGAATGATCTGGTTCGGAAGTTCCATTCTGTAACCTCAGCTGACTCTTAGGCAGCAGAGTTAATGCAAAATCCTTCACCTCAAATAAGGTTATTGTGTTTTTTTAATTTGTTATTTATTTCAAGTAACTGGACATGTAGAAACAGCAAATAAATTTAAATCATGGATGAATTTACATAATAGATACTCAGACTGAACAGGGAAATTAATTACTCAAAAAGTATAAGCCCTTTAAAACAGTATCATAATGATGTGTGCAGGACTGGTTATTTAGGGTTCAAGTGGGTTCTATAACAGAGTATTTTCACGGTGGCGATTCACTGTAGTACATGAACAGCAGTGGTCTGGAAGGAGTGTTTTCCCATTTTGCTAACTTACAGAATCTCTTGGGAGTGTGTTGGTTAAGATTTTGTGTCGTTCTTGCCACTTAAAAGTTATGGTAACTTAATTTATGGTTAAAAAAATGCTCTGTAAAGTAGATTTTGCAAAAATCTGCAGCTGTGTTCAATGAATCGTAGTAGCTCTGCATCTATTACAATTCTATTGAGATTGTGTTTATGTATATATTTTTTTAAAACTAGATGAGCAACAACAGTAATAAGAGAGCACCAACGACAGCGACCCAGAGACTTAAACAAGACTACCTGCGAATTAAGAAAGATCCAGTGCCTTATATCTGTGCAGAACCCCTCCCATCCAACATCCTGGAATGGTAAGAATTGGAAGGAACTGTTCGCTCGCTTGTGGAGAGAACGAGATTTTCCAGGTCTGCAAGTCCGACTCCCTCACTCCTACAGATTGTGTGGGAATTCGGGTCTGGGAGGAGGAGTGTGAAACTTTTGCTGGAGTGCTACTGAATCTTCATTTTTGTAGAGAATTTGAAGCCTGATTATGCGCTGACTTTCATACTTTTTAAATTTCTTTCTTTGTCCTAGGCACTATGTTGTACGGGGACCTGAAATGACTCCTTATGAAGGTAGAAGTTGGCATGCAGCAAAAGCGTGCCTGTGCTTTATGTTGGGATTGGCATGCCTGAGTAATTGTGTGTCTGTTTGAATGGGTAAAATAAAACTGCGGTAAAAACTGTTAGTGCAGTTTCCAAGCTGTCCCTGACTTGGGTGATAGCTTGTTGAAAAGAGGTAGTGGTACCACTGTTGGTTAGTAATTGTTCTGTTATCAAGGATTCTAACAAAACTACATTTAGGTTAAACTGAAGACAGATAACTTCCTATTAAGCGATTGCTAAAGGTCTTGGAGCAGATAACTCGCTTTAGATAGTATGTGACAGTCAAAGGCAACTTAAAAAATCCCAGTTTATTATCATGTAGTGTTCTTGGTGAAATGAGACATTTATTCTCTTTATTTCTCTGGAGAAAGTGAGGCGTGTACAAGCCTGATTAATTTGTTGTAGTCACATATTTCACAGTGTCTTCTGGAGCCTCTCACAAAATGCTTTTTTAAATTGAATTCTTCATAGGATTGTATTTGTAGTTACTCGTGTTTCTAAAACTAATCCATTTGTATTGTATTAAGTGCACTTTGGCCGGTTTTCCTTAAATGTGTTGTGGACTTGACAACAGAAAGTGCTGTTTGTAATATGCATGTGGGAGAATTGCCTCAAAGTAAAACTACTGTAGCTGTGGATCATTATTCCTGTGTTTTAGAGGCACAAGATAATGAGCTTGATCTCTTTAGTGTGAGGGGGAGAAGGAGAGAATTAAAGGGTTTTATTTGGCCCGTCTTGAGTAGCAGCTTAGGACTTCATCTTCATGCAAAATAAGTAATTCATCTCTTTATGTAATGCAGGTGGCTATTATCATGGGAAACTAATATTCCCCAGAGAATTTCCTTTTAAACCTCCTAGTATTTATATGATTACACCTAATGGAAGGTTTAAGTGTAATACAAGGTAAGGATTTTCTTCTAACACTTAAGCAATTAACACCATTTTATCAATATGTATAATGTGTAATAATGCTAATGGCAAAACTAAACCACGCTGCCTGTTCTTATCCCTTTGAAGGTTGTGTCTTTCAATCACCGATTTCCACCCGGACACGTGGAATCCGGCTTGGTCAGTCTCAACGATCTTGACGGGCCTTCTTAGTTTTATGGTGGAAAAGGGCCCCACACTGGGCAGCATAGAGACGTCCGAGTTCACAGTAAGTGCCAGCGTGGCACCCACCTTTCGGCAGCTTAGGGAATGTTGAACGGGACCTCAAAGTTAAACCAGCAGCAGCAGCTGGCGTTTCGGTGTCAGAAATGAATATGTCATTGCCTGCTATAGGCGATGGGCAGATGAATTGAGTCAATTTTATGTAGTGTAGGGATGGGGAGAGGATCTCTTAGAGAATTTTAAATCCCTTTTAGTAAACAGTATGGTTAGGACTTTCTTTCTTTGTCCATCCTTCCTCTGGAAGTGTCTGCCAAGCAGGCACATTAGTACAGAATGCTAATCCCACAAGATGAAGAATGGAGAACATAATTTAGGTCTAGAGATGTCTGTTGTAGTGAATAATATTCACAAGTATGAAATACTAGAAACTAGTTGGCTGGTGGTTTGCACTGTTCTTGTGGGAAATAATCAGCTGATGAATTAAAGCATATTAACTTCATTTGTGTGCAAGTGCTGATAACTTTTTTTCCTCCACAGAAAAGACAGCTCGCTGCACAAAGCTTAGCATTTAACTTAAAAGATAAAGTCTTCTGTGAGCTCTTCCCTGAAGTGGTGGAGGTAAGGGAATTCATCCATGCAATGATTTGGTTTTCTGTTTTTCGACTGCTCTGCGTAGATCTGTATACTAATTGTTTAGGACTTTTCCCAGACAATGGCTACTTTTGTCGATCTTGAAAGCCTTTTAAAAGGTGCTTTTGCTACATGTAAGAGTTAAAAACTTGAATCTTGAAATGGAATTATTTTTCTGCCACGCAAAGATCCCATTGTATAGAGAATCAAATGTGTGTATTTAGGATTGGTATCACAGCCTTGACTGAGCTGCACGTGCAGCAGACATGGTTGTGGTCCCAATATTTTAGAATTAGATATTGTGTTTTCTTGAGTTTGAGTATGCCAGAGAATCAGCAATATTTTCTGCAGTACAGTTTTACTGGTACCTAAATGATTGGGAAACTCTGAAGACAATAATAGATACCTGCTGTTGTGTTCCATGCACAGACAGATTTTTAACATGTAATACTTACAGTCCTAATCCTTCTAAGCTTCTGTGATTGCTGTCTTCATTGTTTTAATGTCTTGTGTTTAAAAACACACTGGACGTGCAAGACTTTTGATGAAAGAATTTCTTATTTCTGACAAAAGGCTTCTCAGAAAATGTACATATGAACTAAAAAAAATACTTGGCCAAATGATTGTTAGTGCCAACCACTGAAGTAAGTCACTTTGGAAGGAGCTGGGGTGTCTGTACAGATGTGTGTAATGCAGTTAATTTAGTTTAAAAGACACTGCAGTATGAGGAAGTGTACCATAGCCTTTCCCTCTTCTGAAATCTTTTCAAAACATCCAATAGCTTCACGACCTTTGCTTCCAGCCATTCAGCTGTTTTTTTTTCCTTTCTCCAGGAGATCAAACAAAAACAGAAAGCACAAGAAGAGCTCAGTAACAGACCCCCATCCCTCCCTTTGCCAGATGTTGTCCCTGATGGGGAAGCACACTACGGGCAGAATGGAATCCCCCTTCTTAACGGGCACGTACCCTTGGCACCTGCCAACCATCCGGGTCTCCAACAGGCCAACCGTAACCATGGACTTTTAGGCGGAGCTTTGGCGAACTTGTTTGTTATAGTTGGTTTTGCAGCCTTTGCCTACACAGTCAAGTATGTACTGAGAAGCATAGCGCAAGAATGAGGAGGATGATGATGATGATAAAAGAAATCCAAGACCAAATTAGTGGTAGTTGCAGAATGAGTGGGACTCTTTGGGCACCTGATTGACACTGGGATAATAAATGTTTGTTTTACCAAGTTGCAGGTAAAACATTGGTTGGCTCATGGGTTATTTTTGAGAAATGAAATAGTTTGGATTAGTCAGAAAACTGAAAGAAGTTCTGCTCACAGATTCTCTAGTCCTCGCTGCTGTCTACTAGTGGCTCACAAACAAGTCAAAGCATTATTGATGAGACGCTAACATTTCTAGTGCTTTGATTTTTATAGCAGTTCTCCATCTGTTATTTGAAATTTGAAAATCTTGAGGAAATAAGGCTTTTTACTTCATTGAACAATTTATAAAATTTTACAACTTACGCATATCATATTTTATTTTCATTAGTACAGGTGTTGAAATGATTCAAGTAGAGGTTTCATATGGAGTTGATAAGGGTTTGGTTCATGTGAACGTTGATGCTACAGAAGATTGCTGGTTTCTTTTTTAAAATAGAATGAACATCGTTGCATATCTAGTCAGTAGTGATTAGATGAGTGGGAAGATAACACCCTGTGTGTTAAATGTGTTGTCTAAATTGTCACAATGTAATTGAAGGTTTTATTTGGGCTACAAGAAGTGCAGTTGTCGGCCTTTAGGAATGATTAGCAACAAAAAGCATTTGAATCAGTCTGTAGTGGGGATACCCGTATCCAGTATCGATTTGGGTTTGTACACTTGCAGATTTCCTTTTTGAGAGATGTTACATTTGAAAGCTGTAATACTTAATTTTGATCACAAGGTGCCACTGTTGAAAAAAAATAATAAAACTGCACACACCAATGGAGAGTTGATTGTGTATTCAGAAAATCTTCTCTGCATTTCTTGGACTTTGGTAAATGAAGTGACCCTAGCCCTTGGGAAGAGAAAAAGAGTCTGAAAAACAAACCAGCTTCATCAGAGTCAACTGAATTAGTCTGAAGTGTCACTAGTTGAAGTAAACCCTTAAAATCAGTTGTTCTTGCTTACTTGAAAGTTTGCATAAACTTCAAAAAAACCTCCACCACCACCAAAAGCCAAACCCTTCTAATTCGTCTGAGATTCTAGAAGGTTTTTGCTTGTAGATGTAAGTTCACCACCATTCCCCTTCAGACGACTGATGACTGAAATACTTGTTTGTTGATGGCATTACGGGACTGTGGGTAAACACTAGAGCTCCTCGGGTAGTTCAAAAATCTGAAATTACTTTTTTAACCAAGTTTGCTTGGTTTCCCCTCCCTGCTTAATTTTATCCAAATGCTTTATTTCATCAGAGGCAAACTTACTGTGCCTTCTATGAGTGACAGGGATGCCTGGTTATCTGGGGAAGAACACGCTCGCTGTTTGTGGCACAACAAACTGTCAGAGGTGATAGTGGCGTGAAAAGCTCTGCAAGTAACTGCATAGTCTTATTTGAAGTATTGTTAAGAGCCCAAATAAATATTACCTCATGTATCTAAGAATTTTTTTGAAACTGTTTTATTTTCCCTTTCAGATTTGTTCTCTCTGCGTGTTCTTGGTATCTTGAATTGTAAGGAAAACGTACTGTTAACCCATGAGCCATGCAGCTTAGAGCAGCAGTAAATGTGACCAATTCTCTGCAATAGGTAGGAATTACCCAAATTAGCAGAACAACTCTTTACTAAAGAAATCTTAAAGCAGTTCTTACTGAGATAAGGAAGGGAAGGAGGAGGTGGGGTGTGAGGATGGAATTTGGAGAAGGCTGGATTTAAAAATGTATTTATGAGTCTTTGATTATTTTTTTTTGTGTGATTTTTCTACCAAATCTTATTTATAACTATTTTTAATTTACCTCCTGTATGTGCTTAAACAGCTCTTTGGAAAAAAGAAGCACCAGTTGTATCTGTGTAGAAGGAGTTCCGTTCTGTCGGTCTGGGGCTGTGCTGGGAAAGCAAGGGGGAGATGTCTTTCCTGCAGTGATGGGATTTTTGGGATGGCTTGTCAGACTGATACTATTTTTTTTTTTCCAAAGCATATGGACCTGTTGCTGAGGCTGTTCTGCCTCGTAGATCTCAGTATCACTCAGTCATGCTTGTTCTCACAATGCCTTTTATTACCATTGACATCGCCTACAGACAGGAGCTTATAATTGGTTGTCTGCGTCTATCTTCTGACAAAGTTCTTTTAGCCACATAAAGACAAAGGCAAGGAGGCCTTGGGCACAGTGTGTTTGCATCTTTTGTGAAATGTACCTACCCAAGGCAAAAGAACTAGTAAAACCTGGAGATGTTGAATAAAAGGCATTTTGTTACGTGATAAGAAATTGGCCTTAAGCTACACCCAAGTATTTGAAGCAGGGGGGTCTCTTGTTTTTAGTAAGTGCCACAATTGGAAACAAAAAATGTTGGTTAAACCCTGGACATGCTGCATCTTTTCTGAGGATTGGTTGTATTTAAAAAACAAACCAAACTTCCCATTGCCGTTTCTCTTCAGTAGCCTGGATTCAGAGAAAGCTGTGACAGTCGTTTTGGGTGCTGTTTGTTGGACGTGAGGAGCAGTCGCTGAATCCTTACACCTATGGCTTACGCGATTTTGATACATCTCCTTGCCTTTGGTAACAGAAGATTTATTCCCTTTTGTGTAGGTTTTACTGTTTTGTGTTTTTTTTAAAAGCATTTTTAATAGTATGCAGTATCTGATCTTTTTGTTACCAAAGTCATTCGATGGAGTAAACCATTCTTTGCCATGCAAAAATATTCTCATGCCCTGAAGCAGTGCATTAATTAATGTAATAAAACTAAAAGCTGCCCCTCAGTATATGATATTGGAACAAGTGTCTGGCCCTTCACTCTCATGCTGCAATTCCATGGATTTCTGTAAGGTTGTAGTCACAGGCAATAGGGAGTTTTTGCAGCTTCAATCAGAAGACATCTCAGTGGTCGCCTTTAAAGATCTCTTGAGTCTTAAAATCCAGGATTTGTGTGTAGCCGTAACTTTTCTCCCCTTAAGATTTCAAGGTCGTGGAAGTTCTCTTACTTCAAGCATGTACTGAGGAGTAGAAATGACTGCATTGTAAAGTTGTTTGTTCATAATAAATGTTCATGATAAAATTTATACATTCTGTGGGACTGTTCTTGGGAAAGGAATCACTGGGAAGAAATCTAACTGGATATTTGTGGACTAGAAAGCAAACTATGGCTAAACTGCTCCCCCACCTACAGATTTCTTTTCTTTCCTGTGGTAAAACACCTCCAGAAGACCTACAGGTAATAATTTATACATCTTTTGTTTGATAATGCATTTCCTCTCCAGAGATATATTTGTTCTATCATGACATGTCACAACTGTCACTGCAGTGCGGTCCCTGTTTTCAGTACCTACTCTGGGGCACGTAGGAGTTGCTCTAAGATGCTGTTTCACTGGTTTTTGTCAACACTGGTGGTGTCTGGAAGAAAAAAGTAGATTGGAACCTTGCTATTCTTTGTAACTTGGAGTGGAAGTGAGGGGTTTTTTTGCTTGAGTGACATCTGTTGGAGCTGAGCTGCGTCCTAATTTGTTTTATGAAATGGTACATTTTCCTTAGTAATGTTGGCGTTTCTGCCTTTTTCTTTGGAACAGTTCTAGTGTAATTAGAATTATTACCTTAAGCCTTGTGCTTCAAAAGGTATTTTTGAATGGCTAATAGTTTGTTGCTGTTAGTGGCTTCTGTTGCAACTCAGTCGCAGGAAGACAGAACATATACAAGGTGATGCTTTTTTGCTGCCCAACAAAGGCCAGATCTTCTTAAGGCAGAAAAACCATGTTTTCAGGGAAAAAAATAGCCTGCACACACATACAAAAGGGAGGCTCTTGAGCGTGACTCAGAGCATTCACCTCTCATGTTATTGAAAAGCCTTTTCTGGGCAAGAAATGAGGATGATTTATTAGTGTTTGCCAGGAACCTTTTCCTAGCAGTAAAAGCTTTGCCCTAACATTATTTCACACCTCGGTCAGTCCGCAGACCCCACTGCAAGAGAAACCTGATGCGTTTCAGCAGATGTTTCTGGGTTTTGCTGAAGCTCTCGGTGTTTCCGTGGGTTTGCCACGAGATGGCGAAACGATCCCGCCTGGATCCCGGGTGGGGGACGTGGGCGAGAGGCCCCGAAACGTGGGGGATTTTGCAGAAAGCAACTGGAGTGGCTGTAAGCTCTTGGTCTGTCCTCCCAAAGCTGTTTTTTTTTGTCTGCTGGTGTGCTTAGATCTGTTCTAACAGCTTTTGTATATTTACCCAATTGACAGTTTGAGTTTATAGCAGGTTAACATTGGGAAATCGTAGATTTAAACCTTGGGGATCTGTCCCAGGAGTACTCCAGACCTTGATATGTGTAGCAGGGCTGGGGAGTGTCAGTGGGAATGTCTTCTGTGTTGGCTTAAAAAAAAATCATTGTCTCTGCACCAAGGCTTAGGAGGTGTTTGATGTCTCCAATGGGCAGCTCTGGGCAAATCCTGGCCTTTGCCCTTTTGGTATTATTCTTAGCATAGTTAGGTAAGGTCTATCTTGAGTAAAAGGTGAATGGATTGAAAGATCAAATCACTGGTTTGTTGCCTGAGTATTCGGTTTCCTCTCCAGCTTTACACACACTTCTTAGAGTGTTTGGAAATGCTGTATCTGGGTTCTTACACACAATTCTGAGATCTAAATGTGGCTTCTTATAATATCTTCCCTACTTTAAGACTTTCTTCATGCAGAATTGGTATTGTTACATTCTTCAGTATTCCTGTTATTGCTGCAATGGTGCAGAGCTCAGAGAATCAACTATTTGTCTCTTGAGTCACTTTGAGATCCTCAGTTTGTTGTGCTATTCAGTGCAATGTTGGCCTATTCCTATTTCTTTTTTTTGCAAATGGGGGTTGAATGTTATTCGTGCATTGGCAGGACTCAGGTGCTTTGGAACTGCTGCATTGAGGATGTGAGAGCAGCACCAGCCAGGTGTGCGATTTCCTACAGATAATACAAAGGCTGAATTGAAGGTTGGAGGGGAAAAACCAGCTGTCCCGACACTTGTTTCAGCCCAACATAGAGAAAAGCCCACGGTCAGGAATTAGCTACGGTCAGTTTGTGCTGCTGGATCGTCAAGTCACGTTGCTTCATGATTGCAAATGTAGTTAGGATTCATTTCCCCCAAATCTGAGGATGTGGCTCTTGGGATGGGGAAGGAGATGGTGCAGGCTGGCAGATGCAGCCCGAAAACGCCATCGCCCCGTTCCAGCCGGGAGTGTCATTTCTTGCCGTGGTGTGTGGACCTGTCAAGCTGTTTAGCTGCGATATGACAGATTGTCCTATTAATGTGTCATCAAGTGCACTTTTACAAATTCATGGCTTGTCTACAACTAACCTGAAAAAAGAGTCTTAAGTATGAGAAGGCGCCAAAGAAAGTTAAATATTATTAACAAATAAAGTCTGCCACGTAGTTTTGATGGAATGTGAGCTGGTTGGGGGAGGGGTGATATGCTGTTAACTGTTTAGCTTCTGTATAACTTCCCTTCTTACTCTCTCTTCTCTTTCCCAAACTCCATTTCTCCCAAAAGATGCTTTAAAAAGAAAGACCTGTGTTCTGCTTGTTGAGTTTGCACTCAGGTTGTTCATGCCTCAGTTTCCCTGAGCCACAGGTAACAGAACTGTTGTGCCTGATCCGTGGTAAAGGGATTACTAAAGCAAATCTGGTGCTTGCTGACTGCACAAGGGACTTCAAATTCTGTGATCAACCTTTTACCATTCTTGGGCTTTCTCATGGTACAATCTCGGATAAATTTTGCATCACTCCGTTTTGTAGAAAGAAGAGGAATATTTGCTGTGCGTGGTGGGGAACTGACAAAGATTTGCTGACTGTCCAAGCACTTCAAGATCTCCCTTCTGAAATGCTTGTAGGAGGTGTGTAACCTTTGGGTTTCTGTTATTTTTAATAAACAGCCCACCCTTCTGTAGAGAAATGAGAAAGCCCCCGTGGAGCCAGGCTCTGAGGAGAGCGGGGGGAAAAGGTTGTGTGGAGCAGAGCTGCTGGAGCCTGCAGCACGAGTTCCGATGGATCAACGTGTGGTGCGATGCTGAGTGCATATTCCAAGCCACATATTTTTAGCTCTACCACACACTCGTGTACAGTTTTACAAACTTCCCAGAAAAATGGTGATTTCTCGGAGATAATGAAGGGGAGGTACGGAACAGGGCTGAGGGGAGGGAGCAGGGAACGGGCATTGATTTAAATCTGCCTGGCACACGGGCCAGCTCCACTTATCAGTGAGTCTAATAGGAATGTGAAGAGAATAGGCTTGACAGCTCATTAGAATGTGATCCCAGATCCTTTTTTTCCTCCTTTTTTTTTTTTTTTTTCTTTCCCTTTTTTGAAGTTGATGGAAACTCATTCAGGAAAGAAGTACTTATTTGCTGAGGTAAAGCAGAAGCTGAGGAGGGTTTTGCCAGGGTGCAGCTGAGGAAAGGAGCAGCGAGACAAATCAGCTGTGATCTACACTCAGAGGTACCTGAAGTCTTGCCTAGTGCGAGGGGAGATGAGGATGAAGACGACCTGAGATTCCACGTCCTGACAGCTGCTTGCGGCACGGGGCCATACTGCTTGTCATCTCACTAAAGAAAAGCGAAGATAAACCCAGCTAAAGAGGGTGAGAAGCTAGACTTGGGAAAACTACCTGCTCCTAATGGACCTAGGTATATCCTCAGGTTATTTGCTTCTCCCTGTTTTAACTTCTATGATATGAGAAATTTATTTTCTCCTTAGAAGGCTGAGCACTTGGCTGAGCTGCGATGCTTTCAGCTGCTTCAGAAGAGCAGTGGCTGTAGCAACCTTGGCTTCCAGTTCCCCAGCATCTTGAAAGGAAAGGATGAGGACTTGTCACTGAGGAAAGGGAAGTATCATCCACGAGAGAATGGACGGAACGTATTCAATCCTGCTTTGAACTGAACACAACGCTTCAGATGACAGAAAGTGAAATCTCCTGTTGAAGAGGAACAACGGAACAACCCCCCTAATGAATTTGTGTTGTCAGCTCCAGCCTGAGCAACTATTGCCCTGAGCAGTTTGACTTCTCCAGGTTTCATAGTTGAGTGCATTTTAAACGAGTCTGAAGTCTTATTTGGTGGGGGGGAGCGACACTTCAAGGTGGGTGGCAGGACTTTCCAGGGCCTCTTGTATTTATGTAAGCTTCGAGAGCCTGAATGGACTTACCTCTTTCTTCGAGTGAATCCAGATTTTCAAACAAGTTTGTCTATACCGTTTCCATGTGTCCTGCTTGAACAGAGATCTCTCCGGCAACCAGCGCATCCGTGTGTGCTGCTCATTTGACATTGCGGAGCCCAGAGGATTATCTTTAATACTTCTAACCTTTATATATATTTTTTTCTTTTTTTAGAGAGAAGTCTGTGTCTACCCCTATTATTGGTGGTGAAGGTTTTTGTGCTTGGACAGTGCCCTTCCTGACTTGGCCCCTCCCTTTCCAAAATGAAGGGCTGCACCTGGATATTTGTGGCAACTTTACTTTGTCAGCAGTTTTGCCTCTTCAGAGTTATGGCAGCAAAGAGGGAGAGAAAGATGAAGAAAGAACCTAATCAGTACACAGAGCCTTTCAATGCCACCCTCTCCAACAGTGAAGAAGTGCACGGGCATCCCAAGGTAGGTGTTTATGTGTTGTCAGGGCTTGGTAGAACTTATTTCTGGCAGTAATGTGATGCTGGTTCCTTTTCCCAATGATTGAGGCAACCTTGCCAAATTCTCTTTGATTTTAAAGGGAAATGTTCTCCCTTTTGCCTTTGCATGTTTGATTTTCTAGCTTCCTGAAGCAAACACTGGAATATTGCAGTTTATGATTGTAATTTATTTCAGACTATGCATGACTGAAGTTCCAGTCCTATAGTAGCTGATTAAAGATATTTTGGAATTCTCATGTATGAACACTATCCTGTTCAGAAACAACTGATTAAAAAAAGGCAAGTGGGCTATTGCAGTAAAATAATGATAGTGAAATATTAATGTATCTCTTGCAGGCAAACCCTTTACTCTCTGGAATGTTATTCCAAAACTCTTAGGCAACAGTATAAACACCTGAGCGTGCCTGAGCTTTCTCTGCTCTGCACCTTCGTCATTGAAAATTACAGATGAGAAAAATGTTGATGTTTAAGGTGATTGTAGCTCTTGTAGGAAAGAATTCGCGATGGTGGTAATTGTGTCAGACTGTGTGTTTGATCGTGGCTGTCACTGATGACTTGCTGGGCTTAGGGAGTGAATTTTGCAGGGTAGGATCCTTCCAGTGACATGTTTGGGAGGATCACCCCAGGTTGAGAGCTGCTCAGAAATTCCAGTCAGTTGATCATAACCCTCAGAATCCTTTAAGATGAAAACTTGCATTAGAATGCTTGGGAGTTGAAGAGGGGGTTAGGGAATTAAAAGCAGGTCCTAGGATTAGGAGCAGGATGAAATGGGAGACTGCAACCCTGAGAGAGGAGGGAGTCTCCTTATCACACAGCCCCTTCTCTCTCCCCTGCTCACACAAAAATGTCCCTTGTTTCAAATGGAGGTGACCTCTACAACATGACTTTGATCACAAGCATTAGGGATGGCAGTCGCTATAGCGCTAGAGGAACAAACCTGTCAAAAATTGGGGCATGGCAGAGGGGGCAAGTTGGAACAATTGGGCTGACATTCTAAATATCCTCTTCAATGCTATTGTGAGAGTAATTGGTTAAGGTTGGGCAAGTCTGGGAAACAGTCCTCTATAAAAAAGCTGGCTGCTGCACTTACAATTATCATTAGCAGCTTTTCTTCAGTTAATTTTTTTGTTGTGTGTTGCAATGCTCTGTCAGGACAGGTTGTATACATGATAAATTCTTGAGGTGCTTATAATCAATCACTTTCTCCTGCTCCCTCTGGAACTGCTTCATTCTGCTTATGCAAAAGGGGCTGGAAACATATCTGGTGCAACTAAATTTTGGTCTATTCTGGAATTAATTTGGCTTGATGTGAAGTGTATTGGGCCACGAGCAGAATATATTCCGATTGCAAAAGCAAGCAGAAACTGGTCCTGGTTAATTTTGATATAGTCATCCATATGTTATTGCTAGAAGAAACACAGCACTCGTTCGGAGGCTCGTGGGCATTCATTAAAACAGACATTGTTTGGAAGCTGCTGTTTCTGTGTTGAAATACTTTGCTTGAAAATATCCATGGCAAAGGTTTGGCTGCAGTAGGAGCTGGCGAGTTCAGTGCAGGCAGGTTCTGTTTATAAGGGTAGGACGAACCCAAATCTTTGATGTCGATGCTTATGAGCTCTGTTTGCTATCCACTCCCAAATTTTGCAATGTGAACTTTTCTCCTTGGAATCTATTTGAGGCTGAAGTCCAGGCTCAGTTAAGAATTGCTTCTAGATGGCAGGGGTGACTGTGTTGGATTTTGTATTTATAAAGCACCTGCCCAAGCTAAGGGGTTATGTCACACATACTATAAATGCAGAATTGCCACCATTTCTGCGGTAAATGACAGTTGCCATTTACAGCAAAGCATCACAATTTATATTCACAAAGCGAATGAGTAAAGTAATAGTAAATCTACCCTTACCTATCAAGCTAAAGGAAGGCTGAAAGCATTTCTCGATGGAAGACTCATCTCTCTGAGCCTTGAAGGTGCTTCTGTGAGCCGTTTTGTTTCACGAAAGGATGCCCCGCACAGGAAAGTGAAACAGCAGCAGCGTCCCATTTCATTTCTCTACAGCGCATAACAGGAAAGATGGAATTTTCTTTGGCCTTGTACAGTAAAAATGAAGGCTGTGTTTACCTTGGAAGGCTCTGTGGCCAGCTGGTAGGTTTATCAAAGCAGAAGGAGCAGGGAATGAAATACTAGCTGAGAGCAGCGATTTTTATTCATGCTGTTGAAAAGGTAGATGTGTTTTCCTTCTACTTAAGCAAAACAGTTTGGGACGGATTTCTCTTGGGAATTATTTTTAAATAGGAGTGGAGAAAGCTCTCCTTTAACATTCACAGTGCCTGAGTCGTGATGAAAACCTCTACCTAAAACAGGGAAGCACAAGTCTCAAATCTCCTGATAAACCTGCAATTTCCAAGGAAATAGGACGTGTGTCGATTTGTTTATTTAGAAAAGAAGGTTTTCTTCAGTCTTATCTTTGCTGAGTTGCTGTCAATGTGATGTGCTTGCCAGGCACAGATGGACTAAGAGCAGAACATGACGGGGAGATGCAGAGGTTCTCATCTACTGGAACTTCTCTCTCTGTGTGTGGCTCAGTACCTGCAGCTGCCACTTGCCAGGCTCGTCTGCCCCTTTCCAGCCACAGATCTTGTCCTGCAAGTTGCGATATTTTACTGTCAGCATCCCAGTGAAATTTCAGGGATGATTCGAAATCAACAGGATTTGACCTTCAGTGGAGTTTCTGCAAGAAATAGTGTAACATTTTAAGTTAGTTACCCACTGCGTGGCCAAGGAGTCCTTGAAAATTGATTTCCTTTGTGATCCTTCTGTCTCTGTTAAATATCTAGGACTAGGTCTACCTGGTTTATTACTTAAATCTCTCGGAATTACTTCTTTGGGGCCTTTTGCTTCCAGTTTAAACCAGCAGCTGGTTCAATGACATTGCACAAGTTGCATTCCTCCTCTGTAAAGAGATTTCACTCTCAGCCTGAAGTGTGAGATTGCACGTGTAATTGAGAAAAGTATTTGTGGGCCTGACAAGTGTTAAAGCCACGGAGGAGACTGGACTGTGACCTATTTGTAGCGGAAGGTGTTATCTTTCATGTCATCATTGTCAGTCTTGCTCTGGTGCGTTATGAACAAGAAGGGCTATAACAAATAACATCCATTAGGTTCATTAAATTCATTACGGGTGTGACCACTGAAGGCAGTTTGAGTTGAAGCGGAGGGCAGAAGCTTTTCAGGATAGCCATTTAGAGGAGTGAAGAGTAAGTTTTCAATCACAAAACAGAATGGGTAGGAATTTAGGTAGGAATTCCATTTCAGATTTGGCTAAGATGCCAAACCTAACGCTTCTGCTCTAGGGAAAATTCTGGAGAGATCCATAAAAACCACAAGTGGTCAGGACCTTGGTTTTACCTCTCATTAATAACCGAGAGTGTGTATAACCATAAGGTATTAGCAGCTGACACATGATTTTTCATGCTAAAAAGAAAAAGCGGTCTGTCACTTTTTAACCTGTTCCAAGTAAAATACACTACTGAAATAATGTGCTCCTAATTTCATAATGAAACTGACAATACTCTTGCTGGTGTAAGTCAGGTATAACAACATATAAATTGATGGATTAAGATAATTGAGGTGCTTAGTCAGGTCCATTTTGTGTCTGGCAACTCCTTCACTATTAAGCAAAGAATTCTTCAATATGATTCCATCACAGAGGGACAAACGCAGGGCAGTAACTTCAGGCTCAAAGTCTGGGAATGGGCATGGTGAGGTATATGTTCTTGGACACCCGTCCCTGACTGATCGCAGGTGGAAAAGATGCTGTCTTCCCCCAGAATGGTGACGTTTTACTGCTTTCTTTCCATTCTGTCCCATCCTGAGAAATGCTTGGGTGCCCCCAAGAACACTTTGAGATGCTTTTGGGTGCACAGACTTGCTCACAGGTAGCGTTGACTTATTTTCTTTTATTCATCCAGACTCCGAAATGCTTTTGTCCATCTCCCTTTGGTTTTTAGCAGAGATGCAGACAGAATCCTTGAAGTTCAGGCAAGTTCAGATACAGTTCAGACATTTCTCAGGACCCAAACTCTGCTCCTTGACTGCAGATTTCTGCCTGCAGTTTCTTCCGTGCGGGCTGAATCTCGGCCAGCGAGCGCGTGTGTCTGCGGGCAGTGCGTGCTGAGCTGGGAGGCAGGGCCAGAGAGAACCGCGGGTTCTGCTGGTGTGCAACAGTCTGAATTACAGCTCGACTTGTCTTTTATTGGGAGGCAAGTCAGGGAGAGAGCAGGCTAATTTCTCATCATTGTCTTAAACAGGTTCTGAAGTGATCGGTGCCATTGTATTTGGATTCCAAAATAACGTTAAAAGATGTGATTGAAAGTTCATTAAAAAATTGCTGGCAAGGCATCTGTTGATTTTGGAGGTGCTGTTTCTAGTGTTAAGCAGTAAGCTTGATTTCGCAGCAGTTAACATGAGGATTCCTCTGACTTTGCTCTGGAAGCAGCACCCCAGGAGGGACGAGCCGCCTTTGCTGGGATTCCAATGCTGTTCTCAGTCCGGACTGATACCTGAGTTGGCTGCGAGGTCTCTCTGGCTGCTGGAGGCTGCTGCTGCCAAGAAAAACAGAGGCTTGCATGCTTATTGCTGGGATTGCTCATGCATGCCATAGTAATTAAATAATAATACCACAAGGATGGAACATTCATTTTAACTGTCAATCATCCTTGCGCTGGAGAAACTGGGGAGTGCCATGACTGTCTTGTAGAGGGATTTGTAATTTAAGCAAGCCACTGGAGAGGTATGGGATTTTTTTTGTTATTTTTTTTAACTTTGGGAGTTTTTAACTTATTTTTCTGGGATGTACCATCTGGATTTCTTTTTTCTCCCTGACAAGGTGTCTGCTCTGGCCTGTTTCTGCACAGCTGGAGCTCCAGAAAGGCTGAGGACATCTGTTTGTCTTCACAGTTAATGCTCAGAGTCTGCCCATGATTGCTGGCTTCTGCTTCTAGCTGGCTTGTTTCCTCATTTTTGCAGTGGAGGGGGGTTTGTGCCTGTCTTGCAGCCTGGTGGAAACCAGGAGTATTTGAATAGTCTCTTCCACATCTGCAGCAGATGCTGCATCCCAGTTCCTAAGACTCAGGTCTTGTGTTTGCTGTGTTCTGGAAACTCACTTCTGAGTTCCTGCCATGCCAACCAGCCCTTTCTGAAGGATGAATTGAGCTTATTTTCCTTTTTTCTACAACCCAGCTGTTCTTTCCTGGCTTCTGCTGCAGCACTGAGGGAATACTCCATCCTGCCTCAATCAGGTGCTTCTGTTAATAAAATTGCTTCCTTCTGTTTTGTGAACTGCACTGTGACTTTACCACAGAGCAGTCACTGGGACAAAAAGACATCTTCTTCCTTTGGGCAAAGCATGGGTGGACTCTTACCTGCTTTACATTTATGAGCTTTGTAAACTGAAATGCTCATTAACACAGTCCTCTGCTGGTGTGACCTCATGTGGTGATGCTGCTCCCATCTGTTTCCAGGTGAAGTTAGGTAGGGAAGACCTGGCTTCTTCCAGCAGAAACCACGACATCTCCATGCAACTCTGGTAAATGTATTTCATGTTTGTAGTAGAAATAAGCTGCACCCTGTGTGCTGCTCTAAGGACTTTTGCAAACTTTAGGAACATTTGACCCTGGACTTGATGTTTACACGTTCCAATAGATGGAGAGGTTGGCACCAAAGGCCTTTGACTTCTTGATTTCTGGGGAGCTGCTTATGGTCTGCTGGCTTGCAAATCATCTGTTGACCTGAGCTGTTTGAAATAGATAGTTGTGATCGCATCAGCTCGCAAATCTATGGGCAAGTGCCTTGTACTACACCCATGTGCCTGGATGTGTGCCGGAGAGAGAGCTTTCCAGGCTCGGCATCCGCTTCGGAGCACCGACATTCCTCGTAACCTCAAGCTGGAACTCGGGCAGACTTCTAAGATTTACTTTTGAAACAATTTACGCGGCATGGATTTTTCAAAGCAAATCACATAGACTGTGGTCTTTTCTCCTCAAAATGGGCTTGTGCTGATATTTCCAGCTATAATTTGCAATCCTCTGTCCAGTTCCTGTTGCTCTTAGTGACGTAAATTAGAGTTACTGGGACCTCAGGTCTAACTGCATTCTAAAGGTTGAGTGTTTTCTACGTGCTTCTGCGGGCTGTTTGATGAAAGAGAATCTATGCTTAGAAGTGGCACTAGAAAAAAACCTCAGCATGGTTCTCTGAGGAGTGACGAGTGCTTTCGGGAGATAAGTGAGACAGGTAATGAGCAAACGGGGATGTATTTGCTCACTTGGCTGTGCAGGAAGCACCTTGCAAGGTCAATGTCAAGGCCGCGGAGAGCAGAGCTGTCTGGTGCCGTCACACCGGTAGGAGCTTAGTGCCCGGGGTCAAACACTTTTAGATCTGAAAAGTCCACTGTTGACTGACTGCTCCTGTGCTTTTTCCACACCCATCTTGTTTTCGTCCTCCTGAATGGTGATAGAGCAATATTGATTTACTGTAACTTGTAATGGTCTAGGAGTTGTTTCAAATGTCATTCAAGCCACTACTGCCTTGTGTTGCTTTCTTGCCAGAATTCTGATCTGTATCTGCTCTGCCTCACCAGGAGAAGAAAAAACAGGTTTTTTGAATGAATTCTGAAAGTTTACAGTGGGTTGCTTGTTTGTTTGTTTTAAAGATTTTTAAGTGTCCATTGCAGGTTTTCCTCTCTGGCTTTTTCATTAAGGGCTCTCAATATTTAAGCATGGTTCATGAAACTTTGGGAGGACTTATGCCTTTATCCTCACTGTGGTTGGAGGCTAACGTCTCAATGGATTGGAACCTCCACAGTCAACACTTAATTGCTCTTGACAAGAGTTTACTCTGGAAAATTTGCATTCTCTGAATCCATCAGTCTTTGTTCTTGTTTCTTTTTAGATCCTGGAATCTCCAGATCCTCGAATCACAGATCCACGGCGGACCTGGATCTCCTTTGTTCACCGCCCCGATGATGGCAATACCTCAAAAAGGAGATGCAAAGGGAAAGACAAGAAATTAGTAGGTTATTGCTAGACCACCGTCAGCTAATAAATGTGCACTGTGGCTTCCCTTCCTACTGTGATATGCAAGGTGTTCTGTGTGCTCCAGCTTTTGCCTTTCCATTCCACAGTGCTGCATTTTCATTTGTTTGTGTTTAATTTCTCAAAGTATTTTGGAGAAATTTGAAACAGTAAGTGCAGGTATCTCAAAGGATATATCAATCAAGGAGTAGACAAGTCATTTATTTCAAATTAATGAATTACTGATCATCTGCTGAGTAATGCTTGCTCATGTGTGCGCTTTTAATCTGCTGCTTAGACAGTCTTGAATGCTTTTATTGATTTCCTTTTATTTCTCAGTGAGCTGGTAGTCAGAAATGCTTCCATGCAGGTTTAGTGCAGTTCAGTTGAGGAAACAGGAACTCCCTGGGAACAATATATGTCAAATATCATTGATAACACTGCTGCTTGTTTGGACTACTGGTTTAAAGCTCTAATGTGTGTGGCAAACCTTTACAGGTGTTTCGAAGAAACAGTTTCGTTTTTTTCTGAGAGCTCTACTGTCGCACCAAGCATTCGTGAATGTGACCATAGTTTCTGAGCAGTGTCTGTCAGTGCAATGCCTGGTTCTAATGCCTGTGTTTTTCTTCCGTTACCTCCCTAGCGTGGCCTCGTTGGGCCCCCAGGACCCCCTGGCCCCCAGGGACCTCCAGGGGCACCTGGTGCCGAAGTCACCCGGGAAGTCCTTCTGCAGGAGTTTAAGGAGATATTAAAAGGTAAGGACTGTAAGAACTTTGTGCGTTTGCGATACGTTTCTTTCGGTGAGCACTGTGTCAGATAAAGAACTGGCTTTGCAAACGTTTACCTTAATGCATTTCCCTACCTGGAAATCAAAAATTTGAAAATAATGTTTCCCTGGTGCTGCTTAGTTCAAGAGTTGAGTGCAGAAGTCTAATTGTACAGTGAATGGCTTCATAGACCGGGCTCTTAAATTAAGCATTTATTTTCCTATACTCTTTCTTTTCTCTTCAGAAGCCGTTGAGCGCCGAGCATCCCTGGCTGTCTCAGCCCACCCCACGCAGCTGCCTCCGCTGCTGCTCCCCTTGGAGGACGTGTCGCCCCACAGGCGTGTGGAGGAGGCGTTCCATTGCAAGCTCAAAGGACAAGTCATCGTAGACAAGAAGACCCTGGTAGAACTTCAGAACTTCCAGTCGGTGAGAAGGGATTACAGAACCGAACAGCCGCTGTGCGTAGATGAGCTGCAGTTCTGCTCTGCAGAGCTCTGGCTGGCTCTGGAGGTGAAGGTGTCTCCTGGAAGGGCAGACTAATCCCAGAAGCTCCTCTCAGGCCTGGATGCTGTGAATACAGCACTGCCTTGTTGTGATTGGCACAAGTAGGATCTGCTATGGTGGTTTCAGCACTGAAGCTCAGCTGCAGGAAGATGGACATTGAGCTTTGAGTCCCCTCCTGCCTGACAAACCCAAGAGGCAGATTTTCATCCTCTCTTGCAGCCCAGCTGAATCTCATTACAGTTCTTACTGAAGTTCTGACAGGTCTGTGCAAGAGAGGGCTGTCTCACAGGTCCAGACAACCGTCAGTCTTTTTATTTCAGCTGATGATGGAGAAAGACTTGTCCACGGTTGGCATTAGTCTGAAGGATCTGGTCTTTTTTTCAGTGCACACCCTGTTCAATTCCAGAGTAACCTTCAGATGTAGAAAAATGTCAGAGGCAAACAGAAGCCATTAATATAGATTTGCGAGCCCAAATAAGAGCCATCAGTTTATTAGATGGGCCAGTCCTGATGCTCGAATTCTTTACGTAATGTTTTATAGAAGGCTCATAAATGTTACCTATAGGATTTCATTGAAGTCATGCTATAATGACAAACGCACCATCACGGGATGCTGTGATGGGTCATTATAAGCATGGTTACAAGCAAGCTGTTGAATTTGTTATTAAAATTTCTACTAACCATTTCTAAACCAGTTGCAAACAGGGTCTGAAATTAAAGTATAAACGTTAGGCAAAGTAATAACTGAAAACAACTAGTTACTTGGTAATTAGGAGGCTTCCTTTACATTTTGGAGCCACAAAAGCGCTGAGCTTTCTTCCCAGCTGCGTAGAGTCCCATTTCTGAAGAATTCTGTCGAGTAGATCCTTTCCGATGGAGTAGTTTTGCTACTGGGACTTCTCCCAGCTGCAGGACGGGAGGCAGCGGTTCTGTTTGAACCAGGGTGCTTTCCTGGATTGCTCCCAGTTCCACTTGTGGCAGCCTGGTTTGACAGCACTGTGGGTGCTGGCACGGAGGCAAGATTGTACTTGAAGGATGGGCAGGGCTAGAGAGATCTGCTGCCTCATTAATTAGGAGGGGAAAATGTGAATAAAGACATCTCAGGAATCAGTGCGTAGGCTGACGCTTCCCATGCTTCGTTATCGTGTGCCTGGCTTCTTTCTAATTGCTTCTGGCCCTGAAGCTGCTGTGGGAGGGCTGGCAGGCCCCTGGATGCCAGCCTTTCATTTCAGCGTTGGGACAAGAAGTGTCTGGTTTTAGCTTGTGCCGTGATATAGGGGAATTTAGCAGGGAGGGAGGCAGTGGATGCTCCTGCAAAGATGAAAACATTGTCTTTAAACAGTCCAAGGGGGAGAGAGAGTGAGAATTCCCCTCCCTCTGTTCTGTCAGTTTAATAGTGTGGAGAAGCCAAGAGTTTGATGCTTCCCAGGGAGATGATAGGGATTGACACTAAATCCTGGATTTGGATGTTACCCAAAGCATTTTGAGATAGTGGAAAGAACCTGTGCTGAGAAATGGTCTATTTCTTCTATGCTCTGTCATTTGAGGATGGTGTCTAATTCACCCTGACCTTGGGTTCTGAGAGAGCACGATGGGTTTCTCATCCTTCCATGCTAAATTTCCTCCAAGAACGTTCCCTCCTTCTCTTCCTCTTGGTCTCGCCATTTCCTTGGTATCTGCGATGAAACGTGTGGTACTTCTTTCCCTGTACCTCTTCCTCCGGTATCTCACGCTTTGAGGTTTCTAACAGTTGCCTCTTGCTGGACACTGGTGTGTTTCTTTGCTTTTGGTCTGCCTACTGAAATAACCGTGTGCAAGTGGTTTCCCAGACAGAAATCCCCGCGGTGTGTGAAGCAGATAGGTGAGTGTGCCGCAAATGCAGCAGGGAGCTCTAATTGGCGTGAGGTTTAACGGAATCTTTTGCCCAGAGAACCTCTCCCTGCATTGTCTAGTTCTATGAGCAAAAGAATAACAAAGCCACAGAGGGCATGAAGAAACAGGAATGTTTTATCAGTGATAATTTACTGGTGCCTAAAATTCCCTTCCATGCTCAGCTGGTGGTTTTGGAATTATGTTGCCGATTCTGCTAAAAGCTGTAACGAGTAAGGAATGAATTAACTGTGCGGTGCAGTTTTTCATATACAGGGCTTGGATCTGCTCCTTCAGTGGGGTAAATAAAAAAGAGCATTACCAAAAATGATGGTGTAGTGGTAGCGCAAGAAGGGAGTCAATGTTGTTCTGCAGCCCTTGTTAGGTTAGCTGTTACATTGTCTGTGTGAGTGTACAAAAGGAAATAGAGGCTATTTTGTGTGTAGATTTGTGCACACAGACACACATCAGTGCACGTTCAAAGAGGCTTGGAAATTGTGTGAAACATAGTTGTTCTGCAGTTGACTATTACTGTTTTCCTGTTATATGTACGTAATCTTACGAGAAATGCCACTGCTGTTGCACATGGATATATTTCTACAACCACGTGCATACATAAAATTTTTCTAGTAAAGTTCCATGAAGTTTAAGACTACAGCTGGATTTTGGTAAATAAGGACTGGGAATGACTCTTTGTGAGCCTTCCCTGGGGTTTGCTGGATAGAGGCAGGTCGGTCTTTTCACTCCTTCTATTCTACCATGTAGTAACTCTACACAAACACCACCAGACTCAAATATTTGCAGCCTTGCTGCCTTTCAAAAAGAAAACTAAATAAATTATTCCTAGCCTGCACTGTGAAAGCGGCCAATTTCTGTCTAGGATGAACCAGAAAAGGGAGGCATTAACTTCCTTCTGGTATTTGAACAAAGGGGTTCCACTACTTTTAAAATATTTTAGTGTAATAGCACCTGTGGCAACACTGCTACGAATTTGTTCACCACCTCTCAGGCCCCTTTTGCCATCTAATATTGGAAAACACACTTGAATGTTGGCTTGCTCAGTTACACATTTGTGCATTTTTTAGGGACGTAGCAGTGTGCACGCCTTTACAGAATCAGATTCGAACAGCTCTTCTGTCCCAGAGACCAATGTGGGGCAAATCTCTCAGGACAGCATTCCCGGGAACACATTCACATTGCACAGAACGCCCTTGCGGTGGGAGCAGAGTCTGACTAATGTGCTTTCTTGGCCCGTTGAAGCTGCTCCTGCTGCTCCCCAGCTCCAGCCAAATTCGGATCAGGCAGGCCAAAACAAACAATAAACATTTCTCGCGGAGTTTATTTTAGTCTGAGTCAGATAATCTGCTGCGAGTTTGACTTAAGGCTGCTTCCTTGCAGTGAGAAGAAGCTGCACGCTATCGCACTAGGCTTTTGCCTATTCTGTAGACTCCAAGGCGAGAACAAAGTGAGACTAAATATGGAATCTGTAAGAACCCAAGCAGTTGTTCTTTAATGGTATCGAAGCCGTCTGACTTCGACCTGAAGGGAGTAGAAAACTTCTGGAGACCAGCATGAGTGTTTCCTCTGTAGCTGTGCCACAAAACCAGTGTATAAGGTTCCAGGTTTTTGAGTGTGGGAACACTGCTTGGCCCCATCTAGGACATCTTTGGGAGTAGCAGGGACCTCTTGACTCAAATAACGGGACATTTTGCATATCAGAACGTCAGCGGGGACCACTAGGACCAGCAGAGCACAGGGATGCAGTAAAAGCACAGTCTGAGTCAAGATGAGTGAGAAGGGCTGGGCAGTGAGCAAAGAGGGCATCTGTGTGGTCATATGGGTCATTTTATCTTGCTGAGATATCCCGTCTGGAAAGTGCATTCTGGGGAGATAAGGCGGTGGTAGCCTTGCAAATATTTTCATCTTTGTTCTCATAGGTGTAAGCTCATTCTTTGTCACGGGCAGAGGGAATTGTTGAGAGTGCTGAAGACTTGTTCAGGATCTACTTTTCTTATCTTGCAGCCTCTGGCCAAAGGAGCTTTTCTCCGGGGGACAGGATTGAATCTGGCAACAGGCCGTTTCACAGCACCCGTGTCTGGCATCTACCAGTTTTCAGCCAATGTCCACATTGGTGAGTGTTGTTCACAGAAGCCTTTCCGTGCAAACCAAACAAATCGACACTCCTTATGGAGAACGAGCTTAGGGACCGAACATATTCACGTGTGGAAGTTATGGCTTCCGTAAAAGACTTTAGAAAAAATGAACATGATGATGTAGGACTGTATCCAGGCAGTTTTGACTGTGTTTTGTCACCAGTGCATTCATTCAATGGTTTTAATCATTCAGTGATAAAGTATTTTATAATCCAACACCAGGAGGGTGTTTTCCTAGGAAGTCACAGTGTTACTGGTGTCTCTGTTAAGCCAGACACTAGGACCTGGTGGTCTGATGTGTTGCAAAAGTGCTGATATTTCTTTCCCTGCTTTCCTCAGACCACAGTGAGTTGAAGAGTAAAGTCCAACTCCGAGCCAGAGATAACGTCCGAGTGCTGATCTGCATCGAATCTCTGTGCCATCGATACACGTGAGTAACTGCAGCTCCAAAGAACTTTCGCGAACCTTTTTTTCTTACACAGACCTCCCTCAGATGTTAGGTGTTGAGGTCAAGCTCTCTGGTGTCTGACTCAGAGCTGTCCAGGGTTGCAATTTATGATTCCTTGTCCTGCAAGGCTGTTGTGAGCTGGGCAGCAGTGGGGGAACGGCAAAACCAGCACCGGTTCTATGAGACGTCGCTCTCTCCGATGGGTGAGAGTCTGCCAGGTCTGCGGCGTGGAAGGGAGCTGGGTGGAGGGATGGGAACCTGCCTGGACAGACATTGTGCTGGCACGGGCTGAGCCGCTACCCGTGCTTGTGGAATTTCCTGGGGATGTCAGTGTACACAGTCGTTCATTTGAGGGTGCTGAAAGAGCCCGGAGGCCTTTCGGCTGAGAGAGATGGAAACTCGGAGGCAAGGAGACAGTTGGAGTAGAAGAGATTAATGGTGGGAAGTTCCCACCCGAGTTTGGCTTTTGGCAGGATATGACACACAACCGAGCTCTTCAATCGCGGCGGTGCCAAGCGGTTTGCTCCTCCTCAGCCAAATCGCCCCTACCTTTTATGCATCTTATTTCCTCGCAAGGGGGCTGGAAACGGCACGTTTGCACTTGCAAGGTTTTGTCACCACCACTTCATGGAAAAAAGGGAGAAAAGGGGTTGGTTTTCTTGGGAAAACAACAAGATCTGCTACCGCTGGCTGGGCAGATTTCAGAACCAGCCAGGCACGGAGCTTTCGTATTGCTTTGGAACTGAGTTTGCACGGATTGTTCCGATTGATGTCTCGGGTACCTTCTTCCACCCTGAATCCTGTGCAAAGCAGCTGAGTTCTCTACACAGAGGATGCCACACAGAGCAGCTGTCCTTGCTACTGCATGGAATATGATGGCTACTAGAACGTGATACTAGAAAAGAACAGTGTTTGAGGGGCAATCTGGAGCTCTCCCTTGAAATTTAACTGTGTGCTCTGCAGGTCTTCCTCTGGACACTATGGTGAGGACAAGGTTCTACTGTTCCCTTTTCAAGGCAGCTGCTCGAATGAAGCCAAGAGCCGCCTGTTCAGCACAGCCGGGCACTAGAACCACCAGGTCCTATTTCTAGGGAGGTCATGAGACTGTTGTCCCACATACGACCATTGTGACTGCCCTAGGTGTTTAACCTGCTTCTTTTTCTTTTGCTGCTGTTTAGGTCTTTGGAAGTCATTGCTGGTCTGGAAAGTAACAGCAAAATCTTCACCGTCTATGTGCACGGCTTACTGCAGCTGCAGGTGAGCCCGTGCAGGCTGGGAACCACTGGCCTGGTTCGCTTGGCAGGTTTGCAGTTATTTACTGGCAAGGAGTTATTTACTGGCAAGCCTGAATTCTCACCGGGAGGTGGGGAAGCTTTTCTTAACCTTCTTTCTAAGGTTAATGAAATTAAATGCCTTACCTGGGGTCACTAGAGAGAATCTGCGGCAGGAATGGGAACAAAAGCCAGGCTTGTGTTGCATATTCTGATCTTAAGCCACAAAAATAACCTTCCCGCTAAGAAATGACAGCAAATATTTTTGTATTTCTCTATTCTGCCCCTGCATTGTCCAGATATCAATTGTATTCCCCATTTCACAGAAGGGAGTCTGAAGCAGAGATGGCCACTTGAGTAGTCACCCAAAAAGATGTTAGTGCAGGAAGGGTTTAGTTAGATAATAAACCTGTTTCACTATAGAAAATTTCTTCCACCAAGTCAAAGCTGCGTTCCCAGGAGCCACAGAAAAGGGCAGGAGGCCTCTGTGCTCAGTTCACAGCAGTGAAATGCTCTCTTTCCTCCTTCTGCCCTGGAAGGCAGTGTCAGATGCTCTCCTCTCCCTCGTGTTCTCTGCAGGCTGGCCAGTACACCTCCATATTTGTGGACAACAGCGCCGGAGCTCCCGTTACCATTCAGAATGGATCCGATTTCATGGGCATGTTAATGGGCGCGTAACATCGTCTGCAGCGGTGTGGCAGGGAAGGATGTGAATTAGAGCCTTGCAGTGTATATTTGAGCGAAGATACTTTCCTTTGACTCTTGAAGACTCCTTCCTGTGACTGTTGGCATCTTTTCAAACAAGCCAAGAGCCTTTCTTGTCACAGATACCGCAGATTTGCTTGCAGAGGCTTTGCAAGATCCACACCAGTTCATTCATCTTAAAAAAAATGCTTTTATAATTCAGAAACAAACTCTGTAATATTTAATTTGTGCTTCACCAGATGCTCACTGAACAATTCCCTGAGATTTGGAATTTGTTACATTTATAGCGTTCTTTCACAATAGCACTTGTAATCAGCATGTCTTTTGGGATTGATTGTGGGGTGTTTGAGTTTGTAAATGAAGGATTGAGAAGGGAAGTAAAATACTGACTATAGTCTATGTGTTGTGGAGGAAGGAGACAAGGATTTGCCAGCAAAACTGCTTTTTCAGACAGTTGTAAATGGTGCAGGCCCTGTCTCGCATTCAGAATTGGATATATTTGACAAGAAGCGTGTTCTCAGACAGCGCCTGCTTCACAGATGGGAATCCACTCTCTCATTGTGGTTCTTTAAGTATTTCTTTGATCTTATTGACGAAGCTGAATACCTCGCTGCCTGTGCAGTTTTGTTTTCATGAAGAGGCCAACGGCACCAGTTCTAGCAGGAACTCCCTGACTTACGTTCTTATGTTTTAGTAAGATATACGTGCGGTTTTGGACGGCATCGCGTAAACAGCATCCTCACAGGTGCCACGTAATCGTTTGTAAATGTGTCAAGCGCATTACACTGCTCGTCAAAAGCCTGAAAAACACAGTGAGCGGAGCAGCCTCGGATCGGATCTGTCGCCCCTTTGATGCTTGTTGGACTGCGGTGAAATAAGGAAAGAAACCACGGGGCAAGGCTTAATTCATCATGTTAGAGGGAGCCTGTTCGAGCTCTGCCTGGAGGCTGAAGGTGCTGTCAAAGACCATCCGAAAGAAAACCAGGGAATGGTTTTCTGGGTTTCTGCAACTCTGCAAATGTAAGCACGGGAGGTTGAGCCCCCAGAGCAGCTCTGCATACAGCTCCAGGCCGTAAACTCATTTTAACAAAGGAAGAGGGTGTTGGCGTTTCACGGGGTTGTTACCCAAGACGCGGTAACATCCTCGTGATTATAAAACCCCCACACTTATTTAAATGTACCTCTGTTGTTTTCCCTTTCAACAGCCACCCAGTCCTTTAATAATTCACCTTAGCTAAAGAAATGCTTGTATAACAGTGTCAGAAATAATAGCAAGGCCCAAAGTGGAGCCGAGATACTTGTTCTTGAATGTTTGCCGCGAATAGAAGTTATCCCTTATATAGTGTTGCAACTTTTGATCAACTACACTATCTCGGTGCAGTGAAAACAAAGACTGCTGAGGGCAGCAGAAGGCACGAAAAAAATGCCGCTTATTGCTGGGTCTGTTGATCAATCCGTGATGTTTCCCCAAGCTCCAGTAACGCTGCTGGTGGGGTTGGTGTGCAAAGACGTCTTATTTCGAGAGCTGTGGAAAAATCTGCTGTAAACCAGGCCCGGCTGAAGCTGTTTCATCTCCGTTGTAAATACCTTGAGAAAGACTCTTAAGGGGTGACTAAATAGTATTTTTTTTGTTTGTGAAGAACATTAAAATGATACCTATTGGAGGAGGAAGGAGAGAGCACGGGGAATAATCAAGTAGTGCTGTTATGCAAATAAACACAGGTAAATTCCACTTTTAGTCAATGGAGTGCAGTTCTTCTAACTGGACCTGTGTCACTGTCTAAAATATAGCAGCTATCAATGCTTATATATTAATTTTTGCTCTGCAATAGGTGCCAGAATTCCTATGGATTTTTTTGTAGAATGTGCTTTTAAGCATAAGTTGAGTGTTAGGCTGGCAGTGGGGAATCCACAGCTATTGAAAAGCAGAGCCAGGAGCAACAGGGATCGTTCCTGGAGCTTCAGAAAACGTGTAACACACATGAATATCACTGAACCCTCTCAATGAAGGTTGGCTGTTCACACTGGGTTTTGGTGGAAAAAGTGTAGTCAGTGCAAGTGGTCTAAATCCCAGCATGTGTTACTATCCTGGACTTTGTACCGTGCGAATATTTGTAATAGATCGGGCTGTTTCATGCATGACTTAGAGCAACATAATCAAAGTGTTGTGACATTCAGCGTATGTTGTTGTATCTGTAGGGTTTTTTGAACCAAGTCTTGCTGTTTTTGGTAAATCAGAGTTAAAATATTTATTTTGTTGTAGAACTAAAAAACGTTTGTCAGACCTTGTTTTGGGATCTGTGACTTTTTTTTTTATTCCCTCTTTGCTGTGTTTTATTCTCATGACCTTCTTAGGGGATGTTCTGCCTTTACACCTGTTCTCCCTTACTTATATAAGACGTTCTGTCCTGCCCGGTGTTTCCCCAGTGTCTCAATGCTTCAACCAGCGCAAGATTGTCCATCCAGCAGTAAAATGGGCTGAAATAGCCAAAAACCAAGCTGGAACTGGGGCTCTGGTGCAAGTGTTCAGAACTCCTGACTAATAAGGACACGAACCGCCTGGCTGGGCTGGGGCTGAGACAAAAGCTCTAAAGCTTCTGTGCTGTTTGGAGAGCGAGGAGATTAATGGTGTGCGAAGCACGGCTTCAATGCTCCTCCGGAGTCACACAATTTATAGCCCTGAGAAAATTTAGGAACTCGAGAGGGCTGAACTTCAGTATGAAGACGTTGTTTATAACAAAATAAACCCCGTGTGCTTGGGCTGGCGGTTTAGTGGCCGAGCGTGTTAATCCCCCTCGGCGGTGATGGCTGTTTGCGGCGTGCACGGGGAGAAGCCTAAAAAGGCAGAGATTAAATGGCTGTGGTTTTTTCTGGGTCCTTCTACCATGCTCAGTGCACTGTCCCTGTGAGCTGGGGCAGCAGGATATTTATAACATGATGGGGAAACACAAACAGTTGCTGCTTTTTTTATTCCTTTAAAATTTCTAAGAAGCTTTAGGGCTTCAGGGAAAATGGAGGTGAGGAAACCGCTTCTCTTCTTACTGGAACAAGTTCATTTCTTACCCTTATCTATGAGTTCTTCACAGAAACTTTTGCCACAGAATCGCCTTCAAAAAGTTTAAAACGTGGTTGTAACTTCGTCCTGGTACGATACAGTAGTTCAAGTTATTGTGACACCCCACACGGATCAGTTAATATTTACTAAAACTTTGCTGCCCTTCCCCTGCCCTTGCTCACTCATCTCCCTCCCAGGCCTCGCTCAATCTCTGCAACAATCTACATTGAGCTTTTGGCTGTGGATGCAGTTCAGATTCAGACAAAACCGATGCAAATCAGCGCAATTTTGGGGTGGTTAATGCTCTGGGCTGATCTCTCCCGAATGAGGGTTCGCTATCCGGGGTTTCGAGATCTCTCACATTAATTTTTCCTACCCGAGAGCTTCTTGCTCCTAATCTACCGACCCTGAATTTGATGCTTCATTCCCATGACCCTTTGGGCTGAATATTCTCAATATTGGGTGCTGCGTTGCTGTGGTTGCTGCACCTCCCTCTTGCACAGGCTGCAATGGAAATACCAAACCACCCTAGGATGAGCATCAACTGCTGATTTTCTGCTGAAAACACCAGCGATTCACCCCTGAATGCGAGCACTTGCTCTGCTTCAGGGCTTAACTCCAGAATTGCCTTTCAGGTGTGTTTTCCGCGGGGAATTCTTTCTGTTTGATTCACCTGAGGGCTGGATTAGCCCTTGGACAGGCCGTGTCAGACACAGGAGCTGAGCAAAACTCCTTCCAAAACACCAGGGTTGGCCCCTTTGCACCATCACTCGCTCCGCAAACCGCTGCAGGCGAATAAGAGCAGAACTCCAAGCCCTGAGATTCCAGTTGCAGGAACTCTTGGAGTATTTTCCCTGGCCGGGAGCTGACAGGTTCTGAGGTTTTAAGTTCTATTCAAATTTCAGGTTTTGTAAGTGGTTTCGATGCCGTGCTCCAGGGGTATTTCTGCTGGATTAGCAGCAGATCTCCTGCCTTTCCTCACCCGGAGAACAGAGCCCAGCGCCTGTAAACTCCCCTTCAATGCTGGGCTATTGACCGGCAAGCAAGACGATTAGTTTGTCATAGAACAGTCCTGTTATAAATAGGCATGGGTTATAAATCTGTCCCGAGGACAACGATGAAATCCAACAGAAAGAGACCCTTTCCAAGCCGGCTCTGGGAAAGCCTGCGAGCAGAAGTGAGCAACACCCTGTTAGTGAAATGCTTGGTCTTCAAGGGAAACTCAAGGGTAGTTTGAAAACCACTCTAAATTGGTGACTGTAGGAAAAAAAAAGCAGAGTAAAATCAGTCCTATATAGGCATTAATACTATGTGATTTTAAAAATTAATACCGTTGCTTTGCCGTCGTAATGACTGTGATGGAGGGAGCCCTAATGGCGGACTGCAAAGAGCTGAACCTGTTAAAATTCCATAGAAAATTAGGGAGCTGGTGACCCTGTAGAAAACAGCACTAATCACCAAGACCTTGAGTCTTTATTGCTATTTGTGCTGGCTCGTATCCACGGAAGGAAAATATCAAACTCTCATCGATCACAGAGCTGATTCTCATTCGGCAACTTTATTTAATGCTCAGGTCAGGCCGGTATCAATGAAGATTAACAGGCCAGGGCATTGGGGACCCAGGTGAAGTGAATTTCCTGTGGGACAGGTGGTTCCTGCAGAGCTGCTAAGGCCCAGCACTCCCTAACAAATAACCGTTGGGGAAGGGACAGGCGGGTTTTGATAACAGTAGTGCTGATGAGTGGGTGTTGGATCCCCATGGTGTGCAAGAGTTGCATCTGCAGGTTAGTCACATTATTTTATTGTTTGTTTGATGTTTGGAGGTGAAAAAAGTGTTCTTTTTTGCTACTTAGCTGACCCCTGTCTCCAGGCTTAGAGAGGCTATGGTGTTTCTGTGTTCTCTGTGCCAAGCTGTTCTCGTTGAGCAGCTCCGGTGTCGCACACGCAGTGCTAGCATGCTTGGAAATTTTCTCTACCCTTAAGATTTTGGAGAAATACTTGACGTACTCTGCTTAAAAACGAGAGAGAAACCAGCATCGCACGCAGAACAGCATTTCGTGTTTCCATAAAATCTTCCTGCGGGTTTAGATTTTAAAGTTAGGGTCTTAAATCTCATTTTCGAGGCGCGCGCGCGCGCTTGTTTGCCAGATCAGCTTTGTACTTGGGTTCGTTACTGCAGCTTTGTGTTGTTGTTTTGGCACAGAAAGTGTTGCGCTTGCTGTTTGTTTGGCGTAAACATCGTTTGCCTGGTTTTTCACTGGTTTCAGCGTTGATTTCTCTTTCTGCCAGCTGTTTGCTCCCCTCTGGCTCTGGAAAAAAGGCTCAGCCGTGGTGATTTCTTGTGCAAGTGGCCCTGGTTGATGGGGTGGGGACATAAACAGCACCCGGAGCTCTCTCTGGAAGGGGAAAACTGGACAACTCCTGTGTGTGGAACCTCCTGATGAGAATTAAATGGAAATTTCCCTGCGAGCGGGGGGAGCATCCTCTCGGAAGCCTTTCTGGGTACCCCGCTTTGTGCTGCTGCCCTTGCATTGCCAGAGGTGTGGAAACGTGACCCCAGGAGATGATATTTCCAGTTTCAACCACAGGCAGGAGCTACTGGGAACATCATCATCCCTTTGCAGGTTCCGGTCGTGCTACACGATTTTCTGTGGTTTGGATAAACCCACCTGGGCTAAACCGGTGACATCTGGGGGGCCACACAGCAGCTCTGGTTCCTGCAGCCGAGGGTGCCCCGTTAGATCAGAACACTGGGTGTCGCTTGCTCCTGGTTCCTCACCTTGTCGTTTCCTTTCACCGCAGGGAATCTGACGCTGGAATTTCAGACCTTGCCTCTTGACCTCATCCTCATTCTCTTGTGTTGTCCCAATTAACGACAAGCTATTTGGAAACGGCTGCGGTGTCTGAGGGGCGCACAGAGCTGCCGATTTCCTCCCATCGCAGCCCTGCCAAGCGATTGGAGAAGAGTTTATCTTCCACTTCAGTCTGTCAGAGCTTTTGAGTGCCTGAGGCCACAAGGGGGTTAATATTCTTTGCTGCGTTAGAAGTATATTTTTTTTTTTTCAATCAATTAACTACTTATCTTTCACGGTCAGAAAAAGAAACTGAAGTATGTGCGACATCCAAATTCTGCACATAAAAATTCCGTTTTGTAATAATAAAATGTATCGGGTTACTATCTGGAGGGTATTCCTCCTGCAATAACACACACGCATCAGTCAGCGAGTGCCTCCGCGTCCCCGAGCATCTTGTCGCTCGCATGATGATCTTGCGAGGCTGTCACACGTGTTTTAATGGGTTCTTCGCACCGCGAGTGACCAGGGGCTGTGCGGAGTGCTCAGAAGGCACCGCTACATCTCCATGGATCCCCGTACCAGGAGAAATGTCCCTTTTTTGATAAAAGGTCCCTGCCGTGAAGCCCCTGGCAGCAGCTGGAGGACACAGAGAGACGGGCAGGGCAGCAAACTGCAGCCAGCCCGACTCCTGCAGGGCTGGTATTTGTGGAATTGGTCTGGACTTACAGATTTACGCTTGGCTTTAAAGAAAAATGCCAGGGAAAGAGGGAGAGAATGTCAGACAGCGGCGCTAGACATCTCAGTGCTGGATCTCCAGCCGTTGCCCCTTGCCTCGCTCAATGGGCTACATTCTTCTTGCTGTCCCCCCTGTTCTGAACAAATAGGAGCTGGAGCCTTGGGGTATATTAGAGAGCGATAGGGATCTGCGCTGCAATGCCTTTGGGGGCTGTACCTGAGGAAGCCATTAGCTTAAAACTCGCAAGGAACACGATCTGATAACGGGGGAAGTGGAAGGTGGGTGGGGGGAGAGGAAGAGCGTTTGCGGCCGTGCCAGGTAACGCTGCCCTTCCAGCCACGGCACCGGCTGAACAAGAGGGAAGGGGATGGAAAACCGTCTGTGCTGTGGTGGTGGGGTGTGCGAGGGAACGGAACAGAGCCAGGGATTTGGATGGATGGATGCTGGTCCTCCACCCTGCCTCATCTTCCTCACCACCGCTGATGTTAAAGCTCTCTAAATGTCCATGTTTTAAGGTCAGCTTTCATCGCTTGGAGTAAAACAATAGGAAGGGTTAAGTGTCACTGGTTTAAGACCTGATGTGAAAACAAGGTGCCATCCAAAGCCAACCCCGCTGCTGCGCGTTGTCAAACGGGACCCTGGATGCTCCCGGCGCCTCCGTCCCCAGGGCCGCCCGTGGATCTGCTCCGGCTGCACCAGGCCGTCCACCCCCGGCGGCAGGAGCCGCGCTGACGGTTGCGTTTCCAGCCCTGAGGGCTTGGAAGCGCCGCCGTGTTCATCTCCAGGAGGGTCGGTTCCAAACGAGCTCTGTCTCCACTGGACCGCTGAGACCAGTGTCCTCCTTCCAGCTGGCCCAGTTAACCCCAGCCATCGCTCTTGCTCTCGTGCCCGGTGGAATCACACAGGCATTTGGGGTCATCAGGAATGTGCTGTTTTGACTCTGAAAACTCAGCGGGAGGATTTGCTAAAGACACAGTGCGGTTGTATCAGGACCAAAAGTAAAAAAAAGAAGGAGGTGTGGGGGGAATGGAAAAAATGACTGTTTCCAACTGCGGCCAGGTTCCTGCTTCTCGTGTCCTTGTGCTGCTGGCAGCCTTGCAGGGGACTGCGGCCACAATTAATGACCCTAACGAAGAAGCCGTGCGTGGCACGGAGCCCGTGCTGCTTGTGTTGAGTCTCCCTTGCGTTGTGTCTCCAACAGGAGCTATAGTGGGCTCTATATGCTGGTAAAGTCACTGGTTCTCCTTTGGGTTAAGTGGCAAAAAGGAGCCATTGTGTTCTGTCCCCCTCTGTTGTGTCCTGTCCCCCACGTCGTGTTTTGTCCCCCAATAGAAGTCACTGACTTTGGCCTTGACCTCAGCATCTGCTTTTGGTCACTCATGGGGACACAGTGGGTTTGCTCTATTTTCACTCTGGGGCTTTCCTACGGCCTTGGTAGGGCTATGTTAAAATGGCTTTTTTTGGGGTGTTTGGCTTCGTTCCGTGCTGTGTGAGCTCCGGTTTAGAGCAGGGGTTGGTCGCTGCACCCCCTGCTTCCCTGCACAAAGCTTCAGTCTCATCCCATTCATAATCGTGGGAGGGGGATGCCTGAGGTCAGCTCTGTTTGTTTGGTGATTGCAGGCGGACCATTAAACTTTCTAGATGGCTGCTTATTGCTGTTTTGTTTTGTTTTGTGATCCTTTCTGCCGCGAAAGGGAAGGGCAGTGTCAGGCTGGCTCTGTGGGCCCTTCCCAAAGGTGTTATTTCCCAGTGGGGATCTGGATGGCGGGCGATGCAATGACAGAGTTGGCAAAGTGGCGGCCGGGGCATGGGGGGAATCAAGCGAGGAAATTAAATGCCATTATTCAACCAGCTCTCAGCCCGAGGGAATTGCCGCACCTTCCTTGATCTTTGAACTCGCTAGCGTGAATTTTGGTGGAGTCTGTGCGGGCTGACGGTTCTTCTCCCACATCCATAAAGACAAAAAGGCTTGAAACAAGATCTTGTCCCTCCCCTGGAAGGTCACGCGATGGATACTGATGTCTGGGGTTGCAATAAAGAGTTTGAGATCAACTTATTCTACTGGAGCAGGACACAAGGGAATTAAAGGGCAAATAGCCTGTGTAAATCTCCTTTGGAGGGATGCTGGGCTCTCAAAGCAGGAGAAGGACACGCGGGTGATGGAGGCGACAGGGAACGAACCTCTCACTGCTCCTGTCCCCATTATTGGTGACCAGGATGCTCAGAGGAAACAGACGTAAAGTGATTAGTGATCCCTCCCAATGAGGCTTTGCCAGAGGAGTCAAAACAAAGTTCCAGGCCTGATCCTGTACTTCCAAGCCCGATTTTACTCTCAGCTGTATTTATTTATCTTTTTTTTTGCCCTGGGGGCTGTCTGCTGCTTTCCTGCAAGCACATCCCTCCTAGAAAGAAACAGCCTCGATCTCTGCCATGGGCTGTTTGTCTTGGATTATCTCATAGGGCAAGCAGTCCGTTCCGATTAGATATGAATGTAAAGAAATGTGTGGAGAGAGGAGTGTAGGGGCAGATGATAATGAAACGCAGAGAAATCTTATCTTGGAGAAATAACCCTGCAGGAGGCTGTTCCCACCTCTTGCTTTACAAATGTAGCGAGAAGTGAGAAAACACCCTCATTAGCAACCAAAAAGTGAAACGTTCCTGCCCAGAAAAGCAAATTACAAGAGAAACTGTGAAAGTAAAACAACCCCAAGAGACACTTATACCCAACTGGGAAGAGATTAGGAAATCTTCTGAATCTACTTCCCACTGTATTTTCGCTGCCAGTGAAAGCTGCTTAACGCAAACCCATAACAGAGCTGGAATAATAGTCAGTGAAAGGAGACCTGCTTACTCACTGACAGGGTTGCAAATTTATGTTCCATTATTTAGCTGGCACAAAAAGCCCCTTTTCCTGCAAATAATGAGCTGCCTGGCGCTCCTCGGGCCTTCAATTACGCACCTGTACAAGTATTTGCCAAATCAGCACCTCGTGGAGGAGAATCAATAAAGGGTACATAAAACATGGCCCTTTAAATAATCATTTCAGGGGTATTCTCTGTTGCCTTGCTCGTAAAGCTGAAGCCTTTATGCTCTAACGAGTGTTACCTTCGTTTCAGCCGAGCCTTATGGCCTGAGAGTATTTGCTTTGGGTAGAAACTGCACAGGCCGAGGGGGAGGTTTTGAAGAAATTAAGTTTGTATAATTCTGGCTGCTTTTGGCTTTCAGGGGCTCCAATGAAAACAGAAGTCCGATTTCTTAAGCACCTTTTTAAAAGCTCGTGCTACTCTCAAAGAACGTTCCAGGTTGATATGTTGATGCTATGGGGTGTCTGAAACGTCTCTGAAGCTGTAAAGTAAAACCTGCTCTTCATTCAGGGGAAATGTAAGAAGCTACAAACATATTTATTGTTAAAATAACTCCTGTTTTAACAGAGAGTTACAGTGAGGTGGTGCCTTCGTGAAACAAGTGGGCAAAAGACAAAACAGGTGGGCAAATGAACAACTTGCGTTATGATATACATCGGTAATATTGTGTGTTATTTTATATTATTGCGTCAGTGTAACATTATACGAAAACAACCTAATGCTGGGTTATTAATTTATGCTCTGTGTTGGGAATGGAGCTGGTGCAGCACCAAATGTTAGCTATTAGTATAGGAAAATAATGGATTTTTGGATGCTTGAGCCCCATACTTATCTAAGATTGTGAAGCTGAACGATGAAGACAAAACCCAGGCAAAGGCACGAGCAATAACTCAGAGTATCATGTGAGGGAGATTCAAGATCAGAAAGTGCAGATTACCCAGCTCTGTGAGCAGCCAACAGAGTCAGTTTGGTCATAATAAACCTGCAAGTGTTTTTTTGGTGCTGCTCCATCCCCGGGGCTGTGAATCTGCCCATCTCCCTTGCTCAGGTCCCGGCTGCTCCAGGATAAAGCGTTTGATGCAGGAGGGATCACACGGACCGTGTGTCAGGAGGAGGAAAAGAAAAAAAGAGTCTCTTTTCCAAACCAACATCATTAAGGGGAAAAAAAAAATCAAATCACAGCGTCTGCAAAGAAGCCCTTGAGGACAAAGATGGGAACAGGGTTGGGCAATGCAACAAATAGACCGTTTTTCATCACGATCTCATAATTGCTGTCTTGTTCCCAGTCTGCTCTTGCGATAGACTTTGCAATACCCACTGGGGACTCTCCTAGGACACAGCACTGGGAGCCAGAACCTCATTTTCGCATTATACCAGGGAAACTACGCTCGGCAAACTGGAGCCACGGAGTCAAGTTTGGATCCAAAGTACTTTTTCTTTTTTTTCTTTTTTTGGCTCCAGAAGCCCAGAGCCAGGAATGTAAATTGGCTTTGCAGAGGTATGTCAACCTTGGTGCCAAAGGGGGTTTGGTTTTTTCTTTTATTCGTTTGATATCATCTCTGTCTGGCACCTCCACAGCAGGTGCTTCCCGGGATGACCTGGGGCGCGTAGGAACAGCACAAACACCGGGCTGAGCTCAGCTCGCGAGTTCTTGCACAACGGGACATGTTGCTGCCTTCTCTTAGTCCTGGGGATCGTCTCCCGACACTTTGCGCCCGCCACAAATGGATTTTGCAGGGAGGTTGGCTGCTCCCGCCTCCTCTGCCCCTTCCCAAACCAAGGGGCTGCACCGCAGTCGATGCACCCGAGGGATAAATCTTTATTGCTCGCTCTGAGTCACTGGTGTAAACTCTGCGTTCTGAGCCTTGCCGATCGATCTGCCGCAGTAAAAAAGTGCTCGGAGGAGTCTGAGATGTAGATCTGCCCCTTTTTGGGAGAAGCTTGCCCCTCTCTTTGGGGTACCTGACCAAAATCACTGGGGATGTGCCATGGTGGTGCACAACAGAACCTTATGGGGGGCCTGGCAGGGCATTAAATGAGGCGTTTGTGTCCCAGGGTGTGTGATTGGGGTCTCCTGTAGCTGCGAGATCAGCGATTTCATCAGCGATTGTGGGCATTTGCAGGGGGAAAAGTTCCTGCCTGAACCTCGGCTGTTGTTTTGACTGAATATTCGCTGTGCTGGTTCGTACCTCGGTCCCTGCGGGTTCTCCATCACGAGGGGGATTCAGGTGCTCGTTTGAGCAGTAAGCAGAAATCAGGCGAACCTCGTGAGACTTCTTCAGGCTTTGGGTTTGTTGTCGTTTTTGTCTGAATGCAGAAAAAGGAGTAAGAGCAGTCTGGAGCATCCACCACAGTCAAAGGCAGGCCAGGGAGATCCAAATACTTCCATGGATTTGTAGTAGGATGAGACTTTATGCATCGTTGTTTTCATCCAGCTGTGATGGCAGATTTAACACACTAAGTTAGGAAGGCCTGGAAGGGACTCAGTCCAGCTAAAGCCAGCTTGGTTTTGTGGGTGTTTTTCTGATCCGGAAGTGTTTGAATCCACTAGGGCTTAAAATAAGCTGGGATCAAACCACTGAGCGCCCCAAAGCTCCCCAGAACTTTCAAGGTGAACAAGGAGTTTCAATCAGATTCCCAGCCAAGGGAGCGTGTTCCTACCCTGCCTTGAATTGTTATTGTTTGAGAGAGCAGATGGAATTGTTTTCAGGACGGGACACGGATCCTCCCTTTCTCACGCATTCCCAGGGTCACGTTTGATAGCAAACTCTCAAGGAAAGATTACAAAAAAAATAAAAAAGGATCCTTGCTGGCAGATATGGAAGATACGATTAAACAGCAGCCTCCTGGTAATTTACCAGGCACATCGCTCACCTGGCTCCAGCCTCTCTGAGCTAACGCGGCCTGACAGGCGATTGTTTCGGTTAATTCAAGGTGACAGTCACCGGCAGCCTCTGCTGTGAAAGGCCGGTGTGTCCATACAGCGGTTGTCCTCTAACGTACCTTTGCAAATAAAGTAGGAGGAAGGTAGTTTAAACAAGAGAGCAGAAGATATCTTGTGTAAGGCGTCTTCTTCCATCCTCAACACTCTGCATTGCACACTTCATCCGCTTTTCATCCGCAAATCCTGGAGCATCTCACCTTTGTAAGTGCTTTGGCCAGTTCTTGCTCCAGTTAACAGCTCCCAGTGAGCAACAGAACTGGTTTTAGTTTCGCTTCTAGCCGGAGACAGCTCTGGTTTGTGCTGTTACCTACCGAAATCCTGCAAGAACAGCCCAACTATTGAATTTAACCCAGAAATGTGGTGCTTTCCTGACTGAAGTGAAGCCAACCTGGGTGAAGGGGGACCATCCTCGTTTGGGGACTGGGAGCAATGGGCCAGTGTGGCAAGTGAAATCTGAATTTCCACCTGGGCTCACCCCTCTGTGGGTGTCTGTGAACCCAGGGAACACCAGGATTACCCCTCTCCTGCATACAGGTAAAATGTGCTCTCGTTCAGCGCCTTGGAATCGTAACGTGAGATGTGCTGGAAAGGAATGGTGATATAACATTGAAAGAATGTTTCTGTTAGCTAGAAGCAATTTTTTTTAAATTTTTTTTTTGCCGCGCTTTGTTTTGTTTTAAGCAGACACAGCCCCGAGTGAAACCTTTTAATGTGATGCAAAGGAGTGTGGAGAATTAGTCATTTATATTAAAAAGAAAAGAAAAAAGGCAGGATGTAGCTTGGCAGAAAGGCGTGAGGACGGCGTGGATAGAGCTGCAGGATTTACAAGGGGACAGGTGAATTGTTGCACTGTAATAACGTTTGGCTGGAGGAATTTTCAAGGAAGAAGAGTGCCATGGTTATCCCCAACACGCACGTAATAACTACATGGAGTTTCGTGCTGAAAGAAGCAGCAGCGCCTCGCTCTAAACGTCTTAATTACCCCGTGCGAGATAAAAATGCACTTAGCCATGCAAAGCAGGAGACTGTTTAGTGAGGAGATGGAGATTAAGGAGTTCAGAGAGCAGACACAGAACTGCACATGGAGACAGAGGGGCCGTGTTTAACCCCTTCGATTCCCGGGGGGGCAGGGAGAGAATAGGGGGGGGAAGAAGAGACTACTTGTTGCTCTCTCTTCTCTACCTTTCTCCCGGGGTCCCACAGCGTTTAGTTCATTTGTTTTTTATTTTTTTTCCTGCGACGTGTCCCTGGCTTCTCCTCCCTCGCAGCCAGACAAATTGGAGCTCATTAAGCATCCTCCCCCGGTTGCCCGGGCGCCAGGGCTGGCAGGGCCGCCATGGCTGCAGAGCGATGCTGACAGGGGACCCGCCTGACGCTGAGTGACAGCGCCGGGCCCCAGCCGCGCCGCCGCAGGCCCCACAGCCTCTCTTTTTTCACAGAACAGATAATCTTGGATGTTTTCGCAAATGATGTGCTTGGTAAATTAAAGGCACCTGGAGCAGCAGAAGCGCTGTGTTCCTGTTCTCGTGCTGGGAAGATAGAAAATCCTCTTGAGCCCGGGCAGGGGAAGGGGTATGGAGGAGAGTTTGACATGAAGGGTCTCGGGGAGCGCTGTGACGCCATCTCCGTGCTGGGATGTCCACGTTGCTGCGCTGTTATTCCTCATTGCTAAAGCATGAATGCAGGATGGAAGTGTCAAGGAGAAACCTCAGAGATGCTACTCCAGGCATCCTGTTCTTATCATGGAATAGCCTGGGTTGAAGGGACCTTTCCCGCTCCCCCAGTGCCACCATGGGCAGAGACATCTTCACCAGCTCAGGTTGCTCAGAGCCCCGTCCAGCCTGGCCTGGGATGGCTCCAGGGATGGTTCATCCACCACCTCTCTGGGAACCTGGGCCAGGCTCTCACCACCCTCAGGGCCAACAATTTCCTCCTCACGTCCAGCCTGAATCTCCCTCCTTTAGTTTAAAACCATCACCCCATGTCCTATCACAACAGGCCCTGCTCAACAGTCTGTCTTCTCTTTGGCATTGCTGGAGGACGAAGTTTTAGTTCTGGGAGTTTAATAGCAGGCTTATTCCAGCCAGGCTGAGTATAATAATTAGCCTGTTGATTCTGGGGGCCGTGCTGCGGCCTGACCGTTTGCTTTCCTGTGATGAGTGACCAATTGATTATGATCAGTGCTGACAGCCACCGCGAGTTAACAACCCACGGGGATGTTCGGTTTGCCTGTGTTCTGCAGCGGGCAATGTCCACTGCCCCTGCCATTTATTTTGCCCTTTTGTTTGTTTTGTAATTGCTTGTCCTGGTACTTTCAGTTGTATTTGAGACTGTGTATAAAAACGCACATAGCTCTTGGGAACTTAAACATTCTATTCTTTCCACCTTCATCCTGAAGGAACAGCTTTCTGCTCATGGTCTGTAGGACGAAAGCAAAGCATGTGAGCTGGGTAGCCGTGAATCGGAGGGGTTTTAGAAATATTGTTCGTTTTTCCATTGTATCTACTAAAGACAGTGCCTTTCCAGCCCTGACTGTGGGCGCGGAGCCAGGACATATCATGAATTAAAATAATAAAAACAACTTTCACTGGGAGAGTTTGTTCCCTTCGAGTTCTGCAAATCCCTCCCTCTCTTCTCTTGTAAATAGCTTTAATACACCGCAGGCGCCAGATCACTTGACCTAGGTTAGCCTGTGAACCGGGATGCTTTCTGCTCGGCTGCGTAGGCAGGAGCCGGGGTTTTTCACTCCCATTCTCTGGCTGTCAATCCAGGTAATAGTCAAAAGGCCTTATCTGAAATGCATTAGACTTTCAGCGAATTGTCTGGGCTCCGGGCCCTGGGTGCTGAAGGCACTCGTGCGTGTGATGTGCACAAGAGGCGAGACGGTAGCTTTTAACACCCCCTTGCCTCATCTCTGTTCTTGGCTGGGGTTCAGCGAGTCTCCACCGTCTGCCAGCGAAAAAACATATATCCCTTTTGGTTTAAATCCGTAGGCAGCGCTAACTGATCGGCTGCAAGATGCTGCTTTGAGGACGCTGAACACTCAGCACCCACTTTTGAGGCTATTTTACCTAATGTAGGAGAATTATTTTGGAGACGTAGATGGCTTCCACAGAGGGGGAAAAAAACAAACATGGGGAAAGGAGAGAATATGTGGCCTGGGCAGTTCGAAGCATCAGTGCTGGGAAAAGTCCGAGAGTGAGGATTTTGAGCTGTGCTTGAGGGTCTGCTTGAGTCTGATCTAGAAATATTCTCAACTGCAGAGGGGTTAGAAGGCTTCATTCAAAATGGTTGAAGCCAGAAATCAGACCACGTGTTTTAACCTGTTGCATAAAACAGAATTTTCCCTCCTTATGGCCACAGCCAGCCCGCAGCTCGAGGTTTGACTGGAGTGTGTATCCAGAGAATTCACTTTCTCTTGAGCCGACAGCTTCCAGGGTTTTTACCCTCTCCCCTCGTTCCTTGTTCCAAAAACCTTCTAGCTGACGAATATGGGCAGTAAATATCGAAGCTCTTTCCCCCAGCAGATGTCAGAGCATGATAGTTATATCTTTTTTGCTAATCGACGTGATCCTTCTTGTGCACAGTTAGGAGGGAAACGCTTTCCAGTGGTCCCAATAGCTGCAAGACAGAAAGAAACCTTAAAGGCATGGGTGAGAGCACAGCTCTTGCTCAGACTGCAAATCTTCCAAAGGATTAGGGTTTTACTTCAAATAGAGGAATGTAAATGTGTCTGGCTCCATAGTGGCTGGAAATTTCTCGCTGGAGCCAACGCTGGGCCATACTTGGCGGTGCCGAGACATTTGTTTGCCCACCCTGGTTGGACTACGGCTCTCGGGCTGGAAAATGTTAAAATGGGCTGTGCGTGCTCGCGGTGTCATAAAGCAGATTTGGGCCGGGGGGGGGAAGCTTAGGAGGAGGAGCTGGGTGTAGGTGATTAGTCTGCAGTGCTCGCAGTGCATGCGGAGGATGGGAAACCGAGGGAAGAAGCCGGGTTCGTTTAGTCTGACTGCAAGGCGGGGAGTCTGGGCTCGTCTGTTCTCTGCTCTGTGATGAGCTATGGGAGATAAAAATGATCATTCCAGTTCTTGACAAAGGGAAACCTAAATGTTTTATATAACCCTGCCCAGCAGGCAGCAAGAAGTGGGGTAGAACGGCAAGCAGGAGCTATTTATTCAGGAATAAATCGAGGAAACCTTACTCTAAGCAGTGTCTCCCTTCCCTTTTTGCAAGAGCTCTAGGATGAAGTTCTTATTTAGCCTCTTTCCAGCAGAACTCGTCCCCTAACTCATGGTGAGCACCAAAGCATCTTTCCCTCCCAACCCTCTCTGTCCTTTCCAAAGAAACACGTTCAGCCTGGGGCTTTGACAGGCTCAGTGCTTTAGCCCTCAATGGCAGTTTGTATTTACGTAAGTGGAACACTAATATTTACTTAAGATTATACGGTATTTTTCATGACTGAAGGGAAGATTATGCTGCATGCTTTTTATATTTAAGAGGTGGGGAAGAGGGCCTAGGACCAGGGCTTGACTGAAGGACCAGAGGCTGTTCTGCTTTGCATTAAGCATGAAAATTAGAGCAGGAGGGTGATGGGGACCAGAAACAAAGTTGTCTGAAAGCAGTAGAAATGCATGCTAACCCCATTCCTCAGGAAAAACAACGTGAACAGGGGAGGAGGGGAAACCTCTGGTTAGTTTAGACTCACCAGTTTGGTACAGGGACCCACTCTAGCTTCACGAGACAGTCACAGAGATCCCAGACCTCATCTGCTGCTCCGTGGATCAGGAGTCACCTGCAATAACTTATTTTGTGCCAAATATCGCCAGTAAAAACCAGTTTGGGTGACAGGCCGTGGGCATGGGGATCAAATGCACCTGTATATTTGCTGACACCAAAAAACTGGAAAGCGCTGATTCATACCAGATGAATATCTGATGACATACAGGGGAATACCAATAATTATGTTAATTAACAGTATCTGAGCATTTACATTTGATAACAATATACTACATGTTATCTGTTGATATGTAATTTTAATATTCTAGTAACACGACCAAAAAGAGCTGTAGAAATATTAGAATAGTAAGTGCTTGTAACTCAGATACAAGCATCTTTAACCCAAGCATCACCAATAAATGCCACATTTTGAATAAACTGATAGCAAGCATTCCTTCCCAAAGTTAAAATATGTTTTGAAATCTACCCGGTACTTCTTCAAATAACATTTATATAATATAACAGAGGAAATTCCCATATGCTGAATGATGCTGATATAACTTTGTTCCAAGCAAAGGCAGGAAATCCGATGGTAAGCCTGAAATTCTACACTGAGCCGCTATTTCTGTTGTACCCCAACAGTAACGTGTATTGTACAAGTAACAGCTACCTAGATATAGACTCGATGAGAGGTTATGAGTCTCTTTTGAAACTGAAATTAATGCGAAACCGCAATACAACCGCCCGGCATTCAGTGTCTTGCATCTTTTTAGGATCTGAGCCTCGGTTCTTCACTTCAAGCTGTCCTGAGCATGGACCTTTTGTCATTTGCCATCACAGGGTGATGGATCTTGTAAAAGGTCTAGCTTTGCTCTGTCACGCAAAAGCAACCAAAACAACACCTTCCTTCCTTCTTCCACGCCTGTAACAAAGCAAAAAGCTCCGTTTTAACCATTCCCACCATCCAGGCAGGATTAGTTGCCAGGACAAGTGTTGGTGTCACCACAGACAGCTTCTCCGCAGGCCCCATCACTCAGGGAGCTGGGCCTTCCAAAGCTGCCGTTGCCATCTGCAAATTTCACCATGGGCACAAAGAAATAAGCTGGCAATAACAGAAAAAGAGAAGAGAGGCTGGGCAGCTGTCCCTTCAGGAGAGAGGCCCTGCTGTCGTTTGTGTGAAGTGTTTTCCTCGCCCACGCCAACGCGCTGATGACATTACCACCGGGTAGTAGCAGCGCCTTAAAACGATTGGGAAGAAACTAGGGATAGGAAAGCCCAGGCTGGTGTGTTTCTCCGGAGACCACACATGTGCTTTATTTATGAAGCAAAGAAACAAAACCCAAGTTGTCTGCCTTTTATTAAAAAAAAAAAAAAAAATAAAATACCTGAATAACAGAACTGTGTGGTCTGGCAGTGCCTCCCTATCCTTTGCTTAACTTACTGGAGAAACAAACACAACCTTCTTGAATTTTTATCACTTTGCTCACATTTCTCTGCTGTTTAAGCTTTTGAGAGAAATCCTTGGAGTAAGCCTTCAATAGAATGACTGCCTTGTGACCAGTGCCTGCAGTAGTCCGGGCTCAAGTAGGACTGATAAAGACAGTAGATAGTTTCAATTGTCAGAGGGACAATCGTTAATATATTTTTTTTTTTAATTGGCCTTGGTCGTATTTTACAAGGGTGGTTTTAATTAGCCATGCTCGGCTATTAAGCACCTGCCCAAAGCCTGTCTGGCTGTGGAGAAGTGAGTGAAATCGTTTGGGAAGGTCTGGGCCGTGCCAGCCAAGGCTGTGCTGGTGAAATGAGCTGCTCAGACCAGCGCTGGCACTTCTAGAATCCAGAGCTGGGCCCTCTGGGGTCCAGGGCTGTCTGCATTTATCGCTCTGCAGGCTCTCGGGTCTCACTCCCTGGCATTTACTTACAGCTCTTTGATACTTCCCCAAACAAATAGCTTGAGTCAAGAGAAGAGCAGTTCTTTTCTTAGACCATCTGCAGACAAACAAATGCAGCTACATGGGAAGAACGTAATGTGTTTAGATGTTCAAGTTCGGAGAAGCTCCCCAAAATCTGGGGACTTTTCTGGCTTGAGCTGTACGTGCCTGCGAAAATAAACCAGAAAGCTTGTGAAAGCTACAAGGCTTCTTGCAACTTATCCGGTATTTCTCCTTTCATTCCATCTGTCAGATGGCTTAAGAAGGACATTTCCAGAGCTCGGACCTTAGGTGTGAAGGTCTTAAGAAAAAAACCACCTGCGGCTGAACCTAACCCACTTCAGAGAGGTTCTAAAAATGCCCAAAGATAAAAGATTGATAGAGGGGAAAAAAAAAAGTCTCTGAAATTCATTGTCACTCGAAGAAAGTGTCTCGGTGAGGCTCATCTTATTCCTTCTTGCTCTATTTTAAATCTTGCGTGGCTGGTTGGCTTCTGACTCCCAGTTGTGCTGAGAACAACTCTTCTGGATTCATCAAGCTGAAGTCAGTATAAACAAAAGTGAAATTATATCTGTTGTGTGCAAATCCCAGTCCCTTGCAAAGCTCAGATATACCGCATAAGACCTCTGTCACGCTGGCGTGTGCAAATTGGTGAACTGCGTCCCCATAAATATATGTGTGCAATTCCAGACCAATAGTATCTCAGTCCAACTTGGATCTTAGGGCCAACGCAGCTGAGGTTGGAGTCAAACCAGGTCAGAGCCAAAATGACAAGCCAGCAAATACTGTTTGGGAGCTTGTGTGCAGAAGTGAGCTTGTGCCTTTGCCCATGAGCTTGTGTGGTTCTGTGGTGGCCCAAGTTATGGCTTCAGAAAGGACAGAGAATAAGTAGCTGAGAATGAATAGTGTTATTTTTCCACAGCTCATTAAGCCTCTAATAAGTGACTCGCTGTGTTGCTTTTGGGAGGATGCTCTGTGGTTGCTGAGGAGAGGATGGCTAATGTGTTTATTTGTGTGTTGCAGTTTGGAAAATTGCTTAAGTTGTATTTTATGTTGGTTTTCTTCTGTTTCGCTCAGGACCTCAGTCAGAGCTGACACCAGAGGCTGCCAAGGCTGCTGAAAGGCAAGGCAGGCAGCAGGGAAAGGGGTTTCCCCTCTCTGGTACAGAGATGTACGGACACAATCCCTACCTCCCCTCGCACAGAACCTTTATGCCTCGCATACCAGACCCCTCATCCTTGTTTTCTGATGGGGAGATAGGAGGGAAACAGCCTGGCTGGGTTGAAGGCAGCTTCCCTTACGTATATTTTCTGCCTAAACTGTTTGATTCCTCTTCTGATAGCAGTGCTACCCGTACAGATACAAACCGAATCAAAAGCTGTGGCCTCTGAGACTCAAATAAGAGCAAATATGATGTGTTTGTGCTGGAGTTCATGCTGCACTGCCTCTAAAACTGCGGGGATGAGGTACCAATGTCAGCATAGAAATGAAATCCACTGGAGCACACACTCAGTTTTGTGTCTGGCTTTTACATGGTAGGAGAGGAAACCAATAAAGTCCTTGCTGCATCCCTCCCAGCCCATGTCAGCGCATCCAAGTGCTATCTTTGACATCTCAGGACCCAGGACATGTAAAAACACAGTTTCTATCCCCCCGCATAGGTATTATCCAAGTCACTTTCTTCCCCGATGAAATTTAAGAGCCCCAGGTGTGCAAAGCGGTTCCACAGCACACAAACCTCTAATAGGAAAAATCACAGACTACCTCCAGAGGTAAGCGGTGTCTGCTTCTGGGACACTTTCCTCTTCCAAAATCCCCTGCAGATGTTAATAGTTACTCCTTTACAGAGGAGCTGGTCCCCGTGTTTTGCAGAGCCTGAAGCTGAACTATTCAGTGGGTCGAATGCTGCTGCCAGAAGGGCTGATGTGTTCTCATCCTCAGCCTTTCTGCATCCTGCATTCGAGCAGACGTACAAGCTAACTTCTTGGCAACATAAAGCAGTGTATGAAATCAGCCTTTTGCTGTCAAATTCGCCAGTATTTCATGGCATAATGAAGTTAATTGACTCAGTAGACCTGCAATTTCACACATAACAACTCACACGTTACTAAGCAAACAACAGTAATTCAGGAACTGCAGTTTTTACAAAATGAGATCATGTCCATTCCATTTCTAACACAGCATTTCTGTTCGGTGCTGACCTGACGCGTAGGTGAAAACAGTTTACTTGTTTTACATCATTTTCACGAAGAGCTGGGAATAACCAGTGCTCAGTTTGGAGGTGAAATGTTTCCAAGAACAGGCAAAGACAAGGGGTTTAATCCTAAAACTTAAACCGAAAGCCTGTGCGGCATGCTCAGAATTGTCCACAATTGTGCACAAGACCTAGGAAATGGTTTTATCTTCAAAGCAGAGTTGATGTGGAGCTGTAGTACTAACAATTCTCATTTGTCTGGAGATACTGGCTTTTCCTCAGAGTTCCAAAATCTGGAATAATGTGATGATGTGGGACATTCAATGTTCATTTGAAATATAAGTATATGACCATAGCCTGGCCATCCAGGTAAGTTAAATTATATCCTAGAAAAACTTGCTTCTGTTCAACTGGGAACCAGCACCTTGCTTCTGTCTGGTTATTCAGTGCATGGTCCAAATCTTCTTTCTGACATAACAATGGAAATTGGGCGATAAAACGATAAACTTCAAGTTTGCCTGGAGAGAAGTTTTCCATCGCATGAGGGAATGTGGTGGTGTTTACCACCAAGAGAGGACTGGAGGCCAGTTGGACACGGAGTTCGGTGTCAAAAGATGATGGAGAACCAAGCACCATTTATGGAGGCTTTGAAAGGAATAAACAGGAAAGCAAACGTCAGAGTGGGAAGGAATTTGCCTTCAAAATGGATGGCCTCCAAAGGCATCTACTCGCAGTCTAACCATGATAATGATTTATTGTCTCCTTTGGGCTGACTTGAACCTCGCTTGACTGCCAAGTGCAGATTATAGGCCTGCCTTGCCCCAGGGAAGACACGGTAGAAAATACAGACTCGCAGGGGAGATGACAACCGGGGAAAAAGCAGAGGAAAGGAGCTGGTTTTGCCAGGTATGGATCTGTGTCTGCCTTGGGAGGAATCTTTCCCGCTTCAGTCCAAAGTGGCTTGTAAACTGATTCTTGGTGGCCTTCAGAAAACTGTGGGCAAACTGCTCTCAAAACCAAAGAAGTGTGACCATGCAAAAGGCTGCATCCCTCCATCGTTGGGAAAGTAAAACCACCTTTAAAAGGTAAACCGGTGCCATTTCATTGAGCAGTTATGGGGGGAATTCGGGCACTAAAGGTAATTAATTCACTTGCTGTAGCTACTCTCTAAGTTCTAGCAACTTCTCCCATACATGTGTTTGTATCAGCAGTAAAAATCAACAGCTGTGCACTCATAAACCCTGTGAGCACTTCTGATAGCTACATCAGTATATTGCCTTGGAAGGGAAATGTGGCAAAACAGCAAGGTATTGGGAATCCGGTGTTGTCAGAACAATATTTCCAACTTCTTCCTAATGGAGAGACAGAACTTTGTAGGAATGTCTGAGGAAGGGGGCAAACGATCCTGAATTCTGTGAATAAGAAAAGGGTTCATATTTCTATTGTGTAAATCCCAGTGTACTCACATAACTGTGGTTGTCTACCAGTATCTCATGCTTAAAAGCATATATTAATGCTATACTATGCTTAAAAGCGTAATATTAATAGTAGAAATAGAAAAGGTCCAGTAAAGACTGAGAGGTATAGTCAGAAGTCTAGAACCACGTTGTAAAAAGACAGGTTAAATAGAATATAACCCTTCTGCTTGGAGAAATGTTAATGAAGAGGACAACGGAAGTCTATAAAATCACATAAAGCACAGAGGAGGAATAAGGTAGACGCAATTTCTTGTGGTCTGTGGCAAAGGAGTGTGCAGGCCCCAGAACCAGACTGTTTCCCTGAGTTGTCATTTGTTGACAAGAGGATTTCGGAGATGTAGCCAACACCCTCGGAGAACCGAGTGGGTGAAGCACGTAAGCCTGGCTTTGCACAAAGTGAATCAAGATGATATTCATTCCAGGAAATTTGTTTTCATTCACTGGAGAATTTAATTAGCCATGGAAGGAACTCTAATTATGCTTAAGAAAAAAGTCTTGGGATACATGTGACTGAGAGCCAGTCATTTTCTATTGTTTCGAAAGTAAACACTGGAGGCCCAGGCAATTTTTAGATCATCCGAGTTACAACAAAAATAACAAAGATGGATAAAGTTGATTCAAATTTTAAAAAAAGGCAGCAGAGTGCTTCCCATGAGCATGGTGCCTGCATCTCCTGGCAAGTACGCGCTTGCCAACCAAAGCACAACTTCACCACGTTTGAAAGAAACCGTGGTGGGTTCTACACCGGTGATTTCCTTGGGGTGGTCCCTCAGGAATGCGTGTCAAACTTCGGCTTTCTATCTCTTTTTATTTGAAAGCAGATATTCCTCAGCTGGCAAATGGGCCAGACCCATCAAACGGGCAGGCATTGGAGATCTGAGGATGCTGGAGAGACTGCAGGTTGCTACACATTAAAATGCTTGTTTTGAGTCTTTGTAATGAGATTAGAATGAACTTACTTTAAATAGAAGAATCAAAGTCTGGGGTCCTCTTTTGTTTTCCTGGCCTCACAATGCACTTGCCTCATTGCCACCTATAACCCTTCAAAAATTAATACTTGAGACCCCAGAAGAGTGATATTGCATTAAAGATATACCACAACATTCAAGCTAATTCCTAGGGCTCAACAACCCTGCCCAGGGCAAGTCGCTTTGCTTTCCAGTGCCTCGGTGTTTCCTTCTGTAACTGAGGCAGAAGAAACCCTGACTTGCCTTACAGATGTGCATGTGAGGCTTAATGAGGCTTGATTAATGTTATCAAAGCACTTTGAGATCCTTGGTAGGATAAGCAGCTTCCCAAATGCCAAACAAGTGCTCTTTCCAGATGAGTTAGGTCTAACTCAATCCCTGTGAGAGCACACAGATGGTATTTCCCTCGGTAATGCTGTTGAATTTTGGCTATGAGGAGGGAGCTCTTTGGTTCTTGGCTGCAGGATCACGTAAGACAAACATCCTGAGGCTGGTGACCATCTGGAAGACTCTGATTAGTGGTAACATCTGCCTTTAGTCTCTGGACACCAGATGGCAGAAAACAAGTTGGTGCACTGTCCAGGAAACCCAGCCCAGCCCAGAAGAGCTGTTCTTCTAGTAGTTAAAGCAATATTTTTAAGTCTATGGCTCTGTAGTGTGTGCTACGGGGTCCTGTGAATGGCTGAGAGTCCACCCAGGGTGGAAAGACTTAGAACACGGGACAATTAACCCACTTCAATAGCATTGGAACGTCCTTAGGAAGTGTGCAGGAGACAAGCATCTACTCAAGCATCTTTTCCTCTTCAGCTTTCTGGGTTTTGGGTTAGAGCTTTATAAAGTGATGGATGCACTGACCCCTGGAGCAAGAGGACGTTGGAAAAGCTCTGATGAGTTAAGAGCAAGGAACATTGCTTAAGAAATTTGGTGGCCTTTCTTAAGCAGATAAATAAACCAGAGAGGCTGGGGAAAGTCAAGGTTCAGGTAGAAAGCAGGTAGTTTTTCGGAGTGTGGGTAGTTTTATACTGTATTGCAATATGTTGGTAGTGCTGAAATCGTGATTTTTTGGGAGAACTATTGCCAACAGGTAAGCACACGGGGCTCTGGTACCTCTTCAGAGCATCTCAAAATCAAATCCAGCCTTTCCTGTTTGTGGATTCTCACACTGCTGTATTGTTTGAGTAGTTTTTCTTTTCTGTATCACTGTGTTACTTTTATCTTGCTGTAGTTTGCAGATTTTGGATGGGAAGAGACTGTTTTATTTTCTGTGGATTTGCTCAGCACCTAATACAGCAGTGGCCATAGTAATAACAGACAATAGTAGAAGAAAGAGTGAACAAGTTAGAGGAATTCTGCTAAATTTGTGAGATTAAATGTAGCTATTTACAGCCCACAGAGCCCTTTCTTCTGTATCAGCTCTCTGAGACCCAATCCTAAGATGCATTCATCAGGTGCCACCATCCATTCATGGGCTTTGGATTAATTAATGAATGATCCGTTTCATTAATTATTGATCCCATTGGACCAGGCCTTTCGGAAGCAGGTGACAATGAACGCCAAGTGGGACCTTTTGTGGCAGCTCCATGTTAGCTGAGAGTTGGCAGCTCCCGGATCAGCCCGGCGCGGCTGGAGCTTTTCCAGGCCCCGAAAATTGATGCTTTCAGGCAGATTGGATGGGAGCTGACCACCCACCCTCACTGCGCTTTATTTACACAGGAACAGTAATCCGGATCGCCTCAGCGAGGATGTGTGCAGGCAGACATACATGCATCGGCCTCCGTCTGCGCTTCTTTAACCTCTTCATGGCCATTGTGGGACTAGTCCTGCGTCTTAGTGTTGGAAACCCAGGGAAATAATCCTGCTACAGCACTGCCGAGAGTGCGGGGAAATGCAAAAGATCCAGAGGATTTATTCTGTCAGACTGGGGGATATTGGGACATTCTGCACTGCCTAGTTTTAGGGCATTCAGTATGGCCGAAGTCTCACTAGCTCAACACTATTTGAAATCTGCCTTCACTATGGGATCTGTAAGATTTCAGTACTGATGAAGTTGGACTTTAAACCAGATTCGAACGTGACCTCAAACTCTGAAACAAACCTCACCCCATCTGGCTCTCAGTCAGGAGGATCACGTATTTCATGTATTTTGGCCAATTTCTGCTTAGAACAGTGACCTCCACCCAGTTCTCAACAACCTTGCTTGTGAGTTCTTTGCAAGCCCGACTCCAGGTAAACACAGCAGATACCGGAATCACCATCTCATTTTGCTCCTCCGTGGTGTTTAATCACAAGCCCTCCTTTTTGAAAAGCCTTTATGCCATACGCAGTGGGGGGTCATCAAGGGGTGTCTTTGCAAACTGAATTTTTGTACTGTGGCCACATTGAAACCTCTGTATTTTTTAATTCCCTCGCATCTGCTTATGAGATGGAACTGAGAGTAAACCTGTTCCCAATTAAAAACACACCAGTGCCCTCATATGTGAGAAATGTGCATTACTGGCTGCACAGGGGAACCTCCGACAACATTTTATGGGGGTCTTCTTTCTGAGCATGGCCTGATGGTTCGGGCTTATTTTCCATGCTCAGATTCCCGTCCCTTACATTCCTCTTTCTCCTCTGTTTTGAAATGAGAAGAGTTTCTTTCCGTGCTCACTGCAGAGCTGGATGCTGACAAGAAAGAGCTGAGTGCTTTACGGTTTAACTTTGGGAAACTCTTCATCACATCCACGGGCTTTGCTGTGGTCAGGCAGATATTATCGCGTCCCCTCTTTGACTATAACTCTTGCAACCGTAACAACGCAGAAAAAGTGGTTGTTCTCAAGTTGTGTGTTGTTCTCAAGTTGTGTGTTCTGTTGTGGTGTTTGTTGTTTTTTTTTTTGTGGGCTCTCAAGAACCAGTTCGCGTCCATCGCTGCCATTCCATCCTTCGTCTGCGAGCCCACGGCCCTGCGCAGAGGGTTCAAAACCACAGATGAGCATAGGAAATGGATGTATAAAGCAGCGCATTAGCACGGCACCTGCCAGCAGAGCCGCGGCAGACACGGGGACACAGGGGACACGGCCTGTCCCCGTCCCACCCAAAACCCCACTGGAAAGGGTTTAATTCCCTGCTGGAAGGTCCTTCAGCTTGGCCTCCGAACCCACCGCTGCAGAAGGTTTGGCCAAGTGGCATCGTAAAATCCGAGAGAAAAAAAGCATCCGAGGTTTGGTGACTGCAGGGTGACGCATTTTTGTGCTCTGTGTTGTTTTACAGCTCTTGCAAGGAAGTACACAGGAGGAAAAAGAAAAAAATCAATTGGTTTCACTTTGTGTAGTGGAGTCGCTCGAAAAATCAGGCGGACTGCAAAGAGGATCAATCGCTTCTGCTTCTCAGCAGAGGAAATAGCGAATCAAACACTGATCTGTTCCTTCTGCACCCAAACTCCTTCAGTTAACAAATTATTTCCTATCAAACATAGTCCTCCAGACTCAGCACACACTGCTTGCAAAATCGATTTTTGTCCAGCATATGGAGTGACAAAAATTCTCTTCTTTTACTCCTGATTACAGCGAGATCCTGGATCCCCATCACATCCACTGAAGCCTTTAGACCTGGGCAGAGCTCAGCCCAGCGCAGGATTAGGCCCAGCACGCACATCTAGGCTGACCTAGGATGCAATTCCCTGCTCGGTGCTGAAGGTCCCAGCCCTCTGTGGGCTGGGCTCCCGCTGAACATTGCTGTAACGTTGGCTTTGTTGGCTTAATTTTCTAATAACATATTTCCCTGAGCGATGCAGCCAGACTGGAGCCATAACCCAGAACAGCAGTTGGCATGAAAAACTCTACTGTATTTCTGACACTGGGGTCTTTTATAGATGGGGTATCATGGTTTCAGCACCAGTGCAATTGCAACCGAGTATTAAATATCCCAATTAGTGCAATTCACAGTTATTGACAGTGCTGTTTTCTTTCCAACATTGACCGAGGACAAGAAGATGTCCTGTGTGAATCTGAAAGCTTCAGAAGGAGGAGGTGTTCACCAGCGGGATGCTCCAGGGTTTAACGTATGGATCTCCAGAGCTACTGTGGGGCTGGGAAGAGGCAACACATGAGTTTTCTTAGGTGTAAAATAGACTGAGCAGCCCTAACCCACCATCTCAGAGGGGCATCCGTGGAGCAACAGGCATTGTGGCAAACGGTATTTTGTGGGCTCTGGCTTGCAAACAGCAGAGCTGAGAAATGGGGAGGCAGTTGGCCTGAGCTGGAATACATTTGCTCAGCAGAAATCTGCATCTACCGCTTCAGCATCTGCACAAGCCTCCGCACGCAGGCATTTATTTTGCATTTCCACCTGCTTTGTGGAAATGAGAAGAAAGCTCTGAAAGATTATTGAGCATACACTGCTGGTGAGATGCAGGGTTGGCTTCTGCAGGATTGACTCCCAAGGATCAATGGGTACTAAATGACCATTTTTATCCCTGTTTCTATCTTTTTGTGTGGTTTTTTTGTTTTCTCCACCTTCAGTTTCTTCCTCTCTAAAGCCAGAGAGGGAAACAACCCAGCTGCAAAAAGACGCTGGATTTCGAGAGTCAAAAAACAACAGTAAAAAAAAATCATAACTGCCTTTTAAATAAACATCAGTGTTACTGATCCAGTTGTTTATGACTCTCTGTTCCAGCCCATTTCACTGACAAAAGCCAAGTGAAATTAGCGTTTGATGCCTGCAAAGCCATGGAAAGCCATAGGCCTCCCATGAAAGGGGAAGCAGGGAATAAACAGACTGATTGCACGGCACAACTTGCGTGTTTGCTTAGAAAGAAATCAGTGAATCACAGGTTGTTTTCAGCCGGGAGAAGAAAGAACACATTCTGGATAATCCAAGAAATGGGGACGCTGGGACAATTCAAGACGTCAGGGCTGTTGTGCAGTGCAAGGAGATCTGAGCTGAATGGAAGGAGTTCCCTTCAGCTCCAGTGCGCCCAGAGTAACCGGTCTGGTGCTTCTAACCCTGTCTGTAAGGACAGGTCCTTCCAACTATTAATACACTTTTAACCTGTTCTGTGATATCTCTGAACCTTGGTTTGTGCCAGTTCTTTGCTAAAGGTTCTTCAAAACTGCACTTCCCAGGCCACGAAGGAATCCCTGGTCAACCTGGACCCTGGCCTGAGTGTGGAAAGGGAATGCGGTGGGAAGAAAGGAGAATGGGGGCCTGTGAAGACTGCACAACCTCTCTGGGCAAGATGTTCCAATAACTGACTGTTTGCATGAGGAAAAGGTTTCATTTAGCCCGGTTTGAGCCTCTCTGATTTCAGTGCGCCCATTGCCTCTTGTCCTCCTGCCATACACTGCCGTGAAGAGCCTGAACCTGTCTTCTCGGTAACTTCTCACAGGTTTTGTGAGCTTGATATTAAACCCCCAACAACTCTTCTTCTTCTGGGGTCCTTGGACAGGGATTTATAGACACACGGCAGGTTTTCTAAAAGCAAATGGAGAAGAAAGCTGTTGTTGGTGCCCTGTAATGAGGATAAAGTTCCTCTTATCACAGCTGGAATTAAAATCAAGGTCATTTTACCTCTTCAAGTTCCTCCTTTTCATCTCAGTCCTTGCCCAAACAGGCATCTGTCTCTGTGAGTGACCCCAGCCCTCAGGACAGCTGGGACAGAGCATCCCTGTCTAGCGCCTGATTCCACCCTGTTGCAATATTTATGTATTTCTCGCTGGTTTTCGCTCTTTGGGACCTTTCAGCTTCCTGATTGCTGCATTTCATTTGTCTCAGGTTTTAGAATTTATTTCGGTGACTCCAGTCCTGATGTCTGAGACAGGCTGAGAATAGTAACTCAGTCTGATCTTATCTGCAGCTGTTAGAGACTTCAATTATGTCCTCCCGGGACTATCTGTTACTCCTAAGAAATTAGATCTTGGTTATTGTTTTCTTACCGCTCTCCCTGTCCTCATAAACCTTCCAGCTATGAGTTTTGCTTTGATGAAGCTTTTTGGGAGCCAGATTGGAGTTTTATAAAGTGTAAGACAATCAGGTGTTTCCACGAGTCCAGCCATGCCTGGATCCCAATGGCCTTTGATGGCTTTGCTCTGAGGAGAGGTAATGTTATTATCAATTTACAGAGAGAGAAACTGAGGCACGGAGTACTTTTCAGTTTCATTGTAAGAACTATTTCTTTTTAAACTTCTTGTGCACAGCACCTCGTATTTGGGGAAATCCTCATATGGCTGGAGATTCCCCTAACGTTCTCTGCAGTCAAACTCAGCGAGAATTGTTTTTAGGAAGGGACACAGGGCAGAATTCACGGAGAAGCCGCAAGAGAGTGGCTGCAAATTAGGGCTGAGACACGTGAAAATATCGCACATCAAGTGTGCAGTGTGTAAATGTCCAAAGAACTGCAACAGATACCGAAATTCACCTAAATCTCTGTTAGGCCCTGGACTCCTTCACGGATCCAGGCCTGGAGCTCAGCACAGCGCATTTACAGGGGCAGGTTTCCAGCACAAAGAACACTCGTTTTATTGAGGTCACGGCGCGGAAAGAAAGACAAATATATTAGACAAGATAAGATCAGAAAGATTAGACCCCAAACTCCAGTTCTTAGCACCTCAATTGCTGGTATGTTTGCAATCAAGATCTACTATCTCTGACTTGAGTCCTTCCCTAAAGTAAATACATAAAGTAAATATTTGTAACTCTTGCGGCTGGGATCTGGTCTGGATAAATGTTTTTGCGGTGTCTTGTGCTACGATGCTTCAAAGCCAACTGGAGCCATTTGGCACCACCCCACATCAATTGATCACTGGCAACACCAACCACCTTTCCATTTATTTTAAAGAAAAGGCAGTGTTATTAATTTTCCAGCCCGCTTTGTTGCTCACGTACGGCGCACTTTGCACTGGAGGCTCTTTGTGTGGAGCTTCTCTACTTGTCCGACACTTCAGATTTCAATCCTGTGCATCTGGAAAACAAACAGATGCTGTAACAGGACTCGCATTCCCTGGATCTGGGCTGTCAAGCAAAGCAGGGGGTGATCTGGACCACCAAAAGATAGGGCTTGTGGCCTTAGGTGACTGGATGTCACCTAATATAATATAATAAAGATAATAAAGAGGAGAGGATGTGGAAAGTACGGAGGAGAGGATGTGGAAAGTACGGCTGAAATTTGGATTTTATGCGATGTTTGTGACCTGGGTTTAAAAGCATAAGTGTGACAGCTCAACAACAGCGCTAGAATGAGACCAGAGCTGGACTGGTCCATATCCACCAAGGCAGAAATCGATATTCCTGCGTTACAGGGTCTGAATGGGACCCTGGGCAGGGCTGGAACCACCTTGGGACATGGAATAGAATCGTAGAATCATTTGGTTGGGAGAGACCCTCAAGATCATCAAGTCCAACCATTAACTCCTGGACTCAATCAGTGCGTTGATCATTTTTATTAGGTTTCATTTCTATGTATTTAATCAACACGAAAGTTCAAGGAGTCACACACAGACCTTTTTTGGAAGTGAATTCTTCCTTGATTATTTTCGGGGAAAGTTTCCCTTAAAAAACCCTCAATTTGACAACTCAAATCAATTGTATCTTCAGCTGATGAAACCACAGAAAAACTCGATACGGGAGGGGACACGGCGACTGGGGTTTGGGTTTGGTTTGGCTTGTTCTATAACAAACGTCCACTGCATTCAAAAGCTATTTCTGCTCCACCTGCCAGCCCTCCCCACAACAACAAAGTCCTTGGATGTACAATTTTTGGCCAATTTAACCGCAAACATACGTAGACGAGGAAGAGTCGTCCAAAGAATTTGGCAAATCATAGCTGCATTTTTTCCATAACAGGCACAGTTAATTATCTTTCCGTAATCCCCAGTTACTGTGGCTCCCAGATGGTGTCTGAGCTTCACTGACCCAAATGAGACTCGTCAGTTTTAGTTAATCTGCTTTCTGCATTTTTTGGGGGGGATCTGTGGGCTTCTACAAAGTTTTATCTTTAAAATCTAGATGTGCATTACCAATAACTAATTACAAGGAAAACAACGTTGGCTCCATCCTCAATAATTCAGATTCAGATTCCAATTCAGAATTCCAGATTCAATTCCAATTCAGAATTCCATTTCTGAATTGGAAAACGTTTTTCCTTTTCTTCCCGATCATCTATTTAAGTCTGTGTTAAACAGCAGATACTTATTAAAGAACATAGATAGATTTTGTCATAAACAACTGTCTTTGGACACCACTTACATTCCTGCTTGGATTTTTAAAAAATTCTTAACCCAAGGAACACATCCCGTTATTTGCAGTTAAAGGCACATGGTGACATCTAGTGACTCAACTGCAGAGAGCAAGAAAACGGGAAAATGGCGCTTTCCAAATAGATCAACTTGCTTCAGTAACAAAATTGAAAGTTAAAGTATTTATGAAAAAAATTGAAGAAAAGTCTTACTTTAATTCTCTGTAGCAAAGATGTAAAAAGAAGTCAGTTTATTGTGTGTATGTGAGAGATTTTAATTTGGATGAAAATGCATTTAATAAAAAATGGAGTAAAATGTTTAATTGTGTCAGGGATACACGTGGGGATGTCCCTTTAAAAGAGCTTGGTCTAATCCCACCTGCAGCTGATCTGTGGCTTCCAGCTGATCCCCAGGTCGGTGACAAGAGCCGGTGGTCTCTATAAAAGCAGCAAGCATTCTTTGTCAGAATGTTGCCAGTATTTTGGTTTCTTAAGGTAAGACTAGTCAATGGTGTTTATGGGTGTGTAACTGCTTAAAACAGCTGAGAATTAACACACTTTTTAGAGAAACCCTTTTTTCGACTGCATTCCAGTTTGTCACGCCCCTGTATTGCTACCCATGTAAAATCGGGATGCGCAGGTAAATAATTATTGCTGAAGACTGGCGCTGCGCCTCTCAGTGCCAGGATAGCATGAAAATAACCAGAGTTTTATTTTTCTTGCATAGAACAAGCAATCCCATGATACAGCAAAAGTCTTTTATTAAAAATCACAGCACGCAGACCCTTCGGCAGTAACGGCGCACAGGAAAGGACATCAATACACGGACAACATCCTTACGCGATCACCAAGAGTTGTCATCGTCACACGGAGCTCCAGGTTGCCAGCAATTTATTTCCTATGTGGATGCTGAGCAAATAAAGCGTGTGCCACATCCCACCCCAAACCGGCGAGTGACGCGGCTGCAAAAAACGTGCAATTTCATGGAATTGTGGAGCAGACGCTCAGCACGGTGCCCCACGCGTCTGGACGATCCTCCCGCTTCACACCGGGACAAGAACACACCAAGCTGGCTCCAGGTTTTACCAGACGTCACCTAAATTTCCTGGTTTAGAAGGTGAGAACTGCGCGTTCTGCGGGTTTAACGTGGTTCCAGTCCCGAGGGAAAAGCACGTTATGCAGGAACGTGCAGCGACAGGTCCCAATCTCAGCGTGTTCTCAATAAAACCCGGAGCAGGGGAGGTGCTGATGCTTTGTCACAGCAACGCCAGAACCATATTTTAACCTTGATGCTGGAGCTGAAGAGAAATGAATAAAAATGCCACTTTTTGGTCACCGTCCCGTGCTGCTGGGCTTGGAATCAAACCTGCAAAGCTCACGCCTTGGTGCCCAAAACATCAGTGTTAACAGGTAGGAAATATGAAGTTAAATGCTCAAAAATGAGGCATTTTAACTACAGAAGATGTAACGTTTGTCCCAGGTATGACACACAGAAGCTGTGTTAGAGCAAACTTCACACAAACAAGGCGTAAGAGAGTATTTGGTTACAGGAATAGTCATTTCTAAGTTGGGTTTGGTTTGAAATTCTTGAACTGACTGTAGGAATTCTTGGAAGCTTGAGGGGCTTTTTTAAGTGGAATTATTTATTTAGTTTGCCAGTAAACGTTCTAGCTACTTATTTTTACACATTATAGTAACAAAGTCACGTTGCGCATAACTTTAAAAAAAATCACTGGAAAACAAAATGCGCTTTTTAGTTGGATTTAGGCCATTGTCAGCTTGAAATGCTCCAGTATCAAGTCTTAGATCTGATCATGGAGAGGGCACCACGAACAATCAATTTCCCTGTGGTATCTATGAGCTCTGCAGAATGCTAAGTGCCTGATTTAAAAAATAATAAAGAATTCTGCAAATAATGTCCAAAAGCACAATAGTGTTACAGATCAACTCGATGCTAGTCCTGAATGGAGAAAGGTTGGAAATCAGCAGAAATACTATTAAAAAAACAACAAAAAAGCCCAACATATCACTAAGAATGGATGCAATAAAACTTTCCATTCTGATACAATTGCTTTTCAAGAGACAAAGATGACACCATAGTTTTCAAGTATAAAAACAGCATAAACTAGTGAGATGATGTCAGGAAATACAGAACCTGGTCCTGAGAAGGTACAAAAACCAGCCTTTAATTACTGCTTTTAAAATACTCAATTTGTATGTTGTTCAAAATGGGCTTTATATTTTGCTTTAGACAAAACGGACTTGGAAATGAAATTTGGATGGAAATGTTAAGTTCTGAAACTTTAGTGACTCACTCCTTAAATACTTTCTCAGTTATTCAGAAGAACATTAATAGGGCTTTCACACGCAAATTCTTTCTAGTAAAACGTAAAATATAAAAAGAATCCTGTGCTAGTTAATGTTTTTCTAGGCTTTTCCACACAACATATGGGATGTCTGCTCTCCTAAATGATTCCATTTGCTTCTACAATATGAAAAAGTCTTAAAAACTTCATCTTTTATTTTTGTGGAATTTCTCAGTCAACGAGGACTGAAATCTAAGCGCTGTGTTTCCAGGAAGGGGATGTCTGCTAAGAAAACTAAAATCATTTACCAAAATATAAGAATCTGTCAAATCTTCCATGTTAATTTGTTTTGCAAAAAGGGTTAAACATGGGGAACCTCAAAGAAAAAGGGTTTAATGAAGCAACATCCAGGTACAAGGAATTCTGAGCAATCACCATCATTTCCCAACTCCATCTCGCAACGTTGGACCCTGGTGGGCACTGGGCCCTACGGCTCCGGATTTCAGGGTTTTCACGCTCTTCCTGATGCTTGCACGAGAAATTCTTCCAGAGAATTACTTCATTATCAAGTATTTGTACACAAACGTTTTCCACGGGGTCAAATATCAAAGGGGGGATCCAGGAATTTGCCGCCGTTGATTTTGCTAGCGAGGAAAAATGCTTTTTTTGGGGCGAGGATGGGAGTTGTGGGTACGGAGAGTCCGAGTCGACGTTGTGAACGATTTCCACGAATGCAGTTATTGATAAAACGGATAAAAAGCACATTCTTACCAGCTTGAGAGACACGCAGCAGAGTTTTGATCTGCAGTACCTTAAATAATGGTTTGTACACCCAGAAATCCAAGCACTGCTTGATACGTAATTCTCATGGATGTTACAGAACCTCCTTAAACAAATTTAAAATTACATTGAACTACCTTATTTTTCCTATACATAATACATTTTCAATAATTATAAATAAATACATTACAAGCATTTAATCACATATATACACAAAATACTAGTGAACCCCAAATGGCAAAGGGATGGGTTTTTTTAAATGCTAAAATCAATTTAAATTTCCTGTAGTCTCCTTAAATTCTTGTTCTGAAACAGCAGACCTTGCTGAAAAGCGCATCTGCCTTTCTGTCGATACATAAGCGTGCTTTAGAACAGACCCATGTTATAACAACTTATTTTTTCAGTATCTTTGTTTTAGAAGATTTGTTTACAACTTCAGAACGGAGAATTATCATCCTCTGCAGAAGACTTTTCTTAATCCTCAATAAATTAATCCAACCAAGGGAAGAATAACAAAAAACAGCACTCGATTCCTTTGGTATGAACTGCTAACTTGCTAATTTAAGAAGCAAAAATACAGAGACATTGGCACCTCTTTTTTATTTTTGTCTTTGCAATGCATCTGTTCCTGCAGGTGGGAGAGGGGGAATGAAATGGTATGAAAGTGCAGTGTGCAACACACAGTAAAACTGATAATTAAGAATGCCCTTCAGGCATGAAAGCAAAAACTCTGCTTCTACTGCGAGATGTGTAGCTGACAAAGTTTTCTGGAAGTCAGTAGCTCTGTATTAACACTGGGAAAAAAGTATTTCTCTGTATTAGAGCAGCTGCCATTCAAAAGCATTTGAATTACAGGCTTACCTAAAGGTTTGAAGATAAATAACGTGGTGAAATTGTGTAAGTCACCCATTCTATGGCTGAGAATGTCCTGCCTGCGTTTACTGTTCAATATTCATCTGATGCTGACAAGCTCTGTCAGAACTGGAATTATTTGTAGTGTAGACAGGATTAAGGGACATTCACTGATGTTTCACTTGAGCAATTAACTTACATCTCCTGTGAACTGAGTTTTAGTTCTGCTCTGAGGTGCAGTTGGAAAGGAGGGAACCTGCACAGTTCAGCTTTGGGGATCTTGTGACTGCTGGGGGATTAAATCTCCTTAAATCACAATGTAGCTCCTGAACAGAGAGACAAAGTTCTCTTCAAACAGGAATTTGGGGGGGACACCTCTGCACAGCATCTGCAGGCTTGCTTTGTAGTGTAACAATCTGCCCCCAAAATAAGATAATACATTCTATATCTCCCAAATACTGTAGCTTATCCACCTTTCTAAATCCAGACTTACTCCATAGCTGCCGGATGATTTATGTACATTATGTCTTCAAAACAGCAAAAAGCCTAGAGACGAGTTAAACAGAAGGGAATAACTTCATTTTCGTGAACCGGAGCACTCGCCAGAGAACAGACTGACTCTCCCTCCCTTAACGTGAATATCCAGGTAAAATTCTCCCCTTCACTCGACTGCCGGTGTCAACAACCAGGCACCTGATCCCACCCACAACAGCGGCTCATTTGCAGCCCCATCAGAACCTTTGGACCGTGCCAAACTGACACTTTTTCCTTGCCAAGAAATAAACAGCAGGTGCTGGTTTCGCAATCTTCCCCACCATAAAGGCCTGCTATGATCTCTAGCAGAATAAATCTTGGAATCTGTTAAAAATCTTCCATCAACTTTTCATCCAAGTTATCTCCCCCAAATTTTCTCTACTATCCATATTTTGCAACCTGTTATTTGCCTTCGATCCTGCCATATGAGCCTTTCCATGCTTTTTGTCACTTTTTTTTTTTTAAGCATCTCTACATCATCCCACGTCAGCAGCTCTTAGGAGTTTCGGGGTTTCATTGATCATGACGTAACAGATCGTGCAAAATCTTTTTGAGTAACTTTGAAGCCCTTGTTACCGGGATTCTCCCCAAGTAACAGTAACCGAGCTCACAGCGTCCACCAACATTCCGCCTTTTCCCCGGCCTCTCAAGGGATTCCATCCTTCCTCTGGCAGCACTGCGAAGGAGGCACTCCCCAGTCATACATGTAGGAAAGCCTGAGCTTAACCTCCTCCTTACAGAGCTTTCCTTCTTTAGCCAGCGTCTGGTGCTTTTCCAGCATGTCCTCGATGCTTTGCTTATGAGTTACTATGTACTTATTGTTGCACCCTCGGGACTTGTACTCGGTGTCGAAACGAGGGTCGTGCACCCTCTTCACGTCGATGGGGGCCAGCCAGACCCCCAGGGACACATCTTCGCTCTGCCACATGTTCAGGTAGTCCCTGCTGAGGCGCAAATAGCGCACCAGATCCGCGGAAATCACGTACCCGCCGCCCAGGGCGTACGGCAGGTAGTAGTCACAGAGCACCCAGGCGCTCTCCTTCCACTTGCCGCCGGATTTCACTCGGCCGCGGCCGGAGAAGAAGCCCCAGTAGAGGCGCCGCGGCTCCTTGGCCCTCAGCTCCTCCACCAGCACGTCCAAGCGCACGAAGGTGTCATCGTCGGCCTTGAGGGCGAACTGGAAGTCCAGGTGTTGATCCAGCCAGACGTAGGCAGCCAGGACCTTGGCGGTCAGGTTCTCGTAGGAGTCGCGCAGCTCGGGCAGGAGCAGCAGATCCCTGTGCCGGCTCTGCTCCAGCTCCAGGCTCCGCAGCTCCTCCGCGCCCAGCCCGGCCGTGCCCACCACGAAGCGGCTCCAGACGCCGTCGTGAGGGGGGCGGCCGGCGGCCGACAGCCACGTGCTGCGGATGATGCTGCGCCGCTCGCTGTACTTGGGCCCGCTGGTGACCAGCACGGCCAGGAAGGCGGTTTCCTCAGGCGAAGGTGGCGGGNCGGGGCGGCGGGGCCGCGGGCTGCTGGTGCGGGAGCCCGCGGGGCGCGGGCAGCGGCCGCAGCCCCTCCGAGGTGCACTTGGCCAGGTAGAGCAGGACGGCGGCGAACAGCGAGAGGCCGCCCAGGCCAAGGGCCGTCTTGTGGCGGCACAACAGGCGCAGCAGCTTCATGGCCGCGGGGCCTCGGAGGGGCGAGGAGGCCCCAGCCCGCCCACCGCAGCTTTAGGCGGGAACGGCGTACGGCCGCCGAGAGGGGACAAGATTCCTGCGGGAAGCCCTCACCGCGCTTCGCCGTCGCTCAGAGGTGGTTTCATGTCTCCTCCCGGACTTTTTCCTCCCTTCTCCTCGGGGAAGCGCCGGCTCGGGGCGGGAGGAGGAGCGGCTCCCTGCCTACCTGCCGGGCGCCCGCCGTGGGCCCGCTGGGTCCCGCCGCTCCGCTCGCCGCCCGCCGTGTGGGGGAAGCGGGGAGAGGCGGGGCCGCGCCCTGCGCCACGTGACCGCACGCGGCGGCGCCTCCCGGCAGCCATCTTAAAGCAGGGCAGCGAGGGCGAAGCACCGTCATTTTGTTTCCGGGCGCGGCGTGTCGCGCCGGTCGCGGTTTTGGGTCGCGGCAAAGGTAAATCGCGACAGGTGCCGTTTCAGCCTCGGGAGGGCCCGCTGCTGGCTGTGCCTCCGACCCTCATGGTGGCTTTGGTGCCGCCTCCTCGTGGCACAGTAGAGCGCATCGTCTTGTGAACATAGCCGTATGGTGAGATTTCACAGGGAAAATAGTCGCTGTTGTGATTTTATAGGGGTTGCTAGTGGCGACTTGCGTACAAAAGGCAGGATTTAGGGGCTCCCAAGCGGGCTCACATTTTTAGCACCCGGAGTTTCGCTTTTTTAAAAGGTTGCGCCAACCGCGAGGTCCTGGCAGCTGCGACGGATCTGCCGGGACCCGCTGGGAGGGAAAATGTCTGCCGGAAGCGCCCCTGCCCTACTCCAAGATGGCCGCCGCGCACGCACAGCGTTGTGACGCACTTCCGCCGTCGCGCTCGCCCGGTTCCGGTCCTCCCTCCGCCGGTTCCTGCGCGGCGGGAGCGGGTCCGGGGTCCGGGCGGTGAGGGGCAGCGAGGCCCGGACGGGTCTCCCGGTGACCGCTCACGGTTCTCAGGGCTCCGTTCCCCGCTCCTGCAGGGAAGGAGCGCGGCGAGCGCCCCGGGGCTCTCGGTGAGTGAGTGCGGCCTGTCCTGGAGCGCTGGGTCGGGCTCTCAGTGAGTGGGCGTTTGGGTATCAGTTCTCAGCTCAGCTCCTGCCATAACGCCTGAAGAGTGTTTCCAGAGCAGAACTAGGCCGTTTAAAGCATCTTGTCTTTCAAAGCCTTCTGACAGAGCTTACAGCTGTGCAGGCTGGAAACTTACTCTTTTGTATTTGTTATTTATCAGGCTTTTTTATTCTTTCACCACAAATACTCATGTGTCTGTGTAGGTTCTGACTGTTAGACAATGTTTTATTAGCGGCATAAAGTTCTAGAGTTTAATTTGCGTGTGCTTTCTCCTTTTTAGGTCATTTAATCAATTCTGAGCAACTTAATCAGACGATACTTTGAATAAAAAGGGGAAAAAATGCTGTCAAGACAGGCCTTCCTCTGCGGTTTGGGGTCTCTGTACTTGTCCCTGCTGTTTGTGTTTCTTCTAATGGATGTTTATGCGAGGCCCGCAAATAATTCGGCCCTCAAAGAAAAGGCAGCTGACAGTAAAGATGAGAACGAGATCTTGCCCCCGGATCACTTGAATGGGGTCAAGATGGAGATGGACGGACACCTTAACAAAGAGTTCCATCAGGAGGTTTTCCTGGGCAAAGAGATGGAAGAGTTTGAGGAAGATTCAGAACCCAGAAAAAATAGGAAGAAGCTCATGGTCATCTTTTCAAAGTAAGTTGAGAGTGCAGCCTCTTTCTCTGATTTTGGAGTAAAATTTGCAGGTTTTTCTGTGACATTTAAAAATTTTAATGATGAGGAGCTCTGGTGCTAGGTAAGGTTTATGTCAGCTCATCAACTGTCAGATGTTTGGAGGTCGGTAAGTAGAATGGAAATGCAAATCCAGACATACTTCTTGGACACAAGGTGGCAGAATTTGCTTTAGTTTCGTTTTTGTAACTGAGCTTAAATTACAGCTTAGATTACATTGCTGCTCTTAATGTTGGTGATGGTGTGGGGATGCACATATGCTTGAGGTAAAATGAGAAGGCTTAACAAAGCTTTTGTTCTGTAAACTTTTCATTAACAGAGAAAAAATATCAATAAAGACATGAGATTTTTTTTTTTCTGGTGTTCCGAGTAGGGGCAGCTAAAGCAATAGGCAAACCGGAGTGTATTTTTCATTTAGAGTAGAATCCTTTATTATTATGCCTGCTATTCAGACTATTTACTTCATTGCTGGGATACATACAGATATTAAGATTATGCTTAGAAGGTTTCATTTTCTTTATTGCTGTATGTTTAGTGGAAGCATTCAACTCGTGGTTAGTAAATTGTGTTTCACAAATTGCAAACTCCATTTCTGCCTGTTTGTGGGTTGTCTTAGGAAGCTTAAAGCAATTGGATTCAAGATCAGCTTGACTCAGATACTTACTTAAAATTACATCCTGACGACTGATCAGACTGGAAGAGCAGAAAAGCTTTATGAGGAATTTGGTCATTTTCTAGACCTGTTCTTAAAGGCTGAGTGAAAAGATAAATACCATGAACCTCTGAACACCAGAGTAAGTCACAGGCTTCCAGATGCTTTGGAAATTTTTAATTTCAAGACATAAAGAAAACACACGATGTGTTTTTCATCAGTGGCAGTTGAGGTTTTGCAGCTTGCCTGCATGATATTATAAAGTCAATTAAAACCATCCAGTATTACTGAAAATAAAGTTGAAGCATGGAAGAAAAGCTCCCCAAACTGTGTTTTTCTAGGCAAGAAGGTGAATGTGACTGAAGCAACAAGGGGCATGTCATAATTCCATATTTCAGTTTCTGAAGTCACTCTTCACTGGCCTACGGAAGTTGTTTTAACAAGTATTTCCACTTTCCCCTGTGAAATTTAGCATGGTGCAGAAAATCCTGGTTGCGGTTTGTTTAGTCTTCATTTCCTGCCCAGGGCAAGTGCTCAGGTATCTTCAGATCAAGAAAATCCGAGAGAGGAGCTTACTTGGCATCCTTTCTTCTTATAATTGCAAAAAAAAAAAAAACAACCCACTTGCTGTAGTCTCCATATAAATAGTTTAAATTTTCCTAGAATCTAAAGCAGATTTGTCTGCTGTCTGGTGTAGTTCAGCTTGTGTAGGTGTGTGTTGCTGGGAAAAGGGGAGGAAGGATGTTGAAAACGATCGAGTGTATTTATGGTAACACTGATTTTGCTAAATCAGTGGCATTTATACTGGAATTCAGTCTGGTGAGCCTTGCCTCTAAGGGCCAGTTGTCTTGTAAATTAAATTACGCGTACTGAACAGAGCCAATAAATTCAAGCAGAGAACAAGCGTGTACTTTCCTGAGCTGGAAGGGCAATAGATGGGATGTTTTTACCTTTCTCCCCAGTTACAATGTGATTTAGTGGGAAAGTCCTGCTTGGAAATAGTGACTTGGGTAGCTTTGATCTAAGGAAACCAGAATGTTAAATGTTGAAGGGGAAAACGCTTTGTTTTCCCTTCTCGTTTTTGGCAGCACCTGTTCCATCTCAAACCCCACGTTTTTTCACCTGGTGCCACGTGACCGGTTTACTGGCCGTGCCATCGATACTGAAAAATTGCTGATACTGTTCGTGTATACGTGGAAAGATGTGATACAATATTTGAAACCACTAATACTGCATTTCTTAACGCAGCGAAATGTTGCAGAAGATCAGGTGCTAAGCTTGTTATTTGGCTTAAGCTTTTAACATTTAGTTGACATTTACAGGCAAATCACATATTTAATAAGTTGAGTTTCAATGATAACACTTCAGTGCTGTTAAGACAGTGATGCTAGCAGATAAAAAAGCCAGAGTTGAGCTGGCGGTTTTTGTTGTTATTTTCTTTGTTGTTTTTTCTTTTAATTGAACAAGAGTGGGTTTGGTATGCTTTAAATAGAATCTTCCCTCCTAAAACGTTAGTGATGTCTTTTAGGTTTTAAATACCGTTATATCTTTTTTGAATAAATACTTAATGATATGCTCAAAAAAAACCCCTGAAAGTGTCGTGGTTTTGGTTTTGTGTTTATTCTTCAAGTGTAATTTTTATATTAACTTTTTTTTTTTTTAAATGAAATAAGCATTAATGGATTTGATGCTTTGGCAGTTTATCTTAATACAATAAAGCATTATTTGTAGTACATTCAGTGGATTGTCAGATTGGACATTTGCTGCTAATTTTAATCAGGTAGAAAAAGTTTAATTCTGAAGCTCAGTAGCACTGAGTACAAACATCCTTTGATGAAGCAAAGTGAGCCTGGTAACTCAGAAACCTCCTGGGGAACAAATGCATGTGCAGAACTTTAAAATGTGTTAAGAATTAAAAACTATCAGCTGTAATATGTTACCAGAGATCATGGTTTGGTTTGTGTTTTTTTTTTTTTCTGCTTACAACAGTCAAAGTATTAAATAGTTTGAGCGTCCTTGCACCAAGGGTATTCACATTATGTTTTCAGTGGTCGTGCCAGTTGTGATACGATCTAGACAGACACGGGGAGGCGGTTTGTCAGCAACTGCAGAGATCTGGGAAGATCGAGGTAAAAAGCATTTGAAGAGATAAACTGAGAGGGAGTTCATGGTTTGAGAGGATGTTGGAGAAGACATTTTTCTAAGTAGTGAAAGTCTGCAGCAGCTGGCAGTCCCGAACCCGGAGGAAATTAGCTGATGGGCCATGAGTGATGCACTCATGGTTTCCTCTGCTTTAAAAAGTTACTCAAAAACATAACATTGAAATGAGTTCCAGCAAAGTGAAGTACAGCTGGATGTTTTTCACTGAGTAGTAACCTAGATATTGTAGTTACTTAATTATGGAGTAAATGGCTAACTTGCTACTTGTTTACTCTTTAGTTCAATGAATGCACTACTTCTCACAGAGGGTTAAAAATACACTCTTTTCTGTAGCAGCCCATGTTTGTTATTTTTGAATAATCAATTGAGAAGCTGAAAAATATACCACACTTCCCCCTGACCCCAGTCCCCGAATCTAAACCTTTATTTGCTGTTCATCCGTAGGGTGGATATAAATAACGATAAAAAGATAGGTGCTAAAGAGATGCAGCGCTGGATCATGGAAAAGACAGATGAACATTTCCAGGAAGCTGTGGAAGAGAATAAAATGCACTTCCGAGCTGTGGACCCCGACGGTGATGGTAAGATGAACGATTCCTCCGTCTCCTGATGGCGTCTAAACTGGGTATTTGCCAAACCTACTGGCTGCTCTTCGAATGTGCCGTGACGAGATCCACGCTCCTTTGGGCTGCGTGTAATCATGACAGGTTTGATCTGTATGGAAGACAAAAGTGCAAAGAAGTGATGTGCTCCGGTCAGCTTTGTAGTTCTGTATCCATTGTTTCCTTGTGGTCAGAGGAAATTGTAACAAGTGGCTCTGCCAGGGTTGGGATGGGGACAGTGACATTAATAGGTTATTTTCACAAGGTCTATCTCATCTAAAGTGACATAAAAGGGAATTGGGTGATAGTTCTCATACTGACATTCGTAAAGCTTAGTGTGATGGTCATAGTGCTAAACCAAAAGATTTTAGCACATGCTGCTTTAATTAATGAGACCCAAAGCTCATCATTAAGCGTACTCTGTTGTGTCTGAGATACCACTCTTTCTTACAGGCCACGTGTCCTGGGATGAATATAAAATTAAATTTTTGGCGAGTAAGGGATTTAATGAAAAAGAGGTTGCAGAGAAGATCAAGAACAATGAAGAGCTGAAAATAGATGAAGAAAGTAAGTGCAGACTCTTGGTGTGTGTTGGCTTTTCTTTTACTTTCCTAAAACCTGAATGTCAAAGCTGTTCTTAATATACGAAAACAAAAATCGAGGAGGGCTGTGTGTGCTACCACTGTTGTAATAGGTGCGTGCTTAGGCACTGCACAGTGTGTTAAAAGGTAATAGCAGAAGGTTGCCTACAATTGTTTCATGTTTCATTTAAGTTCTCTATAGAGAGATTAATTCCTTAGGTTAGTGAGATTGATCATTTCTTCCATGTTACTTTTGAAACTTTCATTTGATTCTGGCTTGGTGTAAACATGGCAACGCCAGACAGAGTAATCTCCCCTCTTACCCCCTCTAGAAGTGTTTAAATGTACTGTTAAGTAAAACGTGAAGCCTTTGCCTTTCCTTGCAGGAATTAGTCATTTAAAAGTAGGTTATGTTATATTTTCCATTTATCAAAAAGCAACTAAAATGCAAATGGGCCTTTGAATTTTCTGGCAGGGAAAGCACCTGTGCAGGGTGTTGGATGGCAGTGTGGTTAAGTGCAGTTTACAGGAATGCTCATCAGATAAAAGATTTGCTGAATAAGGAAAGTGTGCACAGAATCGTTTTTTTTACCTAGGTACTAAGCCTTGTTTGGGAAAAATCAAATTAGTTATCTAGTGCTTCCTGAGGATGAGAGGTAGAAAATATTTTCGTACTCCAGTGCAGTGTCAAAATGCTCTTTTTCAGTCTGTATAAAAAACCACAACTGAATGTGTGGATCTTCGGGCATGTTCTGAGTCTTGCACAGAAGCAGGTTGCAGTTTGGCCAAAACTAGGGGCATGACTGTATTTAACTTACACAGGTAACGACGGTTTCAACTGGTGACAGTTGAGTTTCATGTAAAACTGAGTAAGAAAGGAAAGCAAGGGGAGATTGACCTGTGACTTCAAACATTTGGGGTTGGCTACACTGCAAAAACATAAGCAGATGATTTCTTCTGCGTTTGTGTCCTTGGTGTAACTAAACATTGGCATTTGCGAACTTGCCCTGAGATTCATATAAAGACTCTGGAGGATTTCTTTACTCTTCACAAAAAGACGCTCTCCGAAGACTTAACTCATCATTGCAACTGGCAGTTAGAAATGTAGATGTGACCCTTGGGTTTGGTTTCTTCCCCTTGTAACTCAGCAACCAAAAGCTTGCAGGAGACAGTTTATTAAATAAATATATTATCCTTATTTTCATTTCCTCATCTCAGTTCAGTTGTTTGGTTAAAAGATATTTCCTAATGTTGCAGCACAAACTAGGTGAAACTAGTTGCGGTTTGGTTCCCCTCAGCACCTGCTTTCCCTGGGAGCTGGACTGTAAAATAACAGGTTCATTGGTCACCCTTGTTTAAACAGTTGAGTAACAGGGGAAGGTATATTTTAAATAGTATAGGTATACTTTAAACAGATTGAACATGAGAGCTTAAATGTTTTCCTTACATTTCTAGCACAGGAAGTTTTAGATAACCTGAAGGATCGGTGGTACCAAGCTGACAACCCACCTCCTGATTCCTTGTTGAATGAAGAAGAATTCTTGTCCTTTCTTCATCCAGAGCATAGTAGGGGGATGCTGAAGTTCATGGTGAAAGAAATCATCCGCGATTTGGGTATGCCATTTGAAAACGTGTTTCTTGGCTCTGGTTTACTGCCAAACCATTTTGTTGGGTAGACATCGTCGGGTCTTTGCACTCTCATCGTCTGCAATTTTGGCGCATCTTGTTTGCTCTGTTCTACACATCTTCTAATGTGCTCAGTAAGAAAAAACGATCTTTTAGCTCCAATGCTGGAATCTCTGTGGGTCTCTCGACTAAATTTAGTGTCTGATTGTTAAATGAACGGCAGAAAGTTGTGTGTTTGAAAGGTGTTCTGAATCCAACACCTGACACTGCTTCACACTGAAGTGCTGTTGCGTTGCAGGGTCGCTGTAGCAATGGTAGAAAAGGTTTAATTAATAGTAAAGTATTATAAAATACGTGAATGTCCCATGAGGAGGGCATTAATTGCTTTGTACTTCCCCAGTACAACAACTGTGTAAGAATTGTGACATACAGTCATCAAAGTGGAAAGAAATGGTTGAGGTTTCTAAGAAAATAACATATTTTTTTTTTAAATTCGTAGGTATTGGTACACACGGGGTTTTTTCTGTTGAGTCAGTACTAATGCATATTTAAAACTGCTGGAACACCTGGATTAAGAAAAAAAAACCAACTATGACTTTGCTAATTGTTAGTTAATAAATATGAAGAGTTTGCAGGGACACTTGAGTGTGTGACATGTACAGACAGAACAGCTCCAGCACACGGTCTTTTATGAGGGTTAATTTACCCGAAGGCTAATATAAGGGAAGGCTGGGTGCAGCTTTAAGAAAACAATTAAAAAGAAAACAAAAAGCCCAGCTTGCCATATGGTGTGTCTTTCAGGGCCAGTACAATTCTTTTTGCTTATTAGTGTATGTTTTCTAACACACGTTGTGTATGCCATAATACGTAGAGTTTTCTGCTAACCGAAGACTGTACCAATGACACCTCTGACATGAAAGAATTTCTCATTTTTAATGGGCATTAGGCAAATCCATTTCAGTTACTATGTATTTCTGTTGTAGATCAAGACGGAGATAAGAAACTCACTCTGTCAGAGTTCATCTCGTTACCTGTTGGAACTGTAGAGAACCAACAAGCTCAGGATATTGATGACGACTGGGTGAAAGACAGAAGGAAGGAGTTTGAGGAGGTCATTGATGCCAACCACGATGGCATTGTCACAATGGAAGAGCTGGAGGTGAGTCTTCCTCAGATAGTTCTAGTGTTTCTAAAACCGACTTTACAAAACTTTGGGTTATACTATTGTTCTGTAGCGTTTGCAGATAGTTGTTACGCTTTTTATTAAAAAGGAGGGGGAGTTTTCGTAGCGTAACTGTTATTCGCAGGGGTGCTTTTAGGGTTTTTTGTCGCTTAGAAACTTGTAGGGATTTGGAGTGCATGAAAGCGACTCACAGGCTTCATTAGGTGCGCGGTTAATGAGACAATGAGTCATACTTTCAGTTACACAGGGAGTAACTGCCGACCTATATATTCATTCAAGAAAAAAAAAAAAAACAAACCCAAAATAAAGCAAACCAAAAAATCCCAACGGCCAACAAACCTGGGGCCCCGGTAGCCTAGAAAATAGCTGAGATTTCTTGTCTTTCAGAGGTTTGGTTTCTGTTAATGAATATTATTTTCAAGTGTTGGTCTCATAATGGCTGAAGCTTACGTATAGCTAAGGTTTGTAATTCTGATGAGTGGCAATGTGTGCTTAGTGACTGAAAATCATCATCTTTCTTGTTCTAGGAATATATGGATCCTATGAATGAATACAATGCCCTAAATGAAGCGAAGCAGATGATAGCAGTAGCAGATGAAAATCAAAACCATCACTTGGAGCTGGAGGAGATCCTGAAATACAGCGAGTACTTCACAGGCAGCAAACTTATGGACTACGCACGGAATGTCCACGAGGAGTTCTGACCCTGCTCACCTGCCCAGGGCTCTGAAGCACTTTCTTGCTTTCAAAAAAACAAAGAAATTCCAACTCCCAAACAGACAGGAAGTTACTTTGCTGCTATCTGTGTCATATGCCTACGGTGTGTTGTCCTAGACTTAAAAAACCTTCCGTCCATACGCAGGATCTACAGCTCTGTTGCCTTCGGTATGAGGGGAAAAAAAAATGGCCCATAAATAATGGGGCGGGTTCTGGACTACATGGTTTGTACAGTTAATCCAGCTGGAGTTTCAGCTGCTTTTGGCTAATTATGTTTGATGGAGGATTCTTAAATATTTAACTCTTCTTGTTGCCCTCATAGCTGCTGATCTGTGGAAATCACAATTCAAACTGAAAGATGTTGGGTTTTGTAATAAAGGGGATTGTGGTTCAAATACTTGTGTTCTAACCTCCTGAGAATATCCGTATGTAGACTGATTGGCTGATCTTCCCGTATTTTGTTCTCAGTGCATCTCAAACTATTATAATTGTGTGTTGTTGAGAATTTAATACGAGTTCTCCCTCCATCGCTGAATTATTTTCAGGAGCCGTGGGGAAGAACTTATTTTAAATGTGACAAAGAGAACTGGTTATAGTGTGACAGGTTCTGTGTTTGCAACTGCAGTGGGCATGCGGGAGATTTGGGATTGCTTGTCTTAAAACATCAAATTTCCTTCTAAAAAGAAACAATAGAGAAGGTTTTTTTGTGGACTTGGTATGTTGCACAGAGCAATGGGATTCACCTAGGTATATGATTACTACGTAACTAAAATTCATTGTTAAAACCAGTATAATTACTTGCCTCCCTGCGGATTAATGATGCTGATGAACTCCTGAATGCTGAAGGCTTTGCTTTCGAACTGCTTTTGCCAGAGCAATGTACAGTCAGCACTTGGAAAGCTCTTTAATAAGTCTGGTTTGGGGTAATCTCCGAAAGCATCTTGCAACACAAGGGTCATATCCACTACTGTGTAAAACAGAAAACTTATTTTTACTCCAGTTCCATCCTCACTGTAAAAAACCCTCTTTCTGAAGGGTTGCCTGAAAAAGCAAGCGAGATGTTATATTTGATTAAATTTATTCTCTTAATATAATGTATATAGAAGTATTGTTGTCTGGGTCTGTTCCAGTATTCCTTCCCTCTCTCCCTGTTTTTTTTTGTTGTTGTTGCTAAATGCCTTGTGTCAGAGTCTTTTTATGCCCTTAAATCTTTTTCATTAAATACTTCTCTCCATGCTTTGGAAATATTGCCGGTTTTAGGTTTGTCAGTGAGTGGGGAAAAAAATATAAGCTCTTCAGAGTTATATGGTTTTTAAAAGATAAATTCAGTTGATAATCTCATGTTAAAATGAGTTTAGAATTTGAGTGGGCAAGTTCTGTCTTGTCACACCTGATGATTAGAAGGCAAGTGCAGCTGAAAGATGATGGTGACATTTGGAAATTTATCTGTCAATAGAGGCAAAGATTATGCACACACAGTCTTAGTTTAATTTTCTGATAACATGAGCACGGAATCCCTTGAAAAATACACAGTATTTAGCCAGCAACTGCAAAAATGTTAAGTGTGTACTGTTGCGGTATTTGCCACACACCTGATAAATCTGAAGCTTGAGGAACAACTGTGAAAAATTAATTTTTAATGTATGCATGGAGTTGTGCACCTTAACGTGTTTTTTTTTTCCCTTGCCAGAAATCAGGATCACATTTTAACTGACAGCTGTCAGGACTGCATGGTGAGATTTGGAGGTACACGACATTATTCCTGTCTCGGAATTTTAGAAGTTCAAACTATTGTAGTTTGTCCGTAGTCTTATTTATTTAAAAAAAATCTTAAAGCATTTTCTATGCACTCAATCTTTCTCAGATTCTTGCAGGTCCTTTCCCATAGGGGAACCCTCGCTTGCCCGTGATCCCTAAGGAGCAGAGTCACTATTTCTGCAGGTTAATTCGGATTCTGAATGTTCTCCTGTCCCAACCAACCCTCCTTTGCATTTAGATGTAAGTTGACTGTAGATCTGCTCTGTCTGGGAGGTCTGGCTGTGTTTTTTAACAGAAATAAACCATCTTTGATTACTGTAGGATGTCTTGTTTGCTTGGGCCTTTATGTAAGAGTCACTCAAGTCTCTTAGAGCTGGAAGATCTAAAATTCAGATCCCAGATCAATCATTGCTGGCTGGCACAGCTGGGCGGAGGTTGCTCTGGGGCTTTAGATTCCAGAGCTAACGTGCTTCTGTGGAACAAAATAGTCAGTAACAGTATCTGGTATGTGAATATTGCAGCTTTTGCTTTCAGAGAGCGCACCTCTGCTGGAAGCCTTTATTTCCGTGAGAGCAAACGGCAGAGGTGGCACAAAGCCTGTGTCTGGGGGTCAGAAGCTCACTTTTCTTTTTGGCAGTGCGGTGCTCTGATATTGAGCTGAAACGGAGACTGCAAACGCTTCTTGAGCTTTTGCTGGCTCTTCAGGGCAATGCCAAGATAACTGATCTGTCTGTGCTTCACCTTTTATGGAGCAAATCTACGTGGGCTGCCTTTCATTTTACCCGTGACTCTTGTAAAGGCTTTCGGCTGTTACCTCTGTGTTGCTTTAATCCTCTTCTTTACAGTAACAAGGCTCAGCTCATTTGTTCAAGGCCCGTGCTTTAACGCTGTGTAGAGAGGGATGTACCTGCCTGGAGCCGCTCTGTTTTAAGGATGGAAATCTTCTCGGGATTCTTTTCAGCATGCTGTCTTTCTGCCTACGAAGATTGGAGTTGCGATCTGCAGAAAATAAGTTTGTGGGGTGCGGGAAAAAGGATGGGGGCGTGGAGCACATGCTGGGAATTTCCCAGCGCTGAGATATGAATTCATTCTGCTCCCCAGCAGCACAGAATCGCTTCTCCAAGAGTTCGCCACCCTCAGAATTTTGCTGGGACAGTAGGGCTGCATTATGGTAGCTGTAGGTTTCTACTTGCATTTTTCTGCAGTTTTGTTCTTGCTGCTGGCAGTCGCTGTTACTTATTGCTTGGGATTGAAATGCAAAGAACATCAATATCCTTTCGGTGAAAAATGCTGCAACGACTGTGCCCCTGGTAAGTGATTTTCACTGGGTGTTGGTTGTACATGTTTGCTGTAATATCTGTCAGTTAATAATCCACAGGTGGTAAAAATGGCTTGATGGAAATATTCAAATGTAGGGAACATAACATGGAGGAAAAACAATTGATAAGGAGACTTTCCTGTCAGTCTAGACTGAAGAAGATTAGTTCTATAACACAGTAAATTAGGAATCCTCTTTGAAAGAGTTACATGTTCAACTTCTTTTGTGTGGCTCAGCTTCCTTACTGTGGCTGAGGCACTTTCATTGTATTAGTGGAGAAAAGACAGTCACATTTCTGTTACTGCCCTTTACAGATCACACAAAGCAGCTCAGAACCCTTGCATAATAATGGAGAACTTCAGGTAATTAATTCTGGCCCTAAATGTGATTTTTAAGCTTTCTTCTGTGGCAGGGTTTATACTACTTAAGACTTGGTGTTTTTTTTAAGGGAAAAGATTGATTCACAGAGATTAGCAAAGTGTAACGTGAAGAAAATGTATTTGTTTCCTCCCTTCTTATTGCAGAAACTGAATTAGTCTGAATTCTGGGGTTTGCATGCACAGGGGTGTTTTTTTCCACAATCTGAATATATCTGAAAGCTTTGTGGTGTTGAGAAGCACAAATACAGAATAGTATTAAACCTCAAATATTTTAATATTTGGGATTTCATCATAGAAATGACTTAGTCGTGGAGAGTAACCACAATTTACAGGTAATATTGCTGTTGAAGGGACAATCCCCTTAACAGAAGGGATTATTTTCAGTACTAATTGTGGTTTTAGTACTCATTGTTCACCTACAGAATGGGAAAACAGAGAACCAAAGTGACATAAGCAGTCTGTGAGTGTAAAGATTTATTTAAGCTCAACGTGTAAAAACCGTAGTCATTAAAGCTGTCGATGGTTCCTGGGCTGTATGGAGAGAAGCTGATGTCTCCCAGTTTAGGAAATGGAGCTGGAAACCTCTTTGATGCTGGGTGCCCATATGGATATATAGCAAAATACAACCGGGTTATTTCATGCCTAGTGGGCTTCCAGAATGCCAACAGAAAGATACCACGAACATTTATTCTTGACTGCATCACTAGTGAATTTTCTGCAAACCTGAGCAGCCCGCTGGCGTCTTTTGTACCTGTTTGGGGTTACTTTGGGTTAAGTTGCATGATTTATCGCATAAGGGAAGGCAGGATTTGTCCTAAAGCCATTATATTGCACTGGAGATCAGACCTATTGCTATGCTAAAAGCTTATTGTTTGTTTTTTTTTTTTCCCCCCTGACATTGGCTGCAAACAGTGTCTAAACCCTATGAAAAGGTGGTCTGGAGAAGTGATATTTGGGATCTGCTGAGAGAATGATTTGGGGCATCGCCTCAGCTCGCAGCAAGGCCCCGTGCCCTGCTAACCCATTTTAGCTGCTTGATCTCCAGTGAGGTTGTGGGTCAGAACTCGTAGGGATTCTGGCACATCTCAATCTGCTGAATGTTTTCAGCCAGAGTTGTAAGTGGAACCGTCGCTTTCCGGACACTCTTTCGTTCTAATGCGTGGAAATGAAGAGGGTTTCCTTCCAATGACGATCAGTTCCTGCTTCTCACGCGGTCTTTGTTTCAGGTGAAAGGATGAAGGACCGCTGCACCGCCACAGCAGACACGGTCTGCGTGCCCTGCCAGGACCAGTTCTTCAGCAGCGAGCACCACCACAGCTTCTGCAACAGCTGCACCATCTGCCAAACCGGTGAGTCAGCTGCAGAGGGCTCCTTTCTTGATAGGAATTTGGGAGGCAACCGATCTGCAGGGGCTTTCTCACCTTACGTGTTCCTCAAAGGCCGATGGCATAAAAGCTATGACGGTGTCCAAAGACTGGGTTGGCATTTTGGTAGCTGATACCTCCTGGCTGCTGCTGCTGGAATTGTTAATAAACTCTTGTTTCTACAGACAGGCACCGAGTAATCAATTCTTTTTTCTTATTTCTTCTCTCTCGCTTGCCCTTATTCTGTTGTTGCTCCAGGGAAGGGGAGCGTGGAGGTGAAGAAGTGCGAGAAGACTTCTGACAGAATCTGCATGTGTCGTGCGGGTTACACGCCGGTTGTCGGACATAAACTGGGAAGCGGTGAGTTAGTGACGTGTCCGACTCGCCAGGCTCTTCCCTCCGCTTCAGATGAGGTGGTTGTTATTTCCAGTGCAAAAGCTGTTGTCATTTGTCTCATTGATATCTCCACGCAAGCGTTATAGCAGGGTAGTTGTGCAAACTGTTGCTCTGTGATTCCTGAACTGTCAGAAATGTTCATGCTCTCCTCATTAATACCCATAATCAGCCAGCAGAGAAAATGGGAAACCTTGCTGGTTGCAGACTAAAATGACCCACTGAGCGTGTTGTGTTACTCCTGACCCAATGACTATGGTTTTCAGAGCCTATGGGGGTTTTGTTGGGTCTGTCCTATAAACTAGACCACTAGTATGATAATTAGTGTAATTACTGTGTAGCTGTCGTACAGTTACGTTGCTAACTGAACTCAAATTCTGCCATTTTAAATTTTTTTTCCAGTATGCACACCGTGTCCGGAAGGGTTTTATTCCGTAGGGGGAAATGAGAAGTGCCAGCCTTGGACCAAGTATGTATCGCTGCTCCCGACATGTTCAGAGCAACATTTTGGCTTTACTTGAGCAATGTGACCGATTTGAAGCGTCCATCTGCCTTCTGCCCTTTGTCTCTTCACCTCTGGCAACAACAGTATTCTCAGCATTTTTTTGCTGAAGGTCGGGATGTTTTGTTTCTGTAGCAAAAGGTTCTCTTGCCAAATGCAGCTGGGCTTCAAGGCTGTTACGTGTACAGATGCTAAGAAAAACAGTAGGTTGTTTTTCTTCCAGTGATAACTTTGATTTGCTTACTTGTTCTTCACATACCTGTAGAACCCAGGAAAGGCGAAGCCCGAGTTTGTGTTGCTAAAACGAGGGTTTTAATGTTCACTCATTTGTTCCACGGAGATCACTTATAAAGTCATTACTGCGATTGTTTGAACAACCACGCTATTTTTACATCTCTAGCTGCAGCATTCTTGGGAAAAATACTCTTCGACCGGGGACAAAAACAGCTGATGCTGTTTGCAGCAACCACGTCCCACAGGCAGCTACCTCCCCAACTGCAGCTCCTGCTTCCAATCTCTCCACGGCTGCCCACAGGAATAACACGTCTACCGTGAAGTTCTCACCCTCCAGACCCAGCGTGATTCCTTTCCTTTGCTCGGACACGAACAGCCCCGCGGCGACTAACTGGGGTAAGGAGAGGGAGCGGCCACCTCTAGTCTATTTACTAGAGCTGGAATTTTCGCATAAAACCGATATCATTTGAAATGCAATCATGCTCTTTCTGAGAAGCCGTAGCTGTATTTTACACAGTCTTTCAGTGAGACATGCACAGGATTCCGGATTTCTCACTAGTCTGCTTGGAGGCTGGGACCTCTAGGCTTTGTGGTTCATGGGACTTTGTGAATTCCAGGTTCCTGCTTTTGAAGCTGGAAAGCCATAGAAACTCCAGCCAGAACCATGAATCTGTTCTTCTTTTCTGGTGTATTCTTATTTTTCTTTTTTTTTCTTTTCCCAGGGTCGTTATCACTGCTCCTTATTTGTCTGATACTGCTCATGGTGAGTGGAATGTCCATCCTCCTGTTGATTATCCAAGCAGCCAAAAAAGGGACCAAGAGGAAGCCTTGTAAAAACAACCTTCAGGGTGAGTTTCCATTTGTGGGGGGAAATGTATTGGAAAGAGAATAACCAGCGCCCCCTATTTGAACTTTGATAATTGTTTCAATCATAATTCAATCTACCTGGTGAAGTAGCATGGTGCCATCTGCAGTCAATACCAGTGGTTTATCCTCTATTTAGTCCTGATGCACTGGAGGTCATGGTGTAAAGTCTATTTTCACTATTCCCTATACTTGGTGTTTCCTGACGCTGACTAGAAAGACAAGCACCGACCCAAATGTCACTCATAGGTGCTTAGTCATCCATGAAACTAGAAAAGTTCCCTTTTCCTGCCCCTTCTACTCTGTACAGTATTTTTTTTATTATTATCTGTCTTTCAGAAAGAAGCTTTCGAATTCCTATCCAGGAAGAACAAGTTGACTCCAATTCTAGTCTCATCAAAAACTGACTCCACATGACGTTACTGTTCCCTGCGTTTCTGAGCCAGTCGATTGTAACAAGTAACGTGACAGAACGTTCTGTGGCTGTATATACGTGGGTGTGTGTAACTGTTTAATTGCACTTCAGTTCCCGTGGGTCTTGTTGAGCGGCCCCTTTGGCACGAGGACCCTTGGGAGTAGCTGTTCTTGGTGGAACCGTGCGGTTATTTCTCTTAGGCAGATCCTGTGTTGCCAGGACCGAGACGATGTTGTCCTCTGTGCATTTCTAGCCAGTTCTGTATGTAGTCGTAGGAAATTGTCTTTGGACTGAAGCTGTAAGAGCTGATCATTGAACAGACAGAAAAGCAGGGAAATCAAAAGGCCTGCTGTACGTCTGAGTTTAAATCTTGTCTTACGACTCCGAGATGCCAAGCAGAGCACGTCTCTTTTCTCAGTGCAAGTATCTCCAGCCTTTCAGTCTGGTTCCCAAATGAACTTTCCTCACTCCTGATGAACCCAGCCAGCTTCCTTTGTGCTTCCATTTTTTCGGGTTATTTCTTCTTGGTCACGTTGAGCGGTGTGTGTCAGCTGCGCCTCCACAGACAGCTGTCATTGCCGGCAACGCTCGTGCTGGCCGTGCACCGGAATTGCACCTGAATTCTGGTGCTGGCCATTAAGTGACTGTTGAGAGATGGTGACTCAGTGCCGCTTGTCTCTTTTCTACGTTTCTTCAAACATTGAGAAAATGTCATGTTAAGATTTTCAGCAGTGTCCCCATTGTCAGGCCAACAAACGGAATCAGTCATGATCACCAGGTAGCTCCAGATCTCCAAGTGTTTGGAGTTCTCCATGGAGATCTCCACATGTGTGGAAAACAAGATATGTGGATTGCCAGAGGGCAAAGGGTATGGTAATTTCTGATTAGAACATTATTAGTGGAAACTGTAGTTCAAAACTGGCTAGAGAACCGCTTGTCTGCGCTGTAAACTTCCGAAGTCACCATGTGTGACCGATGTTTTACCTGTGAGCTTCCTCGTGCTGGGCGTCCCGTTGTGCGGAATCCCACGTTGTGCGTGTCTGTTGTCGGCAAGTCAGGCTGGGACATCTCTGCGGTAAAGCCGGTCGGCTTAAACCGCTTCGCTGGGTCTTGGTTGCTTGCTGTGGGTGTAGGGAGAAACCCACAGGCACGTTCAGTTCCAGACAGTGTCTGGATTTGGGGGAGGACTGTTTATGTCTTGGGTTTAAGAGCATGTACATGGACACTTAGGGTTTTTTCTGCTGATAAATGATGATTTTTGTGACGTTTTAGAGAAGAGTATCTCCCTAGATGTTCTCTCTTGCTAAGAGGCAAGAGCTGAATTCTTAACCCAGTGCTGACTGTCCGGGCCTTCAGGGGTTGCGTTTGGGCAAAGATCGCGTACCAGTGGACAGACGCCTGAAGTATGCTCTGACAATTCATCTCCATCTTCACCTTGTGCCTGCTGGAACCTGCGTTCAGGACTGGAGAAGTGTTCTTGATTTGGACTCTGTGCGGTTAAAACACCCAAGTTGTTTGCCTGTGCGCTGTGGGAAATGAATTTTGCTTCTGTAATGGTTTTTTCCCCACAAGTTAATGGGTCTGCAGTTTTGGAAAGTGCTCAAATTTTAGATAGCGAGTTTAAAATCTAGTGGATCCGAGAGCAACCTGGAGTGTACTTGTGAATAACTTTTGATGTAATTTAAATACCTCAGTGTAAAAGTTTGAGAAGGGGTAGACTTGAAAGTTCTATAATTCTGAAGTGTTTTTCCTCAGTAGATAACTTATTAGAAATGGGTATTTTATGTACACAGTACCAAAGCCAAAATATGCAAGGGGGAATGTATTCAAGAGCACAACTGGTGTCTAGAAACATGTTTTTAAACATATGTTTTCTTATATGTTATACATATGGTGTACTTAGCAATGATTTCCTATTTTGAAGTGCATATACAATGTATATAAACATTTGTATTATATACGAAATGTCATAGTGACTTCTTGAAATAAATTGTGGTGGCAGCTGGAGGCACCCGTATGATGTGTGTGGTTGGAGGGTACAGATGAGCACAGAGCTCTCCCGGTGTGCGTGATTCTCACAGAAAGCAGGATCACCAAGTGGTCGATGCTGTGGTTTGGCAGGTTCTGAGTTCATGTGCTGCTTTGCCCTGGGTTTCTGTGCAACCTGGGGAAACCGTGCGTGGTGTTTTGTCTGTGTAAATCTGGCCTGGCAGCAAGCAGTTCCGGCCTGAGTTTCTGGGATGTTGAAGGTGATGAGGCTCAGCCCCTTTGGAAACTGAACGCAGAGATGTGCTGTGGTCTGAACGCTGTCGTCTCGCGGTGAACTGGATGGCAAAGCGCGGTGGATCGGTCTCAGAAATCCATTCCAGGGAGCATGCAACACGTTCTCGGAAACGATGCTTATCGAGCTTGTAGGCTGCACCTCGGGGCCAATAAAGCAAAGCACCGTGTTTCCACGTAGCTGAGCCGGGTGCCGATAACTAACGAGCTGTCGGAGGCTGTGGGTTGGAGGATGAAAACGCAGATAAGCTGTTGGCTTGCCAGATGTGCTGCCGTGGCCTCGTCACCTGTTTCTACGAATCTGACTTATTTTCTGCCCTCTGGTAGCTGCACAGGAAGATGCCCGAGTGCTCCGTGGTTTCGTGCCTTCCTCCAGCCTCCCGAATAGGAGATTCCCCGCACACCGGGCCGCGGATGGATCCCTGGAGGCAGAGGTAGGGTAGCTGAGGATGAGTTGCATTTGCTCCTTAGCATCTGGAGAACCAAATACAGATAATTCAACATCCTGTGTGGCCAAAGCTCTTTCCCAGCGAGCCCTGGCAGGCCGTAATTGCTGGTTTTTTGCTAACACATGCCCGTGCTGCTGTGGAACTGTATCCACTCTCTGCGCAGAGACGTATAATCCCATCAGAGGAGTTAAACCGTAATAACGTTTGATACGTTTTTGGAGGCATTCATGCTTCGATTTTTTTTGAGGATTTGGGTGTTGGTAGATTGCCAGTTTAAATATATTAATGTAGTTATTTCACTCTACATAAAGGAATAACAGGGTTTTTTTCATTGCCATGTTCAATCTCATCACTCTTCTGTGAAAAACCTGCTTGGATTTTTTTGTTCCAGTCTTCCCTAAAATGGCAAAAAGTAGTTAAAAATAGGCAGAGAATCTTGAACAAATTGTGCTGCCTTCTGCCCACGCTTGTCTTCCTACGTGCCGGAAGTGAAACTTTCCCTTCTCGAAGCTGCGGGCCGCTGTCACAAAGGAAGTTCCTGGTTTTGAACCATTCAAATTTCCCCTTTTTCAGGCGCTTGAGAGAGAAGCGCTCGACGTTGTGCAGCTTCATCTAAGCTGATAAAGATAGGGCTGTGCTGGAAATTTTTTCCAGTGTAATACAGTTAAGATGAGGTGTCAGGCTTTTTATTCTGCAAGCCGGTGCTAACTCTGGTTTTAGTGTGAACTGTATTGGCATTTAGAGTACTTGGGAAACCCATATGATTTGTACGTTAGATATGTCTTGGTTGCCATGGAGCCCTGATTCAGGGAGTCACTTAAGCTACAAAAAATCAGGTGGAAAACCAAACGAAAACCCAACCCTTCTTGTCTTTGGGCTTCCTATCCACAATATTTTTCTCCCGCATGTGAGGCTCTCACGTTTGGCTGCCCGGGGTTTTAACAAGGCTATTGGTTTTGAATGGAGGTTTGTTTTGCTAATTGCATTGCTGCATTCAGTTTTGGAGAAGCATTAGGACAAGGACAGATGGTATTTGAGAGCCACGTTGGAAAAAAATGTATATAAATGAGTTGGGTTTTGCAGTTCTTGAACACTCCTTTTTGATTTTGTAGTTCTTGAATGCTCCTTTCAGACTGTAGATTTGCCAGATAACGTTTCAGTAGTTGTTATAGTCTAAAAAAAAACCACACCGCAGGTCTGTAAGTTTATGCTTTTTATGTTCACTTCCTCCCTTGTCTTTTTCTTTTTTTCTTTGGTTTTCCCCTACCAGTACATGACAAGTTTCTGCGTGGCCACCCAGATCCTTTATCTCCTGCGTCTTCTCTTCACATTCTCCTGTGACTTAGAAGAGCATCACTGACTCAGGTTTGCCATGAGGGCCTGAAGAAAGGTCACACCTGCTGCTCTGCTGTGACGCTGGAAAGGAAACGCACGGCCCGGTAGCGTCAGGGACTCGGGGGTTTTGCCTCTGTCTGGTTTCTTTTCCCTCTGAAATGTCAGTTCATTGCTCCCCGGTCTCTGCTCCCTTGGGATTGTCCGCAAGGAGTCACCACTCGCGGTGGCCGAGATGCGCAAACGTCCCCGAGGTGGCGGTGAGACTCGTTCTGTGGGTTAAGCCCGGGCTCTGATGGGTGCGTGCTGCAGGGTTCTTGCTCAAAAGAAGGATCCAGGTGTCTTTGCAAAACCTGAATTGTTTTGAGGTGAGAATTTAACTTGCTTCAGGAACCTGCGTGTGGCACTACGTGAGTCACGTTTGACTCCCGTGCCCCACGCCGTACCCATCAGGGTTTGCAGGGCGGTAATTCTGCCCGGGTGTCAAAAGAGGGGGGTCAAGACAGCCCCACAACACCCCGAGATCTGGAAACCCCGGCACAGCCAGTCCTGCTCACTGCAGACACCCAAGCCTGGCCTAAAACTCAGCAGAGCTCAAAGGAACGCAACAATTTTGTCTTCTGGTTTCAGGCTGCAGCTAAATTGTTTGTCCTTAATCTTTCTTTTTTTTTTTTTTTTCTTTTAAATTATTTTTCAGAGTGTTCCTCTGTGCTTTCTGCAGCCCATCAGAGCTGCTGTTCTACCACATGTTCCCTGGTGCGGCGAATCGCTTCACCTTGTGTGAGTAGCATCTTTTATAGCTGTCACAACATAGTACAGGGCTCTTTACTTAAAGACCAACTGACAATTGTTTCCCAAGAGCACAGCCAAGATCTGTACAACAGAATGGGAATCCTGTAGCTAGCAATGGAGTTTTTATACAGCGAGATGAAAATGACTTACGAGGTGGAGCTTACATGGCAATTTATACCTTGATCAAACGATTATCCTTAGTCATTCAGAAATTACGCAAATTTCATGTGAACCACCTCTTACTTGCAATGGAACTGTATGGTTTCTTTGGTCACCCATTGTGGGTAATCAGCAAAATCTCAATGCCAGGAAACCGAATTCTCTCCGTGGTAACACTGACGTTAAGTCCAAGGGGTGTCAGTAAAGCCACTGGACTTGCAAGAACTAATTACGTGTTTGAGAAGCAGTTACGCTCTTTTGTTGTTTTCTTTTTTTCTTTGTTCCTTCCAAAAGGTTCGTGATTTGGACAATTCAGCAAACTGGTGGCTCCAGTGGCCCCAAGCAAGAGGAAACTGTAAGATGAGGCTCCTGGTGATGCATATAATGCTCAGCTGCTGGCTGGCTGGCCTTAAGGTGGGAAAAAGTAGAATTCACAGCCGGTTTTGTAAATACTCTCAGGAATGTGTGCCCTGAAGACAGAGGTACAAGTTGCTATGCTGGCGCTCTTCAATGAGTGGAAGAATCCACTAGTTCTTCCTTCCGACCTAATTCTTGAGCACTCCACATCTAATTGAGCACTTCAGATCTAACTAATGAGCACAAAGTCATTAAATAAGATGGCAATGTCTGTTTCTCCATGTGCACAGTAATTGTATTTTACATTATCCTTCCGGTGTTCTCTGTGCAGGCTGTGGTAGCACAGAGGAGGGAGAAGGGTTTAGGAGATCTGTAACGTCTTTTCTTCTGTTCCATCACTGTGTGCACTTGTGTTTCAGCCTTAATCTGCCCTGAGCTTATTTGTGGGTATGGGCAAATGTGGCTGGAAGAGAGTCCCTTCTTCTGTGAGTGGGATGAGTGGGAACTATTGCTTATTGAAGACTGAAATAAGCATTTTTTTTCTACCAATAAGTGCAGAGAGAGCTGGAAACCATATGGAATCAGGCAGCAGCATGGAACCGGGCAGCATCAACGGCCATCACCTGCAGGACTGAGCAAGAAAGGGTTTGCTGGATGAAATGTCACTACCTGACATCAGGGGCAGGTAAGGTCAGCTTTAAAAAACCCCAAAGATTTTAAAGCCAGATAGACAAGTTGTCTCTAAAAGGTCACTGCTGACTCTAGAGATTTAGATGTGGCGCGGACAACTGTTGTCTGTGATCTGACTGTGAATGTTCCATCATCTGGCAGCACCTGCGCACAACCGTACTGCTTGAGCAAGAATGAAAATGTGTAGAGATAAGTTCAGAAAAAGATAATTTTTGAAAAAAGATAGAGGAAAATAAATTATTAGTTGCTATTCTGATAAACAGCAGGTATCAGGTATCACATGCACTCGTTGCCTGCAGCCTTTGCCAGGTGTAGGATCCCTTATGTACCACCTGCCAGTTGTCTCGGTGGGACCTTTGGAGGTTCTTTCTCTGTTGCTGTGTTTATGATGCTGTTTAAAAGCCTGACTGATGTTCGTATTTGATATTTAGGCAGTGCTAGTTAGTGCCACCCATCTGCGAGCTTCAGGAGAATGGCCAGTTTCTCCATCTGGAACCAGTACAGTGTCCTTGTCCTTTCCAATAGGCACGGTCTGGCCTGTCGCTATTGCCACACTTCTAAGTATGAAGAAAGTAAAGCATCAGGACACTACGTGCGGTGTCTAACTTAGAGACCTGGTCTTCTACCACCGAAGTCTGTTAGTTATAGGATTACCCATCCCAGCTGTCGCTGGGAGTAACGGTTCTTGTTATCAAGCCAGGAATTCTGGCTGCAGGCACAGTAAGTGGAGAAGCTCCGTGTGCTCCAGCTGTTCCTTGCCCTGTGATGTGGAGTGTTTGCAAATGGGATTGCAGCCAGCGCGCCCCGGGGTCCGTCTTAACGTAACCACATCGTAAGGATTGTGAAACAAATTCTCATTATTAGACTATTCCTATAAGAGCCGTGCATTTCAGAAATCATTAAAAATAATGGGTGTGCAGCCTCTGTCTGTCCAGCGTCAGATGGTGCAGGCTGTGCTGGTGTGAGGAGCTGTGTGGGAAGAAAAGGGGATCTCCTGTGTGGCAGGAGCGCAAATTAGGAGGCTTTTAGTTTCTGAAACTTAACAGTTGGCCTTCTAGGGGCATTACGTGGGAAAAGCTGATGGCAAAGACCTGCATATTTCGCCTGTTGGCAGCTAGTTTGCATGTCAGCTTTTGATAGAAACGCTTCATCTTGCACATCTCGGAGCCCAAGCAGCTGTGCAGTGTATGTTTTTAAAACTAGAAGAGTCTCTTGCGTACCAAACCTATCTGATTGATTCCAAGCCATGACAGGAACACAGGGAGATCCCTGGGTAGACCGAAGACCAAGTGAAAGCGTGTTGACTGACCTACTCTGTGAGTCCATAGGTGAATCTTCAGGAAGAAAGCATAGAGGGGTGATGGTGTCTATGTGGGAAGTTCATTCATTCAGGATTCATTGGCTGCGTATTAAACTAAGGAATTAACTGAGGAAAGCAAGCAAGCTGTCTACGTGTAAAGCAGAGATGGAAGTTGGCGTATGTGTCTGTGTAAGGCAAGACATTTGGGAATTGAAACCCAGCAGCAGGTAACAGGTCTGTGCCTATGTGCAATTTTATTTTGTTGCCTAAATCCCAAGAGCCTGGGGGTCAGAGGAGCTGTACGTGTCTCTAAAGAGCCCGTTGCAGCCACATTCAGCGCTGATCTTGCAGCCTGTGGGGAAGACAATATCCTTTCTCTTGATTTCATGGTGTCCATATGGAATTACATCACCTCTGGAGAATAACTCAAGAGTCTCCTGATCTAGAGTGAAAGAGGCTGAAAACAGTTAACAGAATCAGATCTGAGTGGATGGATGGACACTGTACATTGCAATCTGATAATTAAATCCTCGAAGGTTTCTAAATTCTTAGGAACTCAAAGTCAGAATGAAATAGGCTGAGAGCGCTGAAGCTCACACACTAATTTAATTTGCATTCATTTTCAATTGTATATCAACTTGCAAAATCCTTTGAAAAATCAAATTATGTGACGCTACGTCTTGCCCTCAACCCGCTGCCCTCTTATGGGGGTCACTGCTTCGTGGTTGCTGAGCTCTGCTGTTCAAAGAATCTGATGATGTAAAATAAGATCTTTTCCCCGCCCCTACAGAAGCAGGAAGAGTGCAGCCACAAAAAGCGGGGTGCCTTCCCGCAGCATCAGGAGGAAGAGCGCTTCTGCAGGAAAGTCCTGGTACAAGCCCACCCTCCCGTGCTTTCGGGTTGCGCAGCTCAAGACATGACGGAACAGAGGGATGGGGTCGGCCACGTCAGGGCTCGAGCTTGCTTGCTGCTGCTGGTGTGTCTGTGGCTGTGGCCACAGCAAACGCTGGCGACACCGTGCCAGGGTGGGGAGCTGAGGATCATCGGCAAAGGCGAAAGGAAATGCTGCCCCAAGTGCAGATCGACCACGGGTAAGGGAATGATGTGTCTGTCTTCTTTCTGTTTGTCGATATTGCCTTATGTCAACCCGGGTAATCAAGTGTGGAAGAGGAGTGTGTATGTGAATGTATTTTGAGTAACTGTATATGCAAAACAAACTGGCAAGGGCTTCCTGCTGCCCCTTAAATTCACAACATGCCTTGGCTATAAGCTTCAGAGTGGACTCATGTTTCAGGTTCGTTACGTGCTTATACTTGTTATTCTGTAGTGGGAAAGGGAAAGCTGAGTTTCTGTGGCTTAGTCTTGCTCACAATGAAAGAAGATGTTCACTTAATGCTGATTCTGAGCCCTGGCTCCATTCAAACACGGTTTCAGAGGTTGCCTGTGCCCTTGGGACCTCAGAGGGAATCCAGGGAGCGATGCTCTCGGTGAGGATGCCCTGTGCAGTTTGTCCTTTGCAGTTTGTTCTCCCAAACAGCAGGAAGCATCACACTTCAGGTGCTCCGCTCTGAGCTGTGCTTGTCCCAGAACTCAGTGAACAACAAGGTGATCAGTACTTTCAGCAGCCTGTTCTACCCTGTGTCCTTGCCTGACCCGAGGGTGGTGGTGAGATGATAACGGGTTCTCATAAGTTAAATTAAGACGCTAGAGGTGGAACAAGCGAGCTGCAGGACTGCCTGGGTGATGTTTCTGTGCCTCTTGGGCTGAAGGACAGAACAAGTGATTCTAGCAGCCCTTCCATGGTCCCAGGTACAATCAAACTGTTCTTCCTACTTTAGTGGGAGACAGAGCTGAACAGGACACAACATGCAGCTTGTTGGTATGACCTACAGTGAGGAATGCACCTTTTTCCTCCCGGTTTGTCTTGAAACAGGGTTGCTGGAAGCCTTTTCTAGCCCGTGTGGCAGTGTTGTTGGCCCATGGGTTCGCAACAGGACTAACTGAGAAGTTAAATCTCTCATAGAATCACAGAACAGTTTGGGTTGAAGGGACCTTCACAGCTCACCTGGTGCCACCCCTGCCATGAGCAGGGACATCCGTAGGTGGAGAGCAAGAGTCCTCAGCCGTGTGGAGACCCCGGGGAATTTCCCTTCCCACTGAGATAAAGTCATTCAGGACGAGGTAGGAGAGTCATTGCTTGGGGGATCAGCTCCAGACTCACCTGCTAGTGATACACAGGAAAAAAAGCATCTCCGAGCTGTTTCAGTTTTGCCGCCAGACTTCATTAAGTTCTGCAGGCCCGGTGGGCGGAGGAAGATGTGGGCAGTTCCCTGGTGGCCCTGTAAATTCCATCACCAGCCTCAGGAAATAATCTTTGCTTGATCTTTGCTGCTCACAGTGGGTTTTTAAGTACACCACTGACCTTGGCAGCATTCTCCTCTGTATTTTTTTTTCTTTAAGGTTATGCAGCTCCCTGGTTGAACAGCACTTTTCCTCTAACCTGCTTCCAACTGCCTGCTACTGTTTACTGCTGGGATCAGTATATATGATCAGTCCTTTGCTTTCATGAACCCAGGAGCCTCTCAGGATTATAGGTGATATTCTTGGAGTGCAGGCAAGTTCCCAACAGAACCCTTCTAGAAATAGAAGGATGTGGTAGGAAAGGTGCTGGCTTTATGGCTTGGATTGAGACCCACTTCTGCCAACAGAGTTTAGGAAGCAGGTGCTGGTGTAAAAATCCGAGCGGTGCTGAATTTCACGCTAGACTTTATCCATTATGCATGGGAGTGACATCTTTCTGGTATCCCTTTTTTTTCCAGCAGAGCACAGTATAGAAATACATCGCCTGCGTCAGCCAGTTAAGACTAACGCTAAGTTCACTTCTGGCCTCCATGGCAAGGCAAGGTCTAACTTCTTTCTTCTTGGCAGGAGACGACAACCCGTGTCAAGACATTACGGACCGGGACTGCAGATGCCTTCAGGGCTTCAGCTGCACCGATCATTCCTGCAACTACTGCACAAAACTGCCTGAGTGTGCAGAGGGCGAGGAGCTGGTTGCGCTGGGTAACTAAAGAAACACACGCTAGTCTAAAAGGCAGAGTTCAGTAGCAGTGTCTGGCTAAGCAGCAGGCAGTTGGCTTCACTTACTATAACCTGCTTTTGGGAAGGCTCATGATGCGGAGAGAAACGGCATTTATACCCCGGCCTCTGCGGCTAAAACCCCTGCGTCCCTATTTTGTAATTCTTCCCTTCCTAAATTGGAGACTTTCACTCTCCTGCTCAGACTTGCAGTATCGCTTTTCTTCCAAGCTGCTAGAACTCTTGGTAGAAAGCTCTTTTATTCTGTGTTACCTTTTAACTTCGCACCCGCTGCTGTCAGATCGGACTATTCTGTACCTGTTCCCCAAGGAGCCCACCCATACGCGTCCCAAAATGCAAAAAAAATGCAAAAAGTTGGCAAGAACTGGGTAGAACTGTTTTTCCGGGGGGTGACTGATAATGCAGAAAGAGGGCAGAGGGAATGCATGGTGTTCTGGTCTGTTGTATCCCCATCTTTCAGTAAAGCTACTGACCACTAATAATTCCTGTTCTCTTTTCTTCTAGGCATTATAGACCTCACGTTCAAATGTAAACCCTGTGAGATAGGAACCTATTCCAGCGTTAAGAATGGCTGGTGCCAAAACTGGACTGAGTATGTATTTATTGATACTTCCCTTCTTTGGAAACAGGCGTGATAAAATTCTAAAATGTTTAATAGTTAAATTAGGAAATAAAATTAAATCAAAGACACGAGCACCAGTGAGATTAAATGATGAGTTTTTAAATTCAGCAACTGATGATATTTCTCTCTCCATTTGGCTTTATAAGTAGTAGGTCTCAAAGCAGAATTCGAGACAAACTGCTGTGTGTTCAACCTTCTTCCAAGTCCAGCTCAAACTGATTCAAAATTATGCCAAATATGGACATCAATTGAAACATAGAGGCTAAAAAATGTGCATATAAACAATTGTGATGTAGTGTTATCTTGTTTTAACTGCCTTGCTATAAAAAGAAAAAAAGGAGACAAGTTGTGGAAGGAGTGGAGGGAAGGAGCCAAGGAGGGGAATGAAAGGGAAGGCAGGAACATTCTAAATGTGACTCTTGTTCTTCTTTTAGTTGTGAAAGATCTGGCTTTCTAACAATCAAGGCAGGCAACAGCACCCATAATGCAGTATGTGGTTTCCCCGGTAAAGATTTGGAGCAAGGTACGTTCTCACAATAATTTGTTTCTTTGAGCCTATAACTTTTCTCTACTTCTTCACTTGGTGACTTGCTGCGTAGTTATCACCCAGAGTTTGCTATCGTGAAAATTCGCTTTCAAAATTCCTGTTGTGTTTCTTGCAATATTAATATAGGTAGGTTTAATGGGCAAAGATTCCACCATTAAAGCACTGTCAGTAATAAAGGCAGAGAAAAGCCCAGTGTGCTCTGTGTGCTCTGTCCTTAAACAGAGCACACTTATTAGGCAGATTACCAGTTTTCCGTTGAACTACGCTTGCTAGATCTGCATCTCAGTTTTATTGTTAATACCCACACTGTTTTTTTTCCATGGAAAATTATTGTCCACGGAAAGAGGAAATTAATCTCAATTTCCTTGGAAGAACTGCCTTTCATTTAACAATAGTCTGCACACGTGGTTTCTTAATCTTTAATAAACACATTTAATTGCAGCTCCGATGATGAGTGACTCTCTCCACACCACCATCCTGGCCATCCTTACCGCAGTGGCCGTGTTTGTTCTCATCCTGCTCACCTTCCTCTTGCATTTCTGCATATGGTCCCTGAAGAAAGAGAAATACCCCGCAGCTGATGGTAAGTTCGCCTTTGTGCGCTTTTGGGTGGCTTTTCAGAGCCAGAACGGAATAAATTAAGTCGAATAAATAGAGTCAATACGGATTTACCCTGTGATTTCGGGTGGGTTGGTTTCGCTAAGGCGCATCACCTGCATCTTTGTCCTTTCCTTGAGAGAGGGATGTGTTGGTAAAGATAAAGGGCAGCTCACAGACCTCTTGTACGTGCGGTGCTTTTGCTTGTTCGCACTGCAGATCTGGAACATCACTTCTCTAGGCCGCCGCTGGCTCGCCAGCCGTCGCACCACAGGGAAGAGACCTGCAGCTGCCAGTTTCCAGAAGAAGAACACGGAGACAAAGCACCCGAAGAGAAGCCTTGCTACTTCCACACTCAGAGTCTGCAGTGAAGAGATTAATTGGGATGTGCTGGGAGAATGAGCTCAGCTTTAAACAAACAAACAAAAATCTAAAAAAGGGAGGGGCTAGGTGCGTAAAGCATCATTATGTACATTATCACATCATTTATTTTCCTTCTCTTCTGTAACTGAGCAATCCTGGGTGCTGAATGCTGAATTACAACGGGGAGACTTCTGAAAGGGTCAAATGCGGATCACGCTGTCTAGAGAAAGACATTTAATGGTCTCTTTATAGAGCAGGAAAAGCAGTGGAAAACAGAGAAAAGCCCAACGTTTCTTCTTGATGCTTTTTAAGAACCAGAGTATCTGCTGGTGTATTCTAGTCTAGCTCCAGTGACTTGATCATCAGCTAAAGGATGTTCTCCTTACTGAAAACTGTATCACGGAGGGTTTTTTTTTAATGTTAGATTAGTGCTTTTTCAGTTTTATAGAGCTCTAACATGGCTGGAATTAACTGTCTTGCCTGAATTTAAAGGGGCAGCATTTTAGCTGGAGTCGGTCGCTTTGTGTGACTTGACACTGATTTCAAATAAGAATTTAGCCTGTGGCTTCAACTAGTTGAAACTTGCCTTTTTTATGTGATTATTTTTGTGTTATGTGACTGCAGTAATAGACTCAAAGCTCTGGATTCCCTCTGGTGAAAGCTGCTTGGAGCAGACTCTTCAACGACTGAATCAGCTCTGGGTAAAAATGAGTTTTGACTCAGCCTTCACGTGGAAGGTTATAAATATCTCGCCGTGCAGCCATTACATCAGCCTCCTCGCAATTCCTTACAGATAACGCAACCAGCACAGGGCCCCTAAATTAAATCCTAACAGAATAATGGCATTTCTGGTAATCACCTTACTAAATACTCGGAGGGGATTATTCCAAGTTGGAATGCCGTGCTGTTTTAAGCAGGGCTCTGTGGAATTGCAATGGCAGCGGAGCAGAAGTTATTGCGTCCCCAGATGCGTGTTGCAAAAGCGCTTGAACAGAAAATCCGAAGAAGTGGGACAGGTGTCGTGGTTGAACCCCCTTCAGCTCAGCCCCACGCAGCCACTCGTTCACTCCCCCCACTGGAATGGGGCAGAGAACTGGAAGAGTCAAAGTGAGAAAACTCATGGGTTGAGATAAAGAGAATATTTTGTCTTTCCAGCGCAAATCCCAAACTTAGCGGCACACTTTCTAGCTGCTAGGAGGAAAATCAACTCTATCCCATCCTTACACCTCAGCTTCATGTAGAATAGGAGCAGTGATATTTCTCAATCCTGAAAGGATGTTGTGCACGTAATTAGTACTTTCAATGTATTTTTGCCTTCTTTGATCCTCTTACTGTTAATTCTTGTATTACTGACAGCTTTTCCCGTCGGTATCCCCACGTGAAATTCACTTGAAAAGGGTGAGTTTTCCTCTGTTGCTTTGGGAATTGTGCAGATTCTTAATTGGGGTGACCTGGAGATTCAGCCAAGGAAGGGTGAAAATGTTGGACTGGATTAAGTAGGATAAATTTGTTAAAGTGTAAGACTGTCTCTGCCTTATAAGCAGTTTTGCTGTGGGATTTAATACTCAGAAGTCAAAACACTGGCTAGTAAAGACACTTCTTACTGCTCCTTCCATGTTGGTGTCTTTATTCTCAGCTCTATCTTGACCCTTCTTGTTTTTTAATGTTTTCAACAAAATTTCCCATTGTGACCTTTTATAAGGGTAAAATAAACGTGAACACTGAACGAAGTGCCCGTGTGAAATAATGAAGCAAATTGGGAAGGAGAGGTTTTGTTCTTTAGGTTGTCCCAGTGTTCTTGAGCACACTGAGTTTTACTTGCCCAATTTCCTTCCCCTTTCTCACAGAACTATTTCAGCAATGGACCCCTGACGTGGTTCTTGTGTCACTGAATTTTAGATCAATGCACTTGCACTTTTTTTTTCCCCTTTTTAAGCAAATGGCTTAACATTTCCTGGCTGCCCGCTAAACCAGCTTTTCCGCTACCAAAAGAGCAGGAAGCTGCGGCTGACCATTTTTTTCCGTTCCTGACGATAGCAGAAAAGCAGTAATAATTTTCGGGGGAAAAAAACCCCAAACAATCAGCAGAGCTGCTATTTGAGGTATGAAAGATTTGAGTGTCTGGTGGAAGTTGGTGCCCGTGGCAGCGTGCAGCGGATCTTGGGGAGGTTTACAAGGCTTTTCTAGGCTGTGGGTGTTGAATATTTGATGCTTTTGCCAGATAATATTTGAATATGATGAGCAGAGATGAATTATTCATTGGAAACTTGCAGAAGTGGCCTTTTGGGTTTGTCCGCCCGCCTTGGAGAGCAGTTCCACCTCCTGCTCACCCAACCCCCTGACTTTACGGCGGCTTCTTGATGGGAAAAGCAACCGATTTCCTGACTTCTCAAAGCTCCAGTTCGGAGGGAAAAACCCCACGTGTGAATCATTTAAGCCCTGGAGAATTTCGGTAAAAGAACAGTTCTTTGCATCAAAGAAAATGAAAGCTCTTGGCTCAGAACAGCGAGCGGGTAAGAAAACACTGTCTTGAAGTTTCCATTCAGAGAGAACGATAGCTTCATCTTCTCAGGGTGCATTCACTGCAATATTTGAGTCAGATCAGGGCTGAATTTTCAGGTCAAATCCCAGGTTTCTGGGGTTTCCAAGTTCTGATTTGAACAGCGTGTTGGTCTCTGTATGGACTGTAGGTTAAACAAGGCTTCTCCCTCAAATCATTTACATCTAATGAAATGTCTATAAGAAATTTTTTCTTTTGTTTTGCTTGAATCTCTTTCTGATGTTGTTTCCCAGGGAAAGGGAAATGCAGCCATTGTGTGATTACACACCTGTTTTTCCAAATAACTTCCCAACTTCTTGCCCAGTATCAGCCCGGCCTGGCAGACCTGTTCAGTTCTTAAAAGCGACAGGAAAAGAGACTCAGAATTTCTGCTGCTTGTTAGAGAATTCTTTTCTTTTTTCCTTCTAAAACTGCTGAAAAAGCAAATTCTGTGTTTGCACTGCAGTGTAATCCTGCCACCTGGTGACCCTGGTGGATGTTGCAGCGTGTCCCTTGTGTGAGTCAGTTTGAACCATAAAGTCTTTATTTTGTGTCTGCAACTAAGAGGGGTTTTTATTTTTTTAATTAATATAGCAGAACGAACACTAATTTTTCTAATAACTCTCATGAGCACAGAGTAAGAGCTGCAAATGATGTGCAGCAAGTTTACTTGCCGTAGCCTAGAACAGCATCCTCCAGTACTACTACTGTTCATTTAACATGGCAACAGTTGTTCTCATTTTCTGAGACTTTCCTATAATTTCTGGCTGGCTATGGTTTTACTTTCTGCAGAAGAACTAGATACTTCTAGAAATAATTACAGGTCCTCCAGTCGAGGTTGATACCTGTTGGTTTAGATATGGTGGAAATGAGCTGGGCACGCACAGCGCAATCAAGTTTATCTTTTATTTTTGTCTTCCGAACTCGTGGAATCCCTCTCTCTTTTCCCACGGGAGGCCTGTGTGTGTGGTACAGTTAAGGCAGTTTGTTCCAGTTCCTTCTGGAAGCTTTTTTTCTAGAATGATGGAGTTCGGGGGAAGAATCCCTGGGGGTCCTGGGGGGGCTGGAGCCAGCTGTGCGGGGCCGCAGAAACCTGCCCGTGCATGGACCGGGCCGGAGCTTCGACCTGATCTCTGCAGCATCCTCGTGATAGAGCAGCACGAAGCGGCAAAGCGTCTCTAAGGGTAAAACGCTCCGGCCTTTGAGACACTTGTGGAAAACCTCCAGAACCAGATCTGGAAAAGAAGGTGCAGTTGTGAGATGGTCCAAACCACTCCCGACAATAAAATCCATCCAAGTTTTCACAAAGCAGCTGTGTGCATGGGGAGGAGGGAGATGGCGGGGAAGTGGTTTCCAACCCGTGATCTGTGGCCTCTGTCGACTGTCACTATTAAGACAATTTAAAAAAAAGAACAACCCAAACATCAAACTTTTCTTGCATTCGCTTCAGCTCCACTCAAAACATTTAAGGAGATTGGTAGGAAAAATATTGTTAAACTGCTTGCAGTGCAATATAGGATATGAATACACCCCAAAATGGACATGCATATGCACAGGAAGGTAAACTATATGTGTACATACATACGTACATGTACATACATACCACTTATTTCTTTCTACTGGTGCATGGCTAAAAAGACTGTATCTTGTCTAGGTCTGCATGGATTAGATTTTTTAATGCCTTCTAAATTGCTTATGAAGCCAGCAGTGAGGTATCGTTATTTAAAGGCTGTTTTGGACCTACAGCTGATAGAAACCGAAGTCTTTCCTCTAACAAGCAAAGCAATGACACGGTTTTCCGCTGCTGGCATTACCGAGGCTCTCGTGGACCACGGCGGGGATGGTGTCGCTCAGGACTCTGCAGCTGGTGTGCAGAGCGGGGTTTGCGTTCATCTCCAAAAGCCAGACCTAGGAAAGATGGATACAGATCGGGAAACGAGGCTGGAGCCAGAGCGGTGCCCTTTTACTGACTCGCCGAACACCTGGAGAGGTGGGAGTGCTAATAAATCCAGTAATACAGAATGCAGGTGGGACAGAATTTTCATAAGGAGTGGAGGAATTAAATAAGATCCTTTTTTACACACATGTACTTGTTTGAGAATGACACTACATGTTATTTTGTGTCTGCAGCTGATGCTCTTTAGATTAACTCTTGCTCTATAAAGGCATCGTGTTTCTTAACGTACCAGTTTCCATAACAGTGCCTCATTGAGCTTTTTGAATAGCATAAAGTTGTAAAGAATCTCGGAATCATTTTGATTTGAGGTGAACATGGGATCAAAATGAAGCAAACTTGGTGCTGAGTTTTCAATGAACCCTTGGCCTTGGTTTCCTGGGGAAGCTTTAAGATTTAGCCTTTTAGAAGCCATCTAAAATGCTAATTTTACGAATCTACTTCAGTCTCGTCTCCGTTTCCCTTTGAAATACCCAGGTCTGAAGCTACAAGCCACAAAATGTGATGGTCCAGTTACAAATCTGCGTGAAACCCCCCCAAAAAAAAGGCTTGTGTGTAATTGTTTACTATTTATTTTCCCCGTAGTGAGAGAAATTCATCTGTTCGCTTTCTGCCTCCGCCATATGGTGCTGCATCTTGTATAGAACACATGTAGGAACTATTCGGTGTTTTGTAAGGAAAGGATGTTTAATCTAAGAATGGATGTTTAATCAAGTAACAGCCCCAGGAGAATTCTACTCCTTTTTCTTTTTAAAAAATAATTTAAAAATTATTTCTTTTCTGAAGCAGCAATGAGCTTGATTATAAGTACCTAAGAAACGAAGTTTGGTAGATTTTAGCGACACGATAGCCTTCACCTTGGCACTTTATTTTGCTGAGAATAAAATACAACAATAATTTTCACTTCTTCGAAATACTTTATTAAACAGATGCAAAGCTGGTGAGGGCAGTGAAATGTTTTTTTATCTTTTTCTTTTTTTTCCTAGAGACCTGGAATAGCTGCTCAAAACCCCTGTCTGCAGATGCCAACAGAGGGCACCTCGGTTACGCACATTTTTCTTGGCAAACTCGTGAGTGTTCTTTTTCCTATTAAAAGTCCGTAAGATTTTTGCGCTGACAAACTCAATGAACCTTCATAATTGCTCTGGACCTCTCAACAACCAGCGCGAGTTAACAAACGTCCTCAGTTCTATTTCAGGAAGAGCAGAGAGAATAAGGCCAAAATTCACTTTGTCTGGATGAATATCCAAAACTGTCATAGGAATTTCATGTAGAATTCAGGTGCTTTGCTCAAAATCTCCTCGCAAAAATACAACAAAGGAAGGAAACCAAAAGCTGGAATGTCTGTTCTTGACTTCCTAACCACGGACTGTTCTTTTTCTTCAGATTTTCGACACTGAACGCCCCGTGGTTGGGTCAGAAATGCCGCTCGGGCTGGTTCAGGGGATTCCACGGTTCCTGTGTCCTGCCAGCCCAGCCCCGTGCCCTGTCACCTTTTCACCGTGCTCCCTGAGGCACCACAGGTAAGCTTAAAAACTTAAATCGTTGGGTTTGTCCGTAGATTTTGAACAACACACCGAGCACGGCCAGATCCCGCATCACACCGGGGCCTGAGGTCTCATTTCTTGTTTGTATGGTTCTAGATGCAGCATCAGCATCTGCCAAATGCTTTTTATTTTCCTCTAGTTTGGTCTCGTTGCTGTAGAACCGTCCTCGCAGCAGCAGTTCGGGGTCTTTCGAAGGAGCGTTGGGTGATGAGACGTGCTGATTTGGTGGGTGGCAGACAGAGGCCTGTCACAAGGGCATTTTCCCAGCTGACATGGGCAGATATAAGAGATTTTGGTGTGCAGGAAATCCATGATCGAGCCAGACTTTTCTTCTGCTTCTGATCAAAAAATTTGGTTTCTTTAACTTCGTGGCTCTTTGCTGGAGCGAAACATCCTGCTGGGGTCTCAGGGGGGACGGGGACACTGGTCCGTGTTCCCAGAGGCTCCAAGGGACCTGAGGGCCAAGCCTGGGTCCAGAAATCCTCGTCGTTCTTATAGACAATACTCAGCAAGAAACAGATTTTGTTTACCTGTCCGTATGTAAAACACACGGGGACGCAATGGGCTTTAAACGCTGCAGTTTTTAAGCTAGCCAAGTAGGAATTAGCACAACAGAGCGATACTGGATCCCCTGTCCTACTCCCAGTTTACACAGCCAGGGCTTTGCATGCCAGCGTTGCAAAAGACAATTCCCGCTGAAATCCGAGAAGCACCAGTTTCTGTGTCTCTGCCATTTACTCTCCCTTCCCGCACAAAGGAGGTTATTGTTCAGGTGCCGTGCCCGCTGCCGAGCGCTAATTCCGTTCTTTCAGAGGGTTTGCTGTTCCCACTGCCCTTTGCTGGAATATGTTTGAGCTCCTTTCTGCTTTACTAACAGCAGAATCCGCCAGATGGTTTTCTGTTCTGCTTAGGGCAGGTGGTTTTGAAGGGCTGTGCTGCACTGAGAGCAGCTCCAACACCGAATTTAACATTTCCCTTTCTTCTGGCTTTTCCTGTCTGCGTTTCATTCACTCTTTACGAGTTGTAATTCTAGCAGATTTTATAGACTTGCTGGGCTGACCTGTTGCTAAATGGTGACCATTGAGTGGAGATGGAGGCGCTGGTGCTGATTTCTGAATCGATCATGACCGATTCTTCAGAATGGGAAGGGTTAGTTGCCTTTGACAGATACTCAGCTAGTGAAAATCGGTATACTTGATGTGATGTTGGAGGAATCACACACTGACTTATGCTGGCCGATCATCTGGTGTGTTTTAGGAGAAAGAAATAGCTGAGTGGGCGTTAAAATGGCCATACTTTTCATCAGAAACTCCATGTGAAAATTCTGCCCGCTCTGCTATACTGTTGGCATTAGAAATCCAGCCAATGCCGGTACTTAGTATTTGACAATATCGTATTCGTACCTTGAAGTTTTCATCGATTAAAAAGTCGCAGCCGATGAGATCGAAGTAGCCCAGTTTGCGGTCCAGTTTGTGCTTGGCTGCCAGGAAGCACTGCAGCATGATCTGCTGCATCCTCTTCTGAAACGGGACACACAGAAAGGGGTTACTGGTAACTGTGGATTCTAAGGAGTCGCTGGAAGTCAGAGGTTTCAAAATTATTTTTTAAAATTTTTTTATTTTATTTTATTTTTTAATAATTTTTTTCTCCCCCTGCCTCTCTACACTGGTCTTATCTCTCCTCCATGATCAGAGAAGATCTAAGGCTCTGGCGTGTTTTTCATGTGGCAAAATCAGACAGAAAGCAGAGAGCTCTTTATTTTTTAATGCAGGACCACAGCACCGGGCCAGAAACGTGAAGACCATAATTGCATTTTTATATCTAGCATTTACATTTGCACTCTCTTTCTCAGCAGTTTACCCATTTTGTTACAACCGAACTCTTCTTGTCTTTGCTTTGGTGTTTAGAATCTGCAGATAAATGGTTACCATGGGACCATCAATACCTTCTCACTCAGTGTGTGTGATTTCCTTGGGGGCTCCTGTGAACTGATGGGTTTTCTCCCTATTTCTGTCACCCTAATTGCGCAGCCCAGCACACCGAGCGCTTGCTGGCACTCACAGTAAACACGGTGAAAACCCAGTCTTTGGGGAGGCCGCTGCTTTTTCCGAACTTCTCATTAACGTAGCTGTTGAAGTGCTCCATCCGCCAAACCGTCTCGTCTTTCAGCTGGCTGTACAGGGAATTCTTCTTCTGCATGTACTGAGGGGTGGGGAACAGAGCAAAGCGGGGATCAGATTTCAGGCGGTGAAGAGGGACTGTCAACCAGCTTGTGTGGCAGATACCCCACTGCCCGGAGATGTTTTTCAAGTCATAGTCGTTATATTCTTCGGATTAAATCAGGTTGCAGTGTCTATCTGCTCAGTGCTGTCCTAGAGGAGAGTCCACCTGGGAGAGATTGAGGGATGGATGGATGGATGGAGGGGTGGATGGATGGGTGGATCTGCAGAGGAAACCACGGTGAGGGCTTCTGTCTCATTAATCCCTATGTCAGCTGGAGTTTATCAATAATGGGGTGTTTACATTGTTCAATCAAACCCAAATTCCCCCTTCCCTGTGAACAGCTGGGCATGGCTGCAGCTCCATCGGTGGGACGGTTACCGTGAGGTGGCGGAGTTTCAGTGATGCTGTCCCTGCTGCCTTTTGGAAATACAGTAGGAAAATGCCTGATTCCAGGTGGGATGAGAGGTAGGAAGGGAATGAGAGCAGAATCAACTGTAATTTGGAAAATTACAGCCTGTTACCAGCTGCTGCTGTAAATCTAGTTTCCCTCCTCCCAGCAGCAACCCAGATAATTTCTGCTCTCTCGTAAACACCTGTCCTTTGTTTAACATCACTTGTGCCAGGGGATCCTACCCTGGCACCTGAATTCCCGGGTGGAAAGCTCTCTAGCTGAGCAAACAAACCATTCCAGGAAAACAAGTGCGTACTGATAATAACATACATTGCAGGGAGCAGCTCTGAGCTGCTGTCCTGAGCTGCGTTGCTGCCGGAACCGTAAAAGTCCAACCAAGGTGGGCTTGTCCGATACCTCTCTAATATAAATTTTGTTAGTTCTCGGAACACGGCATTATGCTGGGAGAAGGGCTTTAAAAGCAAACTGTTTTCTTATTTCTGATTCTTTTAATTCTCTTTCACTTGGGCCTGTTCTAATGGCTGAAGGGCCTCATTGGAAGTAAAAACTCAGGTAGAGCTGAGCAAGGAAGGTTTCTCTTCTGCATGGGAAGGGATGTATAGGGGTACAAGCCAGGACAGTCTTGCTCTGTTAGAGCTCTCACTTGAGAAGCGAGACAAGCAAAGATGGAGATTTAAGAATGCTGGCTCTTGAAGAACACATCTGCATCTGACATCATTATGATTATTGTGTTTAAGCACAACAGGATCAGCGAAATCCTCGGCCGAGATTAAGGCTCCTTTGCGCTAGGTAGCTGCAATCGAGGCTTCTTGCCCTAAGAAGCTTATGATGTACAGATACATGAGAGAATAACGGCAGGAAAAAGAGGCCCAGGGAGAGGACTGGTCGGGATAAGCAGAGAACTGGTCCAGGGCAGAGAGCAGAACCTGATCCAATTCTGCTCCTGCTCAGCCTCGTTGCTGTGTCTGACCTTAAGCCCACGTCCATTGCCTGGCTGCAGGGATTTTGTGCATGAGGAATTCATTTTTAGCCTTTCGAAAGTCTCTTTTTTTTCTTCCCATCTTTGCCAGCCACATCCTTTACTTCTTCTGAATGAAACCCACTTATTTTACCTGGTTGGTCAGATGAACAGTCAGATCGTCAGAAGCCGCATCATAATTGACACAGGTCAGCCGGACATAACCCTGGGCGAAAAATAAGACGTATGGGGCCGTGCAGGCGATGAGGAGGTAGGAGCGGACATCGAACTTCTTCCCCTCCAGCAGCAGCGGCTGGTGAATGTACCTGCCAGGGCAGAACGACGACAGGCGTCACCTACACGTCACCGTGACACGGGACAACCCAGAGCTCACACCAAACCCTGCAGCCGCTTCATTTCTCACGCAGAATTCATCTGTTTGTCCCTTTTTTAACACCGGTTTTAAGGGAGTGGCAGCAGAGGGCGCATTGAGGAGAGGATAGAAATGCCCAGAAGAGCTTCTTTCAGGAGGAACAGAAGCTGTGCCAGTCTAGGGGGCAGGAGGTAATTAAAGATTTACTAATATTTACTGGAGAATGTACAGAGTTTATGTCTGAACACAAAGAGCCCTTCATACAGCACCAGTGCTTTTATTGCCAGAGTGATGCAACCTGGGAATTGTTTCCCTTTATCATCAAAGGTCGCTGGATGTCCATAGAAATAACAAGGATATGCTGTTAAGACAATCAATGCTAACAGCAAATTTCAAAGGAATATGGAGCCTCGTTCTTCAGAGCATTTGTTCCTTCTTTTTTCTGCTGTTGTTCTCCTTTACAAAACATTCTGGCGATGACTGAAAGGGTCTATATTCTACAAAGAAGAACCTGCATGTTTGCTTTATTTGTTCAAGGAATAAAGAATAAAACAACCGCAACCCCAAGTTTTAGTGACCACTGGCCACTGCCTGTTGATTGAGGTCTAGACTTTTGCAGCGTTGAGGCAGGGAATATATTTGAGAGGCTTTTTTAGATTGCATGGAACAGATATTGCAGCTGTACAATCTGTAACGTGCTGCCTTTGTCTAAGGAGCTGGGATAAGTCTAATTCAGATTGCTTTGCACCAAGCTTTACCTGTAGGACTGTGTATATTTATGTACAGAGCTGCAGCATCTGGCCTTTTGAAGCCATCCTGAAATTTCCAGACAGAGGTAAACTCAGATCTTTCTGATGACAAAGATCTACCTTGGACTGAGTGAAGTGCGGATGCGAGACAGACTAACCAGAGAAACAGCCTCTGTCCCACAAAATGAAGTCTCGCAGGTTGATGAGAAGTGGGGTAACCACATTAAATACCCAGGGAACAGTTCAGCTCCCTGAGGCCGGTCTGCTCAATCAAGCACGCTACTCGCATGTTAATTCTCAGGCTTTCATTCCTACCTTTGCACTATTCTTGCCTGGGGAGCCTTGTAGGGCATCTTCTTGCTGAGCAGATGTTCCTCAGCGCTGAGGAGCTTGGCTTGGAGGGTGCGGACAGCAGCTGGGTTCTTGAGCAGGAAAATTCCTCGCCCTTGGTTGGAGCAGCTCGGTTTGCAGATCCAAATCTGTTCTTCTGCGGAGAGGATGACTGTTACGGTAACGTGTGCGGTAGGAAGCTGCTCACATGAACATACGCGCGTGTACATACATACACACGCTTATAGATACCAATTATTATCACTGCGTATACTTTCATGGACATTTCAGAGGATCACATAGCTATTTAAATTGATTGCCACCGTGATTAAGACAGCTCACCTTTACAAAGCCGAAAAAAGGCGTTTCTCTCATCTTTTAAGTCCAGGCGAAAAGACTCTGGGAAGAATTCTTCCATCTTCAGTAACCTATGGGAGAATCAAATCCAGATTGAAAACCCCATCCAACATGTTCATTCCTCTGTTACTTTCAGAAAGGACAATTTCAAGTAGGAACTCCAGAAATGGCTTTTTTTTTCCCTGCTTATGTGTTTCTTGTATGTTTTTCCTGAGCTACCTCATCCCATAAGCTTTCAAGAATATATGTTAACCTTAAGGCATTCTTCATGCACTCAGTGTTTTTGAAAGCACACCTGAGATGGCTGCAGGTAACCATGGTATGGGGTTGCCGTTTGGTTTTCGGTAGATCCAAAATAAAGGAGAAGAAATAGCAATAATCTTATATTTACTTTGTCTAGGGCACAAGAAGTTGTGGCCTTTCCAGTAGGATGATGTACCTGAAACTGGGGAATGACTGTGACTGTTGTCTTTGGGAAATCTGGCACTCTTGTAAGTCCAGACATGGAGAAAGAAGAAATTCTGTCTCTGATGTTTGTACTGCTGGAAGAAAAGTGATTTTTCTAGAAGATAAGAAAGAAATAAACCCCATATACTTTATATCCTGTACGGTTACGCATCCAGAAGAAACTGGTCCGTTGTTTATGTGCTCTCACTTTCTGTTGGCGTTTTTGGTCAAGGTTCAAAGAGCTGAGGGCTCTTACTTGAAATTAGAGCTCCTGCTGATCTTTTTTGTTGTCCGCTCTTGCTCTCTCAGGCAGCACAAAAGCCCAATCTTACTGGTGAGGACTCCGTTGTTGGGAATCTGGTAGAGAAGCTGTTCACCTGTATGAGAACAAAAAAAGGTAGTCCCAAGTTCTCAAGTTTTTCCCACTCCCCTCTCCCGCCCGGGGCCCACGGGCACCTCTACCTTCTTTGAAACAGCAATAGGTCTTTCGGCACTTGGTTTCGCACCATTTCAGAGCATAATCCTCTCTTCTGTTGTCATAGATCCGCTGCCAGCCTCTGCTCTGGCAATAGATGCTCACCCTGCATATGGAAAACCAAACAGCAAAGTAGTATCCCTCCTGTTAGCAAATACTTATTTAGCTCCTGTCCCTTGAACTCCTAATAAACAAATGGAACTTCTGATCCGACAGAAATCTGTTCTTATCTTTTGCTTGTTTTACATTTAGCACAACAGGATGCTGATCAACAACAGTGGTTCCCAGCTCTGGTGCTGACAGCGCCAGCAGAGAAACTGTCATTAAACAAATAGGAGTATTTTGTTTCTTTACAAAGATACAGTGGTTTGCTGCTTTACCACAGCTGGCCTTGCAGTGCATGCTTTCCATCGGGATTTTCTTTAAATGGTTCCCACTCCAAAAAGACAGCCAATCAAAGGAAAATTATTTGAGGCCAACGGATAATGGATAATATTGTGTGACTTCATATAAGGCCATACTGCTTTTTGTACGAGTCTGCTGAGAGGACCAACTTACAGCTCAGCTCCGTTAGATCCACCAATATAAAAATATGGTCCTGGTCCCACTGGTGCTTTTTGTATCTCTTCTTCTGGCTGTTTTTCCTGAGGACGTGCCTCACCATCTGTTCCGTTCTCACTGGGCTTGGCTCTGTCAAGCTCCGCTTCAGAGCTGGTAGAAGTAGCTGCAAAATTGGAAACTGAGAAACTTCAGGTGACCTGGGGTCTTCTCCATAAAATCCATAGCTAGGAAGACGGCTGTTACAGAAGAAAGTTCTGTAAGGTAAGGGTCTGCTTTATTTTGAATACAGTTGCTGGTAAAGGGCTTCAAAAGGGCAAACCATACGGTTTCAGATGTGGCATCTGATGCACTGATGTCATCAGCCTCAAAACCATCGCTGGATTTACCACCTCTTGGTCTTTTCTGGCAAGAAAGTTCTGTTGGCTGGTAACTCACCAGACTCACCTCTGGCAGCTGAGGAGGATCCAGCCCGTTGTTGCATCATGGATTGGGTGTCCTCTTTCCTCCGGGTTGGCACTAAGGCCATCTCTGCCCGGCCTGCAAAAGGGAAGGGCATGGTCAGCCGAAGTTGTAGTGATCTGGGAAAATCCATGAGGCGTGTTTTTCTCTTTGTCATCGTTGGCTCTGTTGATCATAGGTGCCATTTTTTCACCATCTGCTGAAGTTTTTTCATTTCTTCAGAGTCTTTATTTTGGCACAGTTCTGTAGCTGGGAACGCAGAGGCTCTGCTTTCTATCCACGGCTTCTTATTCACTCCAAGTATCACAATACGGATGCAAATAGCTGTTTAGCTTGTAAGTTTGCACTGCTATGATTAAATGATAAAAAATGGCTTCAGAATCTGAGCGATAAATCTCCCTGTACCACATCTTCACAGGGATTAGAGAGGTGTTCTGTACAGCCACAGCTTCTTGCCTCTTAGCCCCTCTATTCAGGGGCTGACCCCACATCTTAAGCTAACAAAAAGAAAGTGATAGAAATTCTAACCTTGGCTGGGAAGTTTCTAAATACTTCAGCAGAGCTTTAGCTGCTCTCTGCCCTGCCTCCCATCAGCAGAACTTGCTCTCGACTCCTAGTCAGGCCATAAACAGCTTCTAAAGGGACAAACCACCCCGTGGCGGCGCAGGTTTTGCTGTAGGTTGCTTGCTGGAGATCGGTGGGTTCGCAACAGCAAGCGGAGGCTCAGAAGCCAAACCGGCTTCTGCTTTATACGTGGAAATTCCGTTTGGGAGGGTCAGAAATCCCTCAGCGCTCCAGACGCGGGCTGGTCCCCTGGCAACAGCTGCCTGGCTACTGCCGGGCATCGCGCCGGGGTTCTGCTGTTCAGAATGCAAAGGGATTTCTGCAGACGTGCGTGCTCAAGATAAAGCCACCCCACGGCTGCCATGCGGGAGGGGTCTTAGCAGATCGCTGCGTGTGTCTCAGAGCAGAAAACAGGAAAATCAGTGTTCCGAGCCTGCCGGCTGGCACCCTGCTGCTCCCTCGAGTCTGCTAAAGGTTCACCTCTGCTGGAGATGCCCCTGCTGCTTGTTCTGCTCCAAATAGCAAAGCCCGATTTCATTCCTGATCAGTAACGGGTTAAAGAGATGAAAATATAGGCTTCGTCTATAATGCAGTTTTCCTTCCCGAGGTGGAGTTTGCGAAGCTCAGGGCTTTGTTAGCGCCGAGTGCCGGAGCTGACCCAGGAGTCTGACAATTTTAGGATGAGCACAGAAAAGAAACAACTCCGTATTTTTGGGTGTTTCCGCAAAACGAAGTTCTTACCAAATGGAGTGGATCCGTTGCCAGTTCTATGACTGTTTGAAACATTTTGAGACTTTGACAAATCACTATTTCTATAGCAGCCTCTCCTCCCTCACATTTTTGTTTTTATTAGACCGTTTGTTACCAGAGTGTAATGAAAAGGGGCTAAAACAATGGGACCTTGATTTTTGTTTTTAGGCAGCCACTGTGTGCTCCCAAACTAGAAATAATAAAGGATTTTGACACTTACGGAGCCTCAGTCAAAAATATAAAGATAGAAAGGCATATTTGTGTAGCCTTAGGTATAGATTTTTCTGTCCTTGAGATGCAGGAGCAAAAGATAAGGTGGGTTTTTTTTTTTAATTACCTCAGCGGGATATGCACAAAGAGTCGGTCATCTCCAGGGTTAACCTCGGAAGATAAAGTTCGGGAAGGCCTGTGCTTTATTCCAGGCTCTCACGCTTCCAGCTGCAGGCACAACAGGTTGATTATTGACCTAACCGGAAAAAAAGCAGCCGAGATGCTGAGGAGAGAGATCCCCTTGCAGCGAACACACACAGCTCCTCACGGGTAAAACTACGAGGGAGGAAGAATGAAAAATCTGGCAGTGTTTCCTGGTGTGGTAACTCCCCCGCCTCAAAGGGAAGGGAAAAGTGGATGGCAGGTGGAACTTGGCTGCGATTCCACCTCTCTCCGGCTTGGCCCTGCGTCCCCAGCGTGGCCCAGTTGATGTGAATGCCCTGGCGCTGCTCCCCGGCGGTCACCGTGACCTTCCGGAACGTTCCCTGGGTTTTCCTGGTGGTTCACAATGCCTGGGAACAGCTCCGGTGCCCCCGGCGAACCGGGCGGGATCCCAGCCTTGCGTTACCTTCACCCTCCCCGGGTGACCTCCCATGGCCAACCCACCCAACCTCACCTCCCCGGCCCCGTGTCGCAACCGCCGGGCTGCAAATACTCTCGGCAAACATTACACCCTCTAGGAAATGTTGCCTAATTGTCGGGGAAGGGGAGAGGCTGATGGTTACGGAGTTAAAGGAGGCGTTTCGTTCACACGCTCATACATGAGCTTCGGGTTTCCTCTGCGTGCTGTGAAGTGAGGTGTTCCTTGGAGAATTACTGGAGTTAAATGTGTATTTGCCCTGTGTTTTGAGATACTAGCACGAGCTATTTTAAATGCACTTTGGACACCTATTTCCCCCCGCTTTTTCTCTTGGAATCTCTGTTAATTCAAAGAACGCCGCAGGTTTTCCTTTGGATGAGAGGAGCTGGAAGGGACATTCCCCACCTCCCCCTCTTTACATGGTGCCTGTAAGAGGCCTCTAAAAACCGAGTTTCGCAGAATTTGGCCAATAGGTTTAGAAGTCATTAGAGTAAGAAACGGCAAAGTGACTGCGTAATCCTAATTATCTCGGAAAACCAGGCTCAAAAAATAACATGCAATAGAAAAGAATGTGTGTTATCAGCACAAGTACAGTTTTAGCCAGCGTGTATTTAATTCAGATTCTGTCAAAAAGCCTCTGTGACTTGATTAACTGTACAAACAGCTTCGAGTCGTCTGGTTTGGGAATCGGGTGGTGGGACGACCTGGTGCGTTTGGTCTGTTGTTAGGTGGGTCAAGTTGGGACGTTTTGATGTGAAAGGGCTGTTTGCATTGCGTATTTCCGAAAGTCTGGTTGATTTGGTTTGGTTTTGGTATTGCTGTTTTCCCACAGTAGCCGTGTTTTTGGCAGAAAGCGCTTTTGTAGGGGGTTACGACACCGTCTGGGAGGCAGTGGGAAGGATTACACAGCACCATGTACACGTGTTTTCTTGGGTTTGCAGTGGGGCTGCAGGGGTCAGGAAGCATCATCTCCCCTTGATTCTGCAGGAAAGATGCTGTGAGGGACAGGAAAACTCAAACACTCCTCTAGACTTCCAGTTTCCTCACCTGTACGGTGGGAAAAAAACCCTAATATTTACATGTTGCGGACTTTAAAAATAATGGATAATTATTAATTGCTTTGATATGTTTATTAAACAATGTGTATTTGAGGTGTGGTCCCCACCCAGTATCAAGCTGCAGTCATGGCTTGTGTAGTTTTATTTTAGTAATAAAGGGAAGGAATGGGCAGCACGACGTGGATCAGCGTTCCCAGAGCAGCTCATCAGCCCATCCCGCTGCACAGCCGGCCAGACCCGCGGAAATTAACGGTTAAACCCGAATTCCGAAACAAAGGCGGGAGGAGACAAACCCTCTGGGTTCAAACATGGAACCCAGTTCTTGGTTTTTTGGCTGGCTGCTGGTTTTGCACCGAGGCTGCTCAAAACCGCCAGCTGTGGGAGGTTCAGCACAAACCCCCCTTTCGTGCAAACCCGTCAGGCCGCACCGAGGCCAGTGTCCTCTTTCAAACGCGGTTCCTTGCAGAAGGAACCTGCTCAAGCCTGGACCTGCCCCTCGGCTGCCTCCGGGCCTCCGAAATGATGCGACCTGCCCTCCTTGGGAAGGTGAGAGGGATTCCCAAACGCCTTCAGAGCTGAGTTTCTGATGAACACGAATATTCCAGCAGTCTAAGAGCAAACTGCGGCGGCCGCTTCGGCGGGGTTTTGTGGCAAGCGGGTTGCGGTGGGATACGCATCGCTCCGGTTATTTCTTCCTGCATCTTGTGAGCTCTTCAGACCCTGACGGGGCCCCATCTGCTGCTCCCGGTTGCTGGCAGCGTCTCGCAGTTCCAAAAGCAGTTGCTTTGCCGCGTCAGATGGGGCCAAATTTTCATGCGTATTGTCAATCGCGTTTTGCATAAGCCGCACAGACCATCCCACAGAGCTGTGCTGCTGTCTTTATTATTTTTTCTCCCTTATGGAGAGTTACCCTGCAAACTTCACCATTTATTTGGCTGTCTTCAGGTGAGGAATGAGCCCCTTGCAGTGCTCCAGAATTTGGCTTCTCTCCTGGCTACTCAGTTGGTATCTACCAGTCCAACTCCTTGTAACGTAAGTGGACGGTGTGGGCTCGGCTGAGACCCTTGTTGCGCTAACTAGCAATGAGAGCTCATTGTGACTTTGGCAACATCAACCTGCAATAGATGTGGGCTGCTTCTTCAAGAAATGGCTCCACGTTTTCGAGCTGCGCGCGGACGCAAGCCTGTAAATTCTATTTTTTTAAAAAATTCATCATTCTGGTGGCTTTTTACAGGCAGATCTCGCTTTTGTTTCCATGAGCTGCCTGCACCAAATCCTTATCCCCTACTGGAAAGGAACAATCTGCGATGAATAACCGCACAGCTCAGCGACGGATGAACTTGTCTTTGAGATATCAAGTTTATGAAAACGCCCCGAAGGGCTGGGCAGGTATCGCAAAACGTCTGGCGGTTGCAGCTCTGGCCTCGAATGGCCTCAGCAATATCGACTCTCAGATACGGAAAGAATTATTAACTCCGCGTTTCATTTCCGCAGGAATAGGATCTCACCGCTGCTTACACGCTGTTTCTGCAGGGAATTGCGCCTCGTATGGACAGAAACAGGTAAAATTATTCACATACATACAACTGGAATCACTGCTGATCTCTGCACTTGAACCCACAGCATTTACTGGCCAAAAAAGCAAATTTTCCTGGCACCAGCAGAGGTTTGACGACAGTACCTGGGAGTAGAAGCAGCTGAATTTACTACCAGTATATCAGAGAGAGCCACTGGAGGTATAACAGGGAAAAGATTGGGATGCTCTCTGAAAAAAACAGGAATGAGGGACATGGCAAGTGTTTAATATAGTCTATTAAGTTTGTCTATTAAGCTCGTGGTTATAAAATTTGGACCCCAGAATTAAAATGGAGTATTTGTCAAACATCAGATCATCTTGGCTCTTCCCCCCTGCTCTCTTAAGACAATATCTGGAAAAAAGAAATTTTGTTGAAAAACTCAGTTTGCTAGAAGTCCACCTTATTCATGAAGCAGCTTCTTTAACGCTTCACCTTTGTTGAGGAAAAGGGTCGAGTGATGCGTTGGTAGTTTCTATAGTGGAAATGCCTTGAACTTTGTTCTGAGTCGGTTGTGCCGGGAGGTGCTGGTTCCATTTACTGCCCTGGCAGCCGCCCCCACCTTTCCTTGCCCGAAATAAACCCACAAAGGAATATGAAATGAGCTTCTCCCGAGCAGAAGTTTCTTAAGGGGGACAGAGATTATATTTTTGTAGCCGTCTACCCCACCTTTAGGGCTGGTATTTCGGAGATGTAAAGAGCATCCACACCATACTAACAATCCTTGCTATTGATTGTAGTTCCATCATAATTAAAGGTGATATGAAGTGCTTGAACACGGTGCAGTTTTTCTTGCTTTGTGGTGACTAATACAGTATTTAGAAGAGTTCAAGCTGGTTTTCCCCTTAAATGATATGATTGGTACAAAATACTAGGGAAACTAAACATTTTTGTCTTTGTATTTGCTCAGCTCCTTGTTAGAAACGCCTGGTTTATTTTCACTTGTTTTTAAAACTGGTAATTGTAGGAGAGGAAAGGAGGTGCTGAGCTTCTTCCTAAACCTGTATGTTGCTATGCCAGTGCGTTAAACCTTAATATTAGTAAGTTAAAGCCAAATAAGAAGTCTGAATACTGGGAGTCTACAACAAAGTCTTTTGATTATTTTCTTCTGCAGCTGTCTGGCCAAGTTATTTTCGGTGTGTGCCTGAGTTTTCCCAGTTTTAATACGTAGGGAACATATGGCAATTTGATTGCAATGCTGTCTTCAGCTGATAGTTGTGAAATGTTTGGGGAGATGGGGACAGGTTAAAGGCTTTGGAGAAACAACCCAAAAATTCCTTTTCACAACTTTAAAGCCAGAATTTGTCACTGCTTTTTAAAGTTTCCAGTACCAAAACTTTTTAAGTCTAAGATTCATAGTTTGCCCAATATCTTTTGGCCCCAGTATAATGAATTAATAATTATTTATTGAAAGACGTGTGGCTTATTTCCTTCCCTCTGTGTTTTCCAGACAGGGGGCTGTTTTAGGATGGATCATAGGAGGGTGTTCAAGTCAAAGTCTCCTTGGTGTGTTGCAGGCTACAGAGCAGGGCAAGTCACATTAAATATATATCTCTCTCTATATATATGTTGAGGAGCTATAAGCGAGAGTTTAACACTATGAGAGACAGCAGCTCCTGGCTTGTGTAAGGACCGTTTTTTCTGGATAAAGTGGGGTTTTTTAGGTAGGAGCATATTGATAAATTCCTCCCAGCCCCAACACACATGGCAGCAGATCCTTGGTGTAGAAATCAAGGATATTTCACAGAATAACTTTAATGTAGAGTTGGTTTCAGCCTCGCGAGTCTGGCTAGAACTTTATGGGTGAGAAGGTGATGTCCCATCAGCATCATCTGGAGCTCCAGTGCAGCTCCGCAGAGGCACAAACCCTTTGGATAACTGCTAAAAAACTGTGCCAGCCCAACACGGTCCATGGGAAGCAACTGCAGCTGTATCAGTGCCCCATCGCATCCGAATTAGAGGAGAACACCCCGAGGAGCTGCTGGTACCCAGACACAGTTATTGCTCCTGGGCAGCAATGATTAGACTGAATTCAAGCACCAGGGAATATTGTTTCCTTGGTTTAAACACACAGAAAGGTTTATTGCTTCCAAATAAATTCAACTCGGAGCTGGGTTGAGATTGAACTCTTTTATTAAATATACAGCTAATATGCCTAAAATTAATAACATAAGCTCTAAGGCAGTGAAGCAGCACATGGAATAGCATGGAAGGTATAAAAATGTATTTATACAGTAGCAGCCACTGAAACCGCTCTTCCTGCTCCTAAAAAGAAAACAATCTTTCTGTTTGTGTTTATTCCACACATGGATTTTACTGATAAGAATGGTGACAGTAGAATATTCATCAGAATAATTACAGCAAGCTACTGGTAACAGGATATGTGCATACAGCATTAAGGACTAGAGTCATCTCTTCATTTTTTTTTGCCTTCTCTGAGCATGTTTTACGCATACCTACCCTTTAACATTGACTGCATAGGATGTCTCACGGGATTTTTCTTATTATTACCAATTTACCCAATAACACATCTTAATAAGAGTCATGTAGTGCTTGTTTTCACTTCTTTTAAAAATAATTAGTAAAGGGTAGTGCTGCTGAGAGGTCAAACTTGTTTTGTTTCAAGAAACAGCACAACTCAAAAAAACCCCTCGATCATGTGAAGCTGGTAATAGAATAGTGAAGCTTCCTATAAGAGACTGTAGGTTCTGTGAAATCCAAAGGGTGTTGGACAACGAGGCATTTGGAGGAAAGGAATCCAAGATCTGATGTTCAGGGATAGCACAGGTAAAATATCAAATGTAGTGGACTAATACCTTGATGAGACATTGCAATATACCAAAAGCTTCCATAAAATAATTGTACCCTGCTAGAAGACTCGACAGCGTGAGTCATTCTACCCAGGACATAGATCCTGTCTTCCCCATCAGAGCAATTCAGGGCAAGACCATTTCCTAACTGGGAAATTCCTGACAGTTTAGTGGGACGTGGCTGATGCAGAGAGTTGTGTTATCTTCATTGTCGCTCCTCGGGGCAGAGGATGCTCATCAGCTGAGGTCAGGAATACGTCTGATTTGATTGCACAAGGGGGGGTGCTGGATTGAGAAACCCAACAACGGCACAGGCCATTGCTGCTGCTCAGGGTGGGGAGGATAAAAGCCTTTAAAAAGACTTTTCTGTCAGCATAAAAATAAATTAGACCTTATTGGAAAGTACAATGTAGCCACAGTGTTGAGTTAATGGTTGGACTTGGTGATCTTACAGGTTTTTTTTCCAGGCAAAATGATTCTATGAGCAGGGTGCATTGAGTGTCGCTGAATTTAGCTGATTTAGTTCTATGATGTCTTCCTCAAAGCTCCTGGGCTGTCTTGTCTGCACTCTCCGAATTTCAGGAAAATCAGACAGTAGGTCCCAAAGTGACCCACACACAGACAGCTGGGGAGCACAGGAGCCTGCTTGCTTAGCTCAGAAAATACATCTTGACCTACCTACGTATTATGGATGTGCAAGCTCTTGACTTTTCTCATCTCCCTTTATATTTTACAGGCATTACCGCATGTGTTTGGGTGTTAACAAGACAGAAATGGAACCAGTGCACGTGAATGAGCCTTCCAGATAAGCCCACGCTCCAGTGAGAAGGCCCAGCCATCAGACTTCATGGATTCTTCTGACACCGGTAAGCTTTTTTTTTCCTCCGTATTTCTGTCAAGGCGAAGATTTTTGCCGATGCGATTGACGGCATTACCAGACAGTATTAGACAAAAATAGCTAGATCTAACTTTGCCTGGTAAGACAGCAATCAGCAGGCACTCGGGCTAGAGGAAACCACCAACATTACAGGACTTTTTCCAGATCCAGGACTAAAAAGACAGGGCAGGCAAAGGCTGGGGGCCTCTCCCTTCGCTACAGCAATAACCAGTAAATATTTAACTTGAAATACACGCTGATTATGAGGCGGTACAATTATGAAAACACAACTGTTTCCAGTTCACCGGTATGCGAGCTTAAAAAAGTTGCACAGAACTGTAACTTACCACCAGCTCTGTCCCCTGATCCCCTCTTGCTGTGCAATGGCCCAGCAATAGCAGCTCAGTAAGGCTGAGCTCCAAAGATCGTCCCCTTATCAATATTAAACTCCTCTCCATGAGACAACCTGTTGAGAATTAAGTCCGATGCCGCCCAGAGCTCAGGCGGCTCTGAACCCGCCCTGAGGATCAGAACCGATCGCTCTCCGGTGGAACTGATTGGAGATGAAAATCAGCAGAAGAGGAGGGAGAGCAAGATATTGAGGCAGAAGGGGATTTTTCTGGGTTGCCCCTGGCTCTCATGACTAACTGTCCGTGAGACAAGGCTGATCGGGTGTTTTCCTAAGCCACATCATCCTTGCTCTCCATTCCTTTTAATATTTTTAAGGTAATATTCCCGTGCCTGCTCTGGGTATACAATTAGAGTTATCTTTTTTTATTTTTTAATTTTTTTTATTTACTCCATCCAAGATTAGGACCCACACTTTAAGAGAAGATAGATGGGAGGTAGGTGCGCGCTCCAATTCATCTTATTTAAACGCTCGTTACAAGCCAATTTGCAGAGTCACTCACATTTCACACCATTTCCTCAATCCGCGGTGAATCAGTTACTGATTAACGCAGACGCTAATCACTAAAGAACGCTCTCTGCTCCTTCCATCTCTCTCCTGTTTTCCTGAGAGTTGTTCAAGTCAAAGCAGGCACAGTCAGCTCCTTTCAAGCTGTCCACGTTAGACTGGAAACAAATTTAAGTTATATACTAAATGGTTCATTTTTCCTACCGCTCCTGTATGACCCAGCAGTTTTGGTAAGGAATCATAAGCCCAGCTTACTGCAAAGGGCTGAAAGAACAGTTAGAGATTTCCAGTGATAAATGCAGAATTTGCTCGTGTTGCTGTTCCAGCTCTAGTTTGGAGTGAGCGAGGGCATTCGCACTAAGCTGAGGATGAGGAAAATGTTTTGGCGCCGTGCTTCAAACACAAATCAATACTTAGAATCGATTGAAAGATCTGGGGCGAGCAGTGTGTGGTCAGAGTGTGCATGTGTAATGTTGCCTTATATTAATATTTCCCACAGAAAGGAGCTGAAAACCGAGGGGTACAACAGCGAAGCAGCAGTACGAGGTCTGTGCATCATTCCACCAAAGAGCTCTAAAATGCTACGGTCTTCCAGCAGTGCGGGCAGGATGAACGCTCCTTGTGTAAGGATGAATCTCAGCTTGGACTGTAAATGGGCGCTGATATGAATTATTATCCTCTACAGATGGACCATGTTGACTGCAAAATACTGACTTGGATTTATCTGTCAAGGAGCTGCAGGGTAAGCAAAATCTGTACATGCAGTTCAGGCAGGAGGCTTTAAATATCACTAGAGGAGGGCAAAAATTACACCTAATTGAGTCTGCAAATTTGGCCTGCAAATAGATGCTTTATTTTAGGTATGTGAGAGATCCTAGAATCTGCTCGTAGAATAAAATCTTTAATGCAGCAAGCAATATTACCACTAGCAGTGCTGAAACTTGGGCTTTTTTACTGAAGCAGATGGAGCTGGACTATCTGGCTGAATCGATGGGCCAGGAGATAATCCTCTTGCAGGACAAGATCTCAAGCACTTGCTCCTCTGCCACCCCAGGAAACTTATTTAAATCTGACTCCTGTATCATTTGAGAGAAGTACTTATTTCCTTAAGGATTCCGGGTGAGCTGCTATCTGTTAAAATGAATTATTGTGCGGTGGTGGCTCTTCATGTTCCTCTGTGGGTTGGGTAGAGCATGCAGTAGTTGTTCCTTGCCTGGGTTAAATTCCTTTGTTTCTTAATGGGATGATCGGAGCGATTAACCCACCTGTTCTATAAGCTGAAAGCACTGCCTCTAACAGGGCAGGGTATAAGGTTGGAAGTTCATAAGCCGTTCAACCGTGGAGGTTTAATTGAACTGTAATTGGGAAGAACGACCTTTCCAACCAGTATCCTGCCCCAAGCACCTTTCACAGCCAAGCACGGTGACCTACAAGTAAGAATTTCAGCCTCCTGGACAAGAAACGTGTCACGCAAATACGTCCCAGCTCTAACCAGCGTTCGGAGAGAAGAAAACGTTACGGTGTCTCTGAGAAAAAACACACTTTGTATGTGAGAGTTGGCAGGTCCTGTCTCACCTCCACAGCAAGATCAAGGTTGGGTAGCACCTAACGGAGCCGTTTCCACCAACTTGGAAGTATTTATAATTATAGGCATTTACTGTATCCAAAACTACTTGTGAATAAGACAGCCAGCATCCTTACCCTCTCGTCCAAATGCTCCACTTTGGCCTAAATTGTGGTACAAAGTCTTTCTGTGGGAGCTCCTCCTGCTGCATGGTGGTGTTTGGTTCACCCTTTAAACATCGTTACCAGACAGTGTTAGAGTAGATCCAAAAAATCCAGCACTGTCTAGTAAGATGCCCACAGAGGACCACGGTCTGTCCAGAAGTTGGAGAAGTGAAGCATCTTATTAATGATTCCACATTCTTCAGGATGTCAGTGTTCCATAAAAACTAACAGAAATGGCTTGAGAAGGATTATCTCACATCACTAAGTGCAAATCATTTACCAAACGTGCGATGGGCAGAAGGAAGACATCTGATATTAAATGATAGTTTGAAAACCATGGTGGGTTTCGGGAGACAAAGATAGTATAAAAAGTTGATTTAATGAATATCTAAAATAGAAACATAAGGTTAAGTTCTATTTAAACATGATGTAAAAGCAGTAAGATTTCTTGTGTTTAGTTTCTCAACTTCCTCCCAAAAATACCAACTGGTTCAAGCCTTTCCAATCAATTAAAAACATACACTAAAACTGGTATGTAAAGAAAACAGCACTAAGAAGGGCACAAAAAAGTGACAAAGATGGCCTAGCATGTAACGACAAATATTTTATTCTATTGGCTTTAGTTTAAGGGATGCAGACAAATGGGAGTCTTAAATAAAAGTGACAGGAGACTTTGGTGTACAGTTGTTAGGCACTGATGTAATGAAGCACGGTGAATACTAACGAGAAAGATGATAAGGTAATTGGCTTTGTTTTCTGCCTTTTCTTTATTTTTCAGAAGAAGGGGAAGTTTGCTGTAGCACATCCTGCAACAGAGAAGGTAAAAATCCAGCACCCACCTCTCAACCTTGAGCGTTCCCTTATCCCAGGGCTCTGTGCCACCGATTTCTGACTTTTCCCTTTCCCTTCCCTCACCCCTTATTTTTGGTCTTATGTCCCAGGGCCTCTCACTGTGCGAGGGCTTGAGAGAGCTCTGATCTGAGCTATACTGTGGGGGTAACGTTATACGGCATGTAATATTTATTATGGCCATAAGATACTCCTAAGTCTTTGTGGATCCAGCACAGTATTTCACATGGTATATATACAACCTTCCTATCAAACTAAACCATAAAGGAATATATTTCATCCGAGCTGCGCTTCAATGAATCATTCGCTTGACAGTTCAGAACAGGGTTCAAGGAAACAACCAAACCTTCTCCGTGCAATAATTAAAACCCCCGTATATTAATATTGGTGAGAGATCCCGGGGGTAGGGAGCAGGATATTGTTGCATTTTGGTGCTTAACACCTGCCAGGTAGGGTGAAACACCTGCCGTGTGTCAGATAAAGACATTTAACAGCACCAACACCCGTTCTCAGCGACAGCCCTTCAGAAAGAATCGTTTACAGCTCCCTAAATATCTGATAACTGGAGTGTAACTTCCTGTATTGTTTTAATTATCAGTAAAGAACAAAAAGCCTCCATGAACCATTTAAGACAACATTCTCACTTCCACTGAGTCCCTTCAGACTGAGCTGGTTCTTTCAAACTGACTTTAACTCATATAATTGATTTAGGGAAAGGAACCTCATAGAATAGAATGAGAATCAAGCCCGTCGTATTTTAAAACCTATGATAATATTAGTCCACTAAAGAAAACAATCAAAGGGAATGGGAGTTCAGTCTTGTTCTCTCTCTCCTCTCAGAAAAAGTGGCAAATTGATGTAAAAAATTATGGTGAAAAAAAAAAGATTATACATCATATAAAAGTTCAAAGTTGGAAAATAAATGGCTTTGCTATTAGAACCTTCTCCTGGGGAAGTCCAGAAGAACTGCTGTGGAAAGGCAAGAGTAAGAACAATAGCAAAGCTGAGAGGGTAAATCCACTTTTGATTCCAGCAGCCTAGTTCTTAAATTATATTTAGATGAAAAGAACATCTTGATTTTGAGAGAAAATTGTGAACAAGAAAGCTCAAATGTTCCATTTCAATAAAGTGTTTACTTTCATTCTCAGGGAAGTTACCATTGTTTAAAAATAAATAAAAAGAATGCGCTTGAAGAAAAGTATGTGCATTCATCTTACTGCTACAGAGCTTAACGGTTTCATTTTAATGTGTTCTATTGTTGCAGCATCAAACATGTGCTCTGTTCCACAATCTGCATCACTTTCTATTTACAGGATCACTTTAACATTATTTTATCGTTCTAGAATAAGGACAAGATTTTCTTGTGTTTCCTTCCACCCTTTATACTGGAACCCAAGCCATTTAATTCTAAATTTACTTATGCTTGGGGAGATTGGACAATGAAGCGTGGATTTCTCTACTGGCCACTACCCTCTGCTCCCAAATTCGCTGTTGAACTTTTCCACGTTGTACACGAAACACCATAATCATCATTACCAGGCAGTATTAGAAAGACAGAAAACATCCAATGCTGCCCAGTAAGATGGTAATGGCATCTCAGGATCATGGTCTACAAACAGCAGATACACCACAAGCTAGAAAAACCGACTATCTAGAGCGGGAAAAATAAAAAAAGGCAGAGGGGAGGGGAAGAATATCACCTGTAGCTGTCCCTCCTTGGTGATTTCAACAGTTATCAGATGCTATTCATATGGGAGAGGCGGAAGCAACAACGTTCTGAAAAATTACCCTTGGCAGACCTAAACCAGATGGAACTAGACCATTGATAGATAGAAAAGTCCAACCGGCAGCGCAGAATCCCAGGCCAGAAACACCAGACTTCCCAGCACAGTTTTAGTTTCCAAACTAAATTTCCTTTGCTCCGGTATTTCTGAGGCCGTCTCAAAGATGCCATAAGGGCAATTCAAGGCGATCGCTATTTAATTTCTGATGCGCTAGGAACCGACCCAACATCATTGGCATCATCCTGCTGCTTTCCAATGGTGCGGGAATATTTCAGCCTGATGGAAAGTATTTTCACCTGTGGCCCACCTCCTATTTTACAGGCATGAGAGAAAAACTGTCCTAGAAAAATACTCTAAGGTAACCAATAATTTCCCTGAGGCCTCCAGCAGCACTCCTGGGTCTCAGCGCATCTTCCTCTGCACCCCTTTCTTACTATTGGAACCTTTCAGCAAGTTCAGAGCTGTTGCACTGTTCTAGATGCACGTTTGAGCCAAATAAACATGTACATAAATGCGGCAAACTAACGCTTGAAAGGTATAAAATCCAAATCGTGCCAAGGGATTCAACAGGAGACCTCTTTCTGTGTCCAGAATGTACAAAACCAGTGCACCGGTACCTAAGGACCAGAATTATACCATCTCTCATATCCCTCCTGCTCACCACAAGTGGAGAACACCTAAAATAAAGAGATATTACAATAGGAAAGGAAAGCATTGGTTCTTTCTACAATAGATGTAGGTGAAAAGGAACGTCAAAAGGGATAAGAAAGGAGGAATTTTTGAGGGACCTTTAAGAACTCATTCACCCTCCCGACTTTGACACATTTTGTGACACAGAAAAAAAGACGTTGAGGTCAAATTAGCTCCAAACTTGAGCTCTCGCTTGAAATGCCCTTCGTTCTACGAACCCTGCTTGGAAGGTTGAAGTTTCTTCTATAAAGCAAGGTGAGCACGTTGATGGGTTCATCTCCAAAAACCCACAAGGTACACAAAGGGGACAATGGTCGTTTTTCACCAGCACTACCCGGCGGTCACAAACCCTCATCTGCACGTTCAGGTAATTCCCCAACGAGAACACCGTTGTCCGGCTCCATTTAAAGCTCCTTCATTTCTTAAGGTGCCTTTTGCGATCGCGAACAAAAGGCTGAGGAATCGATGAGGGGGTGTGCGGCTACAAATACACCTGTTCTGAAAGAAATGAAATTGGATCAACCAATTCCCTTCACACACGCCGAGAGACAGGGGAAAAAAAAATACCAGACTGTATTAAATTCACTGCAGAAAGGTGAAAGGCCTCAGTGCATTATTCGATTTCTTACATCTCCTTATAGGAATGGGAAAAGTGGTTTTAATTAAAGTCCTTTTCTTAATATATCATCTCCTCCACTGACATTTTTTACAACTGATTCGTTTTGTCCCGTCCAGACTCTCTCTGCTGGGTCTGCCATCTCCACACCAGAAATCAGAACAGTTCCTGTGGGTGAAGCCGTTTGGGCCGATTCCATCCCCACAGCTGGCGACGATGCCAAACCAAGGCAGCACGGCGGGTGCAGCTGCCGAGGGCAGGGTTTGGCTCACAGGGACGACGAGGAGCAGACAACACTCCGATATCACACAGCCCCGAGTCACCCCGTCCTCCCTGCGCACCCGACCCTCGACACAACCGTCTCCGAAATCCTGGTGCGTCGGGGCTCCTGAGAGCCCTTGCATTGACCACAGCCTTGGAAACGTCCTCCGAATCTGTTTCCAGTGAAAATCTGGATTTATTTACTGGTTTACAGTGTGTCGAGAGAGTACGGTTAGCATATCCTGGATTGACTTCTATAAAACCCAAATACCTGAAGATTTAGTCAACTAAGAGAACCTGCGTGTGGAGCTAAAAACCAACAGAAGGCAAACAAAACCCGCACCAAACAACAGCAAAACCAAACAAAGAACCCCCCCAGCTCCGCACAGGTTTCATTTCTAAGCTGGAAAATAGTAGCATGCCACAGCGATTACAAAAGCACATATTTCTTAGCTGCATAATGCAGTTCTGGTCCACAACCCTACCTTGCTGCTGTGTTAATCATTATTGAACCTGACAATGGCTGCTGAATTTTCTTTTCAAAACTTCGCATCGCTCGGGGCCCACCCGTCAGCGCTTTGCAATGAAATTATGTCTTTTGCAAAAAAAACCCAAACCAAACAAACAACAAACAAAAAACCCTGCCCCCCCAAAAAAAAACACCCTACCAAAACCCCCCAAAAAGCCACAAAACCCAAAAAACCCCCCAGACTAAACCAAACCACGCAAAAGAATCTAACATTGTAACAGTCAAAAAACTGTAAAATAGTTTCCAAGAAGACCTAAGGCCTCCATGGGGCTCTTTCTGGAATTATAATAACAATAATAATAATAATAATAATAATATAATCTGCTTGGTTTGCCTAACTGCTCTCAGTAAATGAGAAAGAAAAGAGCCTTTGTGTCACCTTCTACACAGTTCCACAGCTGTTTAACTTCTTTTCCCCTTGGTAACACAGGAGATACTTCAGATATAGACCCAGAAGATTCAGAAGTCAACGACAGGTGATGAATTCAGGGGAGACTCACACTACACACAAAAACGTGGCAATTTTGTCGTTATATTAACAGGTAAAAGACCAGCGCCAAACCTTGATCTCTGCTAAGATCTCCAATACCAAATAAAGAGTTTATATAGCTCTTATCATCCTACAGCTGAGACCAGAAAATTAACTTTTTCTTATCCGAGTTTAGTACTTTAAAAGCCTAATAGCAAGTAGCAGGAGTTAGGAAAATTATTTTATAAAAACTATCTTAAGCGTAATTTTATGTAACATTTTGAGAAATGCCTTTTGCTCTTCACTTTAGCATGCGCAACACCACAGGAAAGAACTTTCCCAATTCTTTTTCTTTACTACAGGAGCTGCCAAGAATTTCCTAAAGGAGGAGCGTTTTGCTTGGTTTTCCCCAAGAAGGTCACCCAGAGACAAAGCCACCAGCAAATAACGAACCCAGCGTAGCCACCTGCCATTGCAGTGACAAAGCAAGGGAGCAAACCCCCGGAACACACAGCACGCCAGAAAAATAAATTACGGACCCTATTAACCAGCTCAACCCGCACGAAGCCGAGTCAAATGGAAGAACTGACTTCTAACACACGCATTTCTCCGATGAATCCTCATTTCACGCCCCAATAGCCATTCTAGATCTTTTGCTTTTTTAATACTAAATCCCACGTGTTTGTTCAGCAAATAAAACCAGTTTGTTAGAAACCGATTGCATGCTTATTGCCCATTGGGTTAATAAACAATTTCAGCGCATTTATTATGGCTGGTTTGAGTAAGGCTTATTTAATACCTTGCAGGCACATGAATAATTAGTATTTACCAAAAAAAAAGAAAAGAGAGGGAAAAAGGAAAAAGAAAAAAGCAAAGTATCCAACCAGCTTCTGCTCACATTACCATTGCCAGCGAAATACGCAATTCAGAGGCCTGAGATTTAGGAGAATTTCTGGTTCCCTAGAAGATGGCACTTGCTTTTAATACACACAAGCCAAGCGTGGCGATCGCACACAATTAAAAGCAATTAAATGCTTTGTCTGGAGAGAATAACACTAAGTTGTTACGGCAGAAGCAGGACAAGCCTAAATTACATTAAAAAAACCTCTCTGAGCCAATTAATCCAGCATATATAGCTAATATATTGAGAAAGAAATCCTTCCTTTCACCTCCTTTCTTCTCCCCAAAGAGTATTTCAGGTAGGCCTGCAAACAGGGCAACTGCACTTCGTCACCCGCAGAATCCTTCAAAAGTGGCAAGGCAAGAAGAAAAAGAGCAAAAAAGGCAGGAAAAGAAGGGAAACGCGGCAGAAGGTGGTTGTAACCTTACCGTTGTGAGAGCTCGAGGCACAAAACACAAAGTAAAAAACCCAAAAAACACAAAACACAACGCAAAAAAAAACCGCAACCCCAACCCCACCACCAAACCCCCCAAACGCCCCATCTCGCCTCCCCAGCCCTCAGTGTTGAGTTTTCTCGGGCTGGTCGGTACCCATGAAATATAAAACCACCCTCGTGGTCGCCCAGGTTACCGACTTCATTTAGTTAATCATCACCATTATTACCGATGTTCGGGCCTTGAGAAAAAAGGAAAGAACGACTGAAGAGGAGTGGAAAACAAGGAACTTAAATGAACCCCACCCCCATGGTTTTTTTTTAACAGCACTAGTAATTAGCTTTATACCTATATTACCTTTCTTCCTCCTCCCCTCTTCTACTTCCTTATGAGCCTCCTCCTGTCCCCTCTCAAGTGCAAGGACAAAGTCCCAACAACCTTAAAGCAATTTGGGATCAATTCTCCTGCAAGTGGGACTCCAGAAATGCCCATTTTTTTACCCAGGTAGCTGCAGGTCTGGAAAAGAATGGGGGAAAAAAATAACTCCTTAGTTAACCTGTAGGGCTGAGCCTTAATCAATAGTCAACGACGGTGAAAAAGAACAAAGGACGTGAAACTCAAGCCTTTGTATCTTGGAGCTCCATCAGATAAAAGCTGGACCTGGGGTTTGAAAGGCCGGGCTTATTTGAAAGCTTAAAAGCATCGATGCAAACTAAGTTCTGTTGGAGAGTTCAGGCTGCTTATTGATTCGTGATTACTTCTGCCACAACCTGAGATTAAACCAAAGACCCTAAAACTGATTTATCTGACTTTAATGACAGATCCATTAAAAAAACCCCAAATGAACAACCTAATTAAAGCGAAATGTGCATCCCAGCTGTAAAATGTCATTTCCTCCATCCACTTTCCCCTGCCCAAAATGCAGTGAGAACATTCTAATTAACTTGTTTTGCAAACAAAATGTCTAACAATGAACATCTGATTGCACTTATATGCTATGCCCAGTCTGAATCTTTGTAATTTTAAATCTCATTATGTACCTTTTCAGTAGAAATGCAGCAAAGTATCACTTCGGCCTTCCTCCATATTTTCCAGACTAAGAACACCCAGAAACCCCTGTTTCCTACATTCATAAAACGTCACAAAAAATAGAGAAGCCTAGGAGAATTTTTAAAGTTTTAAGAATATCATACTGAAACACCTTTCAAACACTATAATTAGCTGGTGTCTATTTTAAGGTGTCCTTTCATTCATTTAGAGTCTGATTAAATTAAAAGCATTGTTTCCAGGAGGATTTTTCTTATTTTTCTGAAATAAAGAAATACTACTCGATTTTCACACAGCCACATACATCAGGAAAACGGTGTCCCCAGGACTCACACTCATTCACTGCACGGACCAGCATTTCAGTTTGTTTAAAACAGGGTCAGACCAGCACTGCCCAGTAAAACCAGTAGAAGAATTTAGTCCCTGCTCCGTTTGAAACACCAAACAGCATCACTATATCTGCCATTCATAGTTTTCTACAGTTCCGTAACATTTTGGTTGCCTGAATTTAGTTGCCCTTATACCTTTTAACAGCCTGAATTCTCATTCAGTGATAATTTAGAACCATAATTCAACAGTTAAATTAATGGGTTTGGAGAGCAATTTGGACACCCACAAAGCAAAGGTGCTTTCTGAGGTCTCGGCACTAACACCTCCCGCTCTGCCAGGCACCTCTCGCGCTCACATTTCCAAGCTGCAAAAGAAGTTCCAGTTAAAAAAATACATCGACATAAATTTTAAAAGACCGAGACCATTCCTGAACTTAAAAAGTCAGAAGTAAATGCTTAGTTCTGCCAATAAACCCTTTCATCCGGTCTCAGTGTTTCACCCAGACAGAACAACACTGGTTTTTGTTATTAATGCTGCTCTCTGAGATTTAAGCAACCATGAACTCATCTTCTGTTGCAAAGCAGTCTAGAATAAAGCAAAATAATCTTTAAAACGTATTTTTTTCAATTAAAAAGTTGTCAGCTGACTTTAGATGCTTGCAATTACAAGAAGGAAATATTAGCCAAAAAAAAAAATAAATCAAGAATTAACCTGAGGGGGTAAATAAACTTGCAATATTTCATGCATCCCTGGCAAACTTCTTCAGGAAAGAGCTATTAAAGACCACCTTGAAAGTAAAGAAATCCAACAGTATTTAGATCAGGACAAGCTTTGCCTCCTTTTCTCTGAAAAGTGAGATACTCTGCAAAGATTTTGGCCGAGAGCTGCGATTATTTGAGCTTTGTGCCCGGCAGAACTTTCTCGAAGGTTGTTTTCCTGAAGGGGTGGAGGGAAGGAGCGAGCAAACATTTTCTGCTGACTCCCTCGGTGTCTACAAAGGCTCCTGATGCCTCTTCCTGCACCTGGGTACAAAACCTCGCTCACAAAACACCTCTCACGGCTCATCTCCAATTAACACATCAACGGCATCGCCTCCCAGCTGCCGACCAAATCACAAAACACAACAAGGGGCTTTTTTAGGTACCTGCATCTTCCAGTCTGAGAAAGCGGCTCAGCTGTTGCTTCCAACCCACAACTAGACTTCGCACTTCAAAAAAAAAATTTTTTATATATATATATATATATAAAATGAAGTAAACCACTTTGTTTTGTCTTCTGTCTCTTTGGTGTCCGACCAGTCGTTGCAAGTAGAGGCCGGTCGGGGCTGGCACGGGGAGCTCTGCGCTACACCGAGCACGAGACTGGGGAGAAGACTTAATTATCCTCATTTTGTCATGCACATACACACGCAAAAAGCCTCAGGTAAGAAAAGAATAAACAAAACGAGCCCAAAATGGCTTCTCCACGCCGGGAGCGGAAGCCGATGAGTAAAGCAGAAAAAGACCTTTCCTTGGCTTATGCTCAGTTTAAACAAAAGTGGTGGTTGAAAAAGTCCAAATCTGTTCCGTTCACTGCCGGGACCCTGTCTGAGGAATCGATCTTGGCTCCAAAGCAGCAGAGAAACGAAAACTAGAGGATTAGGTGTTTTGCAATTGCAATAAAATGCATTAAAATGCCAGTTAATTTAAAAACTAATTGAAAAATGGCGATCATTACGCAGGAACGGAGAAGGAGACAACAACATACTTGCGTTTAGAAAAAGTCCCTGCTGTTAGTACTGAAGCTGGATCCTCTCTGAAACGCAAGGATTCTCTATTGACACAGCTCTCGTAAATTTTATACTTTTTTTTTTTTGAGTCACAACAAACCTTTTCCAAAGACGCCTTTTCTTTTCTTTTCCAAGCTCCCCACGACATCTCGGTGAAACTCGCTTTCCCCCACTGGCTCCCTCCTATTCACCGCCTTGGTTCTGCTTTTACCTGCCCTGACTGGTTTGGCTGGTTGTAAAATGTTTGAATTCATGTGCTGTTCTCCCTTCCCCCATAACTCCGAGCAGACAAAACCTGATACGTACAACAAAACCCTCTTTAATCTACCTGGGGAAAGGAGGAGGAAGAGAAAAGAGGACAGAGTCCTATAGAAAGTTAAGTTAGGAGGAGAATATTGATGAAGAAGTTACAAAAGGCATTAAAGAAGTCACTCTTCACGCTAATTAAATCACTTTTTACCACAGTACCTGGATGCTATGGCTTACCAGGACCATGAACACACACATACGCAAGCAACTTCGGTGCTGGAAGCACAACCACCTTCTCCCAAACCAAGATCATCAGCCTTCGAGTGGGCAACAAAAAGGGCGGAACGACCATCAGGAGAGCGCGCACAAGAGTTCTCATCTTCCCATCTTCCCGCGTCCTGGAAAAAGACGAACTTGGAGCGAGAGGCTTTCGCAGCGAAACAAATGAAGGCAAAAATATAACTGTACCTGAAAAAACAACACACTTCTAAATGGTGTTAGGTTACTGAAATAAAACCAAAATTAAAAAAGAAAAAAGAAAAAAAGAAAGCAAAGGATTAAAACGCGCGTGGTTTTCTTCGCAGCCCAGAGCGGTGTTGCTTGTTTAAGCTGGAATTGAGAAGAGACGGCGGGTGTCTAAGGCTCGTCTTACATGTAGCCCGGCACCCCTCCCCGCGCAGGTGCATTCCTCACCTCCAGCCAATCTCCTGCCCTTCACCTCCTCACAGGTGTGTCCTCGGCTTTCGGGAGCGGCCGGGGCAAACCCCATCGCTGCTCATTGGGAACGTGGCCCCTCCAGGGGGTTGCCGGGCCCCCAGCTCTGCCCGGCTCCAACAAAGAATGAATTATTTACCCAGCGCGGGTTCAGATTTATCCCGCCGCTCCGCACTCCTGCTTAGGGTTTGCGTAAGAGCGGAGGTCCATGGCCAACCAGTTCTGGATGAAGGGACGTTCTCCTCTCGCTTTAAAAAACCAACCTCCAGACCTTTTTCTATTGCGAACCGATTTCCACCTGCCCGCTGCCACGACCACCAACCTGCCCAGCTGATATTTTAAAAGCCAACTAGTTGTTCAGCCAACCTGAATAATCCCGTTGAATCCAAGATCATTTTAACTGGAAGTCTCCTAGGTCATCTAACCTGCAGGGACATCGATGGGTCAGTGGTCACTTTTCCAAACAAAAGATCTACATCTACAGCGAGAATCTAAAGCACAAACAGAGGCGAGGCCTTGCTGGAGGGCACGTGGACAGTTTGTTGGTAAATTCACAAAAGCTGTTTTTTTTTCAAAAACTTGGCAGAAGTTTGATTTCCATCACTGTCCAGTCTTGACACACAAAAATAGTTTCATAAATGAATAAAAAGTCCAACCGGAACTCAGGTGTCCTGATACACAAGCTAACAAGAGCAAAGGCCTACAACTGCATTCCTACATCCATTCACAGGCACCGTGACAGAGATTATGACAATTACAGGACACTTCAGCCCAGATATTTCAGTATTTACCCCTAGATTAGTCAGGTAGAAATTCCATTTTTGATGCGAACATTGGGAAGACTGAAAAAAAAGTCCCTTATTTCGGCTACATCACTTACTATTCATGAGCCATGCTCCTCTTTTCCCTGTACAAAATGCTTCTTGGGTGTCGATAAGTGGAGTTTCTTCAATGACATACCCTAATTTTGAAAGTACTGAAGGGTGTGGAAAAGGGGCTCAGACAGGAGCGATGCTCAGTTCTGAGCATGCTCAGTAACAGAGCATTTAAAATAAAAGACAGCAAAATTGGAACTGTGGTTTTTCTAAATACTGTTTTCATCCCCTTTCAAGGAAGCTTTCAGAAAATTCTAATCAGTGTCATGAAAAAGGAAAAACAAGTGAAATGTTTTCTCCTTGTTATGAAGGAAGCGCACTCATATTTCCCATGAAAGATGCAGCTAATGAAACAACAAATTATCATGTTAATTAGCCCAACTGGCAGGAGAATTCCCCTCAGACACAACTTATCCCCATAACTAACTGAAGAGAAACCCTGGAAACCTTTAGTTGCAACAGCCTGATTTCTCCTACCGGGGTATCACACAGTTTGCAGTTCAATTATACCATCAGCTGCGCTTCTGAGCAAGCCGGATTTTCCTTTTCATCTCCGACTTGCTAGAGCTGTAGCTTCAAGACACAAATTATTCCCTGGGACGAGTCTAGCCCACAGTATTTTGGAGAAGCTTATGCCTGAAATAACTGAATCTGCATCGGTGCACCCCGAAAACGATTTAGAAATCAACGTTAATAAACAGCTTTCCAAACCCAGGATTTCTGTGCCCAACGCCTTGGCAGGTGTGATGCTGGAGTGACATCGGCCACAGCGTCGGTGGTGAAATCCTGGTGCCAGTGTCCTACGTTTCTTAAAAGATGAGCTCTTATTGATCTTTCCCACTGCGTCTTGACAGTGATTCAACACCCAAATGAATAAAACCAGCACCAATCTGTCGGCGTATGCTGCAACAGCAGCCAGTGTTGCAGTATAGAAACAGCCTGTGCCCAGATTAGGCCAGGCCACCTGGACACTTAGGATGTTCATTTGAGATTTTCACCTGTTTGGACATCAGCTGCTTTTTTTTTTTTTTTAATATGTTATATATAATGCAGCAGAAGCCTAAGCCATACAATACCTACTGGTGCAACGATGTATTTACGCTGAAGGCATTGGCTCTGCACTTTATAAAGCTCCATGAAGTACGGCAGAGAAGGCCTTATTATGTATTTTTCATCTTTGAGAAGATTAATGTGTGACTTACTACACTCAATACTGAAATGTTCATTTTTGTGGTTATCAAAACAATTCAGCTATATCTGGGCCATCAACACCAAATCCCCACATTAATAACCCTTCCTCAGGTAAACGCAGATAAGCTAAAGCAAACAAAAATCTTTTCCAAATGGCAGTTGGGCAAAAACTGCAGGATTTAACCCAAGAAATGCAAATATACAACAAATTTGGGTTAGAAGAACTCGTATTGTTAAACACCGTGTCAGGGGGCACTTAGTGTCTAGTGCCTACCAGCACAGCTCATTCTATTTTGACAATACAAAAATCAGAGGACAGGCTGGCATTGAATCAAGAACTGGGATGGTAAACTGTGGAGAAGGAAAAAAGGAAAAACCAACCCAGCCCCAGTTAACATAACTGCACCACAGGATGTCACTGACACCAACATTTTGGTAGGAAACAAAGGATCAAAAGAAAACACTGAGCATGGCTTTAGGAGAATGCTCGTGGCTTTTGAATGGATAGAGAAAGAAATTATGCAAACGCTCCTGGCCACACTGTTCGAATGTAGCATTTCATGTCGAAAACAAACATCTCCTATCAACAAATAATTTCACAGCCATTCTTCATGGCGGCTCAGTCATCTTTTTTTTCACTAAGGTCCTATTGAGCAGTTCTTCAGAACAGGCTACAAACCGCGTTGTGTTTTTGGCCCAACACTACAATTTTTGTTCCTGGGGTGGCTCTGCAGGGGGGTCACACCAGTGCAGGTCCATAAAGGCGTTTATTTCTTTCATCCCAGGGCTATAGCCATTCCTATCGCTTCCTGCATCACCTCAACCTCTTTCATCTTCTCACCCGCACTCAGCAACTCGTTGCACAACCTATCGAGTCAAAGGCGCGAGATTAAACGTGCGGAATCCTTCGCCCTCGTTTATTTGCGTAGCGAGACCCTGCGCTCAACAATGGTCCTCAACCCGGCACCCGGGACAACCCCAGCAGCAGCACCCGCTGCCAGGATGACTAAACCCTGTGCAGATGGGCGAGTCCACTCGAGGGCTGGCTGATACGTGAAACCCAGCTTGTGTTTGCGAGAGCAAAGTTCAGCTCAAGGCAGCACCTGTCAGGTCAGGAACGGGAGTCAGAGCAGGACTAACCTCCCATGTCTTAACAAGTTCAGCGAGCAGAGGAGGAGGGGAGAAGCCTCTTGCTCTTTGCAGCGTTCGGAGCGGTACAATAACCTGCAGGGATGGTTTGCACGCAATCAGTCCCCAGCTAAAACACGTTTTGCCGGTGTTAGTGTGTAAGGTCACAGGTACTTTTCACTGCTTCTTTACCGCTTTGCACATGACACAAGCGGTGAGCAGGCAAGTGGGACTGATCTGTGTTTATTTGAACACCGAAAAGTTTTAGAATTTTACAAGCCTTACCTTCTCTTTGCCCCTCTCTCTGCAAATCTGCAAGCTTAAGGCCAGCCACCCAACCTGCCAGACTTAAGTTACGTTTGCATAGGGCACAAGCTGTCGAACAAGCAAAAGGTAAAATATTAGACACACAAACCCCACAGCAACACGGCATTGAAGAGAAGCCCAGGAGACACCACCAGCTGGGCCATTAATCCATGCACAACACCCTGGACGGGCCTGGTTTGCAGCGCTGTGTATCTCTGATCACAGCTAGAAGAACTATTCCTGCTCCAATCAAAGCAAACACAGGAAATAAAAAAGAGCCTAATGACGGCGTATTGAAAATGATGCTAAATCCAGTTTCTGAATGAAACGCGGCTCAGAACGAGGCAATGAAACCGAGCCTCACATGATGGTGATCTAGCTTTTCTGTTCACCTTTCAAATGGCCTTGCATTCAGCACATGAGTTTTGAGAATCCAATTTAACAAGCCTTCCTTGAGACCTTGCTTGCGGAGGGGCTGAGCAACAGCCCCAAAGTCAATGAAAACACCACATTCCCTTCCTATCACCAGAATTTCAACCCCATATCGGAACTGAAGCCCATCCTGTGGTCACCAGCAAGTCCCAGCCAGCCCCATCTTCCTCAGAGGTAAAATGAAAGGGGGTCACTGAGCTCCTAAACTATGATCAGAACGTTTCCACCTTTTCCTTCTGGAGTCGCCTGCCACTCCTCGCTGCCTGTGCTAAAGGGCAGCAGTTTGGCATCTGGGTTTGCCCAACCTCCCATCTGCCTCCTCCCATTCGGACACAGTCGAGTGAAAATAAAAAGGGGAGAAAAAAAAATAAAAGGAGGAGGGGTGTGTGGAACAAAGTCTTTCATCTTCATAGCAGCAAGATTTTAGATCTAAAGAGTTGGGGCTCTCAGCTGCTTTGAATTGAAGGTTGTGGCTGCCAAATGCCAATCTGAAGCTACATATTAGTTTTCATCCAATCCTGCGTTGTTCAGGCCTTTGCTTTTCTTGCCCTTTATTTCCTTTCAGATCAGTTAAGTGGAAGCAGATGTTCTCCTACCCTGCTAATCTCTGGTATATTCAGACAGGCCCAGCAACTGCTCCCGTGTCCCAGGCAGGTAAATGGAGCCAGGACCCCATTGCTGGGGATGGTACCGTGTTAACGGCTCCAAACAGCAGCCCTGCTACGGGCTTTTCCTTTTGCAGTTTCAGGTTGTGTTGTTGCCCTCTTCACACTCCATCCTTACACAGACCTTTGTCCTTAAATCGAGGGTTTCTAAAATGAAGGGAGGTTTTGAGCTGCCCCGGGAAGCTCCGATAGTTAACCCATTTGTGGAACGTGGCAGGGTCTGAATGCAATGCCAACGAAGGCCGTGGCAATAATACTGTCCTCTTGCGTTATTTCATAGCCCTTGAGATGATCAATCCAGCAGAGCTCATTTAACGCACAATTTCACAAAACACGATTGTGCTCATTTTAGCAGCACAAATTTGCAAAAGCCACCAGCCCTCAGATTTTAAGTTTTAAAGACAGTCCACAGAAAAAGATCTAATCTAATCACAAAGCCCTTTCCTGCAGTTGAGCGGACGCATTGTCTTTCAAAGCCGTGCAGCCCTGATTCGTGCTAGGTTTTAGATTTTAAGATGCTTCGGTGGCTGACGAGCCAGCTCTTTGTGCTCAGAGCTGCTGGAACAGAATGTGAGCTCAGCAGAGCTGCTGGGTAAGTGTAGTTAGGCTGGTACCAGAACACAGACTGGCCAAGTCATCTGGTCAAGTTCTGCACTAAACTAGTGCTGCAACAGGGCTGCCAGGACTTGTGAACCTGCGAAAGGTTGTGTGGACGTACCCACAGTACCGGTTTGAATAAAGGCGATAGCTGAGAATACCATGGTATTTTGCTGGAATGACTGACCGACCTCTCCAAACACATTGGCACATAAGAAAGGGAGACTGAGAGTAAAGCCAGTTAGCCAAGATCATAAGAATGGCTTACACGCTATTTGCCTACCAAGAATTAGCAGCAACACCGCTTTTCCCGGTCCAGCAAAGAACCTCTAAACATTAATCCAGTTTTCTTCTCCCCACCCACAAACGATATCTTTTTATTAGGATGCACACTATTCCCTTTCCCTTTAGACTTGCTTAATATGTAATCAAGAACCTATCGGGCAACCAAGTAGCATTGACGACACCTCTGCCCATCTCGGGGTGGTTTCAATTCTAATACACGCTCGCCGGTTCAGACAGCAGATCTTCCCTAATCGCATCGCGTGACGGCGCGAACACAGCCCTGACTTCACCACCGGCTCGTGCCAGGAGGGAGGACGAACGAGAGAGTCAGCACTTCAGTCCTGGAAGTGTCACCTCCAAAGTGCAGCTCGTCGTGCAGAATTAATGGCACGCAGGTCTGTGAATCACCGGTTCACGGTTCACCTCCGCCAGCAGGTTTCTTCCTCCCTCCACCCCTCCCATCGCACTTCCATTACGTGTTGTAACAGCTTTAGATGTACCTGTTGCTCCAAAACCTGCGCCTGGGAAGCTGATGACTCCGCAGAGGGAACACGACCTAAGAGCAAAACCACCAAATCCACGGTGTGATCCAGGGCTTAGCTCTGACTCTCAAGTTAGATCCAGCACCAACTCTTAAGTTTGATCCTCTACAAAAGTACAGAACGACACAGGAAAGGAAATGGTTAAAGATATAGTTCACTGCAGCCCAATTTCAACGTTTCTATATTAAGTAAATAAAGCTAACATAAAATTCAGGTCAGGAACTATTTGTTCAGGGTCAGGTGACTTCAACTCGGCTAATCAGCCAGACACACCTTACCTTTTGAACAATCTCCCACGTTAGATCTGCAGTTGAAAACAGGTTTGCTGCAGATCGAGTCAGTGAATTACCGCACAAACACCCACAAAAAACTAGAACAATGGGCATAATTTTCACTCCTGAAAGCATGTGAGCTCCAGATTACAGTAAGAGCAGGGACACACCAACTCGAGTAGACAATGAGTAGACAAAATCCATGGAACAGCCATGTGTTGCAGGTAGAAAGGGAACAGCCAGAGCAGCCCATAGAACAGGGCCTCTGAAATAGTCTTCAACACAGAAATGGGACGGCATGTAGCAGAAAGGTATAAAAAAACCCATTTACGGGTAACACACACAGGAACCAAAGAGCATCTGTAAAAAATAGATTATTTAATGAGCTTTTCCAATCTCTGAACGATATTACTTTATGAGCATGCGGCAGAGACAATTTCTGTAAGGGTCGGGCGTGGGTCACTGTATTCCAGGGTGGCATTTTGCTCTAAGAAACGCACATCTGTTAAACCTGAGAGCATCTCACAGCCGTGAGACTGTCCTGTGGTACGGAATGGCTCAGCTTTCCTCCACAGCATCCTCACTTGTGTGCCCAGCACTGCCTGTCCAAACTGTTCCAAAGAACCCCCACAACCCAAAGTTTCCAAATACCTTCACTATTCAGGTGACACAGGCAGGGGCTGTAAGTTATGAATGTTCAAGAACATTCAAGATGCTGTTTTGTGGCAGGTGACAAAACTTCATAAAGTTTGTCAGGAATATGATGTGAGTTTCGATCTGAACTTGCCTTTAATGTAAAAAAAAGACTGGGGAAGACCTGCTTTTTCCTAAGAAATCCACCTTTTCAATGGCACGTATCCCTTTGGTCTACAGGGCACGAGACACGTTCATACCGTGTCGTTTTCTCATTTACCTGATGGAGCGATGTTCCTGTTCAGCTCCATGAGACGAGGCGATGTCCGTGTCCCTTCCTGTATGTATATATGTTCCTCCTGTATTTGAATGCCGGAGTCGGGGTGTGTCAGAGCCACCTGCTTGAAAACAAATGTCAGGAATTACTCATTCAAATCGCAGGTGGCGAGGATGTGGGCGATGGTAAGCGTGCAACTGCAAAGGAGATGCCAGGCTTATACAAACTCACATTACTACCTCGTACGGTATAAATATATGCAAAGGACAAGAAGATATCAGCATCACCTCATGCCAGCGAATGGCAGGACTGGTAGGAGATCAGTAGTCAGCACAGGAAATGTTTTTTTGAAAAAAAAAGTCCTAATTGCGGCCCTTCTCTCCCAGTCTGTCCTGTGCTGCACTGTAATTGCATGAACGTAATTACATGAACAAAGCTGAAAAAGGGGCCGTTTCCTCAAAAAAGAAGTTGTGAGACAGACACAGAGAGCACAGACAGCGCAAGCAGTGCCCACGCTGCCCGAGCTCAGAGAAGAGACAGACAAAACCAGCGAGAAGGATGCAGTGACATCCTATCTCTCCCTCCCTCTCCACGGCAGCCACTTTTGCTTTTCTAGACATTTTTTAAAACCACGCACGGTTTATTTTTGCGTAGTTTACAAAGCCTCAATCCAGATTTCCGCACCTTGCCGGTCTCCAGAAGTTGCCCAACGCCCCAGTCCCCACATCCCACTCCTGGGGCTGATTCACCCGCAATAATTGGTCTCAGGAGGACCAGAAATAGCAGAAACTTGCACCGGGTTGCAAGGTGTGGGCACGGAGGAAATTAACACCGACTCTTTTTTCCATCCCAGTGAATAATGTGATTACTGGGCAGGGAGAGGAGGAGGGGAGAAGGGCTGAGCCTTACATCAGCCGTGAGATGAACTTTTATCTGGTTTTTTTTCCCTTTTAAAACAAACCATTAAATTCACAGCCTCTACCACACAAACATATATTACAGCAGCTTACATATGTGTGTATATAAATAGATATACATAAATTTTTTTCCACTGAACCTGGTGGGAGCGCCAACAATTTGGTGCGACCCAACGGATATTTGGGAGGTCCAGATCAGGAGAACGTTCTGAATTGACTCTGAATTTCCTGGTTTCTGTTCCAGCTCCGAACAAAGCAATCATCTCCATCTGAAAGGTACCTCACTTATAAAAACCCAGCGAGTTAGAACACGTCGCCGTCTCTCTTGGCACCTCCCGAGGTGGCCCCTGCAGAAAGGGCACCCAGCACCGTTCCCAGCAGAACCCAGTACACCCAGTACACCCTGAGTCATCCCTCCCACCAGAGCACTTGGTAGGAAAGGGTGTTGGCCAAGCGGGAAGGTCCCGGGATGAGTCATTCCCAAATAAAACCGTGCCCAGATAACCTGGGCCTGGCCTTGCTGAGCTTGGTTCGTTAGACAAGCTCCGTGCTGCTGCTCCTCCCAGCTCCTGTTTGAAAACCGGCAACTAATGGCAGAAACCATCGAGCTGATCGAACGCAAGAGGTTTTTAAAATTCGGAGTCAAGGGACAGCGAGTTGCATTTAAAGAGCGGGGGGTCGTTATAATGAGAATAACTGCAATAAAAGGAATTAAGAGTAGGAGGAAAACGAAATATTTGCCGCCCAGCCGGATAAAATCAGATTCTGGCAGTTTCGCTCAAATAATTCCACGATTTTCAGTACTGTAAGCATTTATAGTGCTTATAAACATCCTCCCGGTCCATGTACCCAATTTACAAAAGATGTTCAGAGATCCCGACTTTGCTGCACAGAAAATTCACTGTTCAGGGCAGGGGAATGGAGCAGGTGACGTCCCAAGGTCCCCCCATCCTTTTTGTCATCCCTCCCCTGCCTCTCTGACCGTTTTCCTGCTTTGTTGGTTTGTAATCGCTCATTGCACCAGCCGACCCGACCCTTTCAAGCACAGAATCTACCGCTTGTTAGGCACATTCTGCTTGCTGGATTTTTGTAGGCGAGCTGACGGCAACGTATAAATCAGTAATAATGCTGCTGATGAATGAGTTTGCCGAGAGAAGAATTCCCATTGCGACAGGAGCTGTAAATGGGGTCGCCAAGGGGACTGCATTTTTTTTCTGGCTCTTCTCTTTGCAATGCCCTGGGATTATTATGTTTTATTTGTACAGCAATCATTTCCTTAAGGGTCATGATGCAGGATTATTAAAACATCACGAAATATGGAGATTTCTCTTTCACCGCTTCACCTGATTCCCCATTTTCTTCAAAGGAACAGAGTGTGGAAGTAGGACCAATACATCGTAACTCATTAGGCTCCTATTCCTTTTAACCAATTGCTGATAATTTTCACTAAGTGGGGGAATTGTCCCAACAGCTCAGTTTATCAGTATATTATTTTTTAAAAAAGTATTCTCATTTTCCTATTCATCCAGCACTTAAAATTGCACATCCAGTGAAAAAGCTTGTGTATGTTATCTGTAAAGAAATCCAGTTTTTAACCTGTTGTCCCAACGATATGTATCTTACAGCACTTTAATTCCTTCAGAAAAGTGAAAAATACCAATTAATAAAATAAAAAAAACCCCATAAATTACCAATTTATGCTCCATTTTCTTTTCATGCTGCTGGAAGGGTTAAAAACTGTTCCTGAATTTAGTCCATGATGTTGAAAAATGCATCTTGGGACTCCTATATTCTTTTTTTCCACAGCATCCACGATTTCAGGAGATGCTGGAGAGGTTCATACCTTACAATGTCGGCCCTAAGGCATGAAATCATTTCGGCGTGCGTTTAGGAACTGAACCCTCCTTCAAATCAATGGATATAAACTCTGAAATGCCTTAAAACCCGGCATATGGGCTTTGATCGCTTTTACAAATAGAACTCGAGCTTCTAAATCACCTGGGCACTTGAAAATCAGACTGAACGTGAACTTGATTGATGGCGATGTTTTCAAGTTGCTGATTCAATCGGCTACTCTGGATGAAAAAGGCATTTCTATTTGCAGCAAACAGGAGGGATAAGCTTGGAGAAAAGGGCCATAAAACAAATGAACACGGGGCCCCCGGGCATCGGCTCAAAACATTTCATTCCTTTGAGATGAGGCACCTTTGGGGAAGCAGAAGCAGCAAAACAAATGACAGATGGAAGCCAAAGGATGCAAACGATGAAAGGAGAACGCTGTAAAAAAGTTAGACGGCGTTTGAGGGCTGGATTTTTGGTTTGTACGTTATCCAATTCTCCACGCAGAACATGACTTTAGACAAGTCCAACTAAGCATTTACTGGAAATAATTATTTTTTTCCCTTTCCTTTTTTTTTTTCTTCTCTTTTTTCCAGGTTATATCAGCTGGGGATGCTGTCACATGCACCACAGGATGGGGAATGCCCTGCAGGCCCCCCAGCTGTGAGGACAGGAGCCCAAAGGGTTGAATTCAGAAACCCAGACTCGAATGGCTCATCCTGAAGGAAACCGAGTCCCTGCAGATGATCAGCCAGAGCAGCAGGATGGTGCTAGGGATGGAGGAGACGCCTTTCTACACCATCTCCATGTAGGAGCGGGCTAATGAAAACTGCTTTTGCCCTAAAAAACTCTCTGCCTCCGCTCAGAGAGGACTGACAGCCCGATCTATTCTCGCATCCTCTGTCGCAGCATTAAATCCTCAGACACAGGGTGGAAAAGGCACGAGCCCCATGTTAAACCGGCCGGGAGGTGGGATGGGCGGTTAACAGCGAACCCGCAGCCCAAGGAAGTATCGGGTGACAGCGTTGTGAATCACCTGCGAAAAATCTAGATTGCAGCCTCGAAAAGAGAAAAAGAAAAAGAAGAAGAAAAAGAAAAAAAAAGGCAACAAACAACAACAAGACGGCACCTAACAGGGAGCTTCAGAGTACAAAAAGCATCTCTTTATTCAGACTGACTAATGAATAAAGTTCTTAAGCAAAGCGTTTAGCTGGCGCACGTCTCCCGCGGTCGGTTATGTCACCTCTTGCCGCTTCTATAACTCATTAACCTGCGGCTTATCTCTGCAACCCTTTGTGTGCCCCGAGCGCCAGGCCTGGTCTCCCACAGCATCCCCGGGGCCGCCTGAACCCCAGAGCCAGGGTACGGGACACCCCCAAACCCTCCTGGGGGGTCCCACCACTCCGAGCCCCCTGCCCGGCACCCCCAGTGACACCGTTCCCAGGCGGTGACCCCGCAGTGGAGCAGAAGATGCTCAAATGGTTCAAGAGCAGCAGCACAAATGTGCAAAGAGTAAAACCAAAGCTTTAGAGTACAAGCATGGAACAGAAAACCCAAATCTGCATCACCGAGGGAGCCCCCCTGCCTACAAAGCCATTCATTCAGGTTAGTTTATGTCTGGTAGAAGCCAGCACTGCTCTCCCACGGCACCCGAGTCCAGAGTCACAGCGCTCAGCCCAGGACATAAGACACTTCCTAAGCGCTTCTTGAAATAATGGTGTAGCTAAAGATGCTTTAATCTGTTGTTGTTGCTAGCCTAAGCACTGCCCAAACATGATAGAGTTTGTCCAAGAACCTCTGCTGGTGCAACCACCCCAAACATCCATTTTCCAAGCACGCCTGGTCTTCCACCCTCCGCGTTTACAACACGCCTGGCAATAGAGAATTATTATCCTGAAGAACCTCATTTAAACGACATTTAGATGAGGTTCTTAGGGATGTGGTTTAGTGCTAGAGTTCAGTTATGGTTGGACTCTATGATCCTGAGGGTCTCTTCCAAATGAAGTGATTCTATGATTCTAACATCACTTCTGCATCCTTAATTGCAGAGCACAGGGCAGCCCTTCAAATGAAGCCTTTTCCTCATTCTGGGAGAGAGAAGGGAACAATACAAAGGCAGAGACTGATTCTTCAGCAATAATAATAATAATAATAATAATAGTGCAAAATAATAGGCTCTGTTTCTTTCCAAATTAGAAGATAAACTGCGGCAACAGGTCCCGACTCAGTGGTCCTTCCCTGCACTGGTAGGACTGGAAACAGCACTGGGGCCTGGCTGGAATTTCAGAGAGAGTTTGTTCAAAAGGAACAAATGTTTCTGTCTCAGACCATGCAGGATTGTTTGTTCCTTTTGATTTTTATGGGGGATCATAGGAGGAACAGGGAAATGGGAAGACAGGTAGCAGGAAGAAACGAGCCTCACCCACAACTGATATAAGAAGACGGAGCTGCGCAGCATTCAAGAGGGTTTTGCTTTTTGTTTAGTTTCTCTGGATTTTTTTTTTTAAAACACCTTGAGCGTTTGTTCCATTATATTCAGGCTATTTTAATATGAAAACAAATATAGCTGTGCGCATGCCTTCATTTGCAAATAAAATCAGAGATACCACATATCACAGAAGGAAGCTGTGATTCGAGGCTGCACTATTCAAATCACCTTTTGGTTATGAAATGCTGATCACTGAGCTTAGATGAGTTCTGATGGGAGCTGTTGATATTCTGTTGCCATTTCTTCCACATATTGTCTTTGTTTCAGAGGCACCAGACGGGATATTAATGTTTAGTTATGCAAAGTGTGCCCTTATTTCCAATGTTAATTATGAGAGCCACTGATTTGTTCAACAACGCCTCAAAGCAAAGTTAGAGGGAGATATTCACAAAAAGGCAAATAAAATGTGTGAGATTTTTGTCCCCCCACTGAAGGTGAAGCTTAATCTCTTTGTCCCTGTGAATTTAAAAATACTCTGTTTCAGTCTTTAAATGTTTGAACGTGGCAGAAATAATCACTCAGAAACAATCACAATATTTCACAGGTCCTACTCCAACTTCTCCTTGCACACGGCTATCGATTGATTCCAATGGCCCAACACAACAGCATCACAAGAACAACAAGAACCAAACATCTGGCTCCATTCTGGAAGAGCGCAAATGGGAACGTGAAGCTCGGTAAATCAGGTGCTGCGAACTCCACCGCTACGACAAACCGCAGCAAACAGAACGATTTAATAAGCAAATCTTCAGCTGCCGTGGTCAGGGGAGAGCCCAGAGCACAGGACCCTGAGAAGGGCTGGGGGAGAGGGATGGAGCCCACCCATGGATGTGGTTTTATCCCGTTTCTGGATCTCTGTCCACAGCAGCTCAGGAGTTAACCAACCGTAGGCGCCTGCACCTTCTATTTGCCTTGGATTGGCACCAAGTTTGAGTCATCACGTTCAAACAGGAGAGAAAAAAAAGGAAAAAAACAAAGCTTCATATTCTGAAAAGGGCATTCCCATACCAGGGCGCTTTTAAGTTCTTAGCAGGGAAAAGGGCCTTTTTGGGTTAAGGTGGGTACATTCCTGTCTCTTCCTATGAAGGAAAAACAAGTTTCGTTCAGAGCACTAAATAACCACAAACACAATGCAGGTGTCTAAATAAGACAGGACCTCCAGATACGCTATGTCGTATCTGCCTGTACAGATTTAGCTTTTCTGTAGCTCCATTAAACTCATGCTGTAGGTGGGACGGAGGGTTTTTATAGTAGCAGACTATCAAAGGAACGTAAGGAATGCAGGCTGTAAACAGATTAGATCTTTTCCCCCCTCTTAGAGAAAGACCTAGATTTTTTTCCCTTTCCTCTGAAGTTTTAGAAATCTAAATGAAACACACGAAGTCACTCAAGTGCACCCTGTCCTCAGTCCAGGATTCAAAGCCAGCAATTCACAGGTTTTTCCTGTTTAATCAGGGCTTGTGCAGGAACTTAACTGAGCTTTGGAACCGGATCCACTGGCAGTTTGGGTTGAACTGGAAAAAAAAAGCTGACCCACAGCACATTAACCCCTCACATGGCTATTTCACACTTATTAAAGTGTTTACCCTGCAATTAGCAATGAAACCCACTGGTCGTGTCTCCACTGATGGATTTACTGTCCTACTGGATTAATAGCAGCCAAGGGCCACGTTTGCATCTGGAGTCAGTCTGGATAATCCTAGGGATCTTTCTTAACAGAAGCTCCATCCGCTGACCTCTGGCCTCAGTTATATGAACTATTTTGCTCGTGATTCAAATAACATTCTTAGGAAAGCTCATGCACTGGCAGGACAGGGATACATGAATCACTACCGAATGATTTACCCATCCTCTATTTCCCGTCGGGACCGGACTCCTTTCGTTGTTTTATTGAAGGTTCACATTCAAATATCTCACTGCCTTTCCCAAATCAGGACGGCCAAAGGTTTGGCCCTTTGCATGCAATATATGGGACTTTTTCTTTCTTTTTTATACCGCAATTCTAAGGCTATGTTCCCATGTAGAGGCAGTCGGGCTTGGGCCAAGCTGGAGATGTTCATCAAGGAGAAACCAAGGACCAGCGCATGATAAACACGTGTAAGGTACAAACCTCCCCTTCAGAGATGTACTTGAACCACACCAGGTGGAAAACTGGAAGCTGAATTTCTTAGCTAATTGATCGAAACATTAAACTTGAGACTAACTATAGCATCCTTTTACGAACAACACTGTGAACTGAAGAAGGTGGCCAACGAGTGAGTAAGTCTGATGTGATTAACTCATCTGAAAGCTTAACCCACTAAGAATGACCATTAGCACATATATTCAAAGCAAAGCAATTGCCTGGAAAAATCAAATATGTACCTAATGAGTTAGAATATTAACAGAAATCTGGGGAATTATAACGGTAGTAAAATCAAAGGTTTCATCTGAAGAACCTCATTATCATAAGTTTTGAACTACATTCATGTTGCTCTTTTGCACATTCAACAGCACTTGACATTAAGTAGTGAGTATTAATTAAAATTCCATCCTAATCAGGGCAAGAAGGTTAAAGACTATCCTGTCTTCACAGTTAATCTTTAAAAAACCCTAAGAATTGCTGGAAGCTCTAAAAGGGGAAAGATTTCAAGTGTGTATCCTGGTAGTAGAGACTGGGATAAGAAGCTGTGAAACCTTCCTTCACTTTTTGTCTCTCCAGGTACAGTTGGGGTAAACTTTAAGCCCACCTCAGTTGTCCAAAGTGAAGTTTTATCCCCTGCAACTGGATCTGGCCCCGTACAGCCGGAATTGCTGATGCCACTTTCATTATTACCAGCCCGGTTCAACCGAAGGCCACGGCACTAAAGAGAAAGGTCAGGACACCTGCGGGCAGGTTGTGGCACAGCCAGCCTCAAAAGGACGGGAAGAGACCCAGAAAGGGAAGAGCACACAGGAAAGGAAAAAGAGAAATTCAAAAAGTCCTGCAAATCCAGCACAGCATTGTTAGGCGTTTTCATTTTCAGAATAAAAACACGCGGTCGTTAGCAATAAGGAAACGCTCCTTTAAAAGTCCTGGCTCCTTTGGCATTGTGATTTGTCTCTGCAAACGGAGACCTGCGGAACAACGGGAAACTATTGTGCACGAATTTCCCTGCCAGAGTGTAAGAAAAAGGCAGCACAGTGAAGAGGTTCTTACCTCTTTATCTAATAAAGCCCAGGAAATTTTTACAGACATGCACAGAGTCCCTAAAGGAGGGGACAGACACTCGGTCTTTTGAATATTTCCCACTGAAATACACGGTGACTGTTCTATAGGGTTCTCAAGGGCAATCTCAAGTGACCTTAGGGCTTCATTTCTTTATTTCCAGTTGCCCCCAATGTTTGGCAGCACAACAGCGGGGGCTGCAAATTATCGCTGCTCTGTTCTTTTCCACGATTGGATTTCAAGCCCAAACCCACATTTGCCTCCTGCATTCTGCTCAGTATTAACCTGAATTTGCAGTGTACAGTATCTAGCTTTGCTAGGATTTCATATCTCTTAAAAACAACATAAAATAAAATCATTGCCCTTCCCCATGGATGCTGGACATTCGTAGCCATATAAAAGTATCCCGCAAAATAAGAAAATTGTACTTAGTTGCTTCATTTTCAGCCAGTAAGCTGGAAATATTACATTTTAACCTTTGCATGCATTTTACATCTGCCTAAGAACCGTAGCCCTCTACCCAGCCCCATTTCTTCAGCTCATCAGAAAGAAGAGAGGTTTTGTCAGGCCTCCTTTGCTGGGAGATTCAGTGCAGACAAAACCACAGCCGTGTAAACCTCCTGATTTCACCGCTAACACTCGTACAACAAACCTGAGACCCCTCTCAATAGGAAACGGGTTTCACAGCCTGACTGCGATTACAGTAACAAGCCAACAATGCAAGTTCACATCCCCAGGTAAATAGCCAAGATATGGTGACAAACAGTATCAATCACTACAGACCCCCGTCTTTAAAAGAAAGAAAGTGTTTTGTCTTTTTCTTCCACTGGTAATTTCCCTCCTGCTTCTCAAGCAACCTGAGCATACTCAGAAATTATCAGAAGGCTGGGAAGTGACTTGCAGCAGCTCTTTTAATACACAAGTCAGCAACAAGAATCACCTTGCTCCTAATCACCATCTCCAGGAGTCACCTTGGACCAGAGAACCGCTGCATTCAGCCTTAATTAAATTGACTTGAGTGTCTCAAAAAGCAGGAATTTTTACCCTTTTGTTCCCAAACCGCTGCATCAAAACATTGCAAAGCACAATTACAACTGTCCCTCAAGCAAATTCTTCATTAAGAGATGATAAAGTCCAACCACTTACTTGTTCTCTCCAGCCCACGTCAAATGCGAAGAAAAAAGCCACACCACCAAAACAACAACATCTACCTTCATTTGGCGCTGTTTGCATTAAGAAAAAAAAAGTCAAATATCAGCTCTAAGTTCACACAATATCTTATTAAGCAAAGGAAAAACACAGTGGGAAATGAACACCCCGATGGAATCTCGGAAGCGTAGATTTATTCCACCAAGTGCTTTTCAGTGTGTGTTATCTCAGCCTTGGCTAAGCAAGAGAATGCTGGTGAAAATCTTTGCCTGGTACAGTCCGGAGCCTCTGCTTCACAGGCCAGGAATTCTACATTGAATAATTTTTAACTTCAGCTCTGGGAGGAAAAACAGGGTCTCAGACACTCTCGTCTGCTCCATGAGGTTTCCTTTATTTATTTAATGGGAAGACTGCTGCTAATTGGGGGGGGGGGACATGCACCATCCCTTCCAGCTGCTGCCCTGGGGTGGAGGGAACAGGGGGAAGAGCTTAGCACAAAGATTATGAACTTTTTTGGGAAAATGAAGAGATAACCGCATAGCTGAGAGACTGTATCTTTCACAAACTGTAGATTACGTGATTTCCTAGTTAATTCTTTTCTTAAAAATATAAATAATTTTGCTGATCTGTGGCTGATACGACCCAATCCACTCAGAACCGCCAAAACAACAGTAGCTAGCAATTCTAATCAACTCTATTCTTATTTATGTTAGGTTACCTCTGCAGAGGGCCGGCTGCAATTCAGGCCCCACTGTGCCGGGCACACAACCAACACAAACTAGGAAAGTCCACCTTAAGCCTCACAATAAATATGCAAAAATCTTGGGCAGGAAACAAAGGAACAAGTCACCTCAGTTATCCATCAAACAAGCGGGAGAGCTGGGAACAGACCCCATCTCCTGAGCGGTACCCACACATCGAAATACCAGGTTCTCAGATGGACTGTTGTCCAAATAACTTTGTAATGTGAGTTATTCAAGTCCCTTTCCATCTGGCAAGGTGCACCAGGAGATGGAGAAAGAGGCAGAGCAAATGGCATCGTTGGTAGGACAGCACCGAGGAGCTGCTCCATCCCCGGCCTGCGCTCATTCCGCTGCTCCGTGGTGTTTCTAGGTGATGTTTTTCATCTTCCAGAAGAAGTCCTGGGCAGACAATCACAACCCACATACAACAGAATTGAATGCTTTTCATCGTCCCCGTTTCTGGCCTCAAGGACACATTACCATCCTTCTGGCAAAAAAAAAAATGTCAATTCTCCCAACAAAGCCCAGCGCAGAAACACACGCAGACACACTGAACCGCAAACCTGGCAATGCCAGCCGAGCCCACCGCAAATACCTCGGTCCTTTCATGAGGCACCGTGTTATTATCGTGGGTGTCATTGTTATACCCGGGTTTGATGGCTTTTCTTCAATACAGCAGCTGCCCTTTCCACCCTGAAAGAGGTGAAGTTAGTAATGTAGTTGTTGAGCACCTGCACAATTAAAGCTTCATTAAAGCAGGCATTTAAAATCACTGGCTCCGTTGATTATGTGTTGTTAGACCAGAAAAATCAGCTGAATAAAGCCTCTGAGGTGGTCAGGAAGAAGCAAGCAAAATTCCCAGGTTTGTTCTCATCTTGCTCTCTATAGTGAATTGAGAGAACACGTGTAATCCAGTAAATGGAAGTGTTTGTCCTCATTACTGAACTGGAAATGTAGAATAGCCAGATATATTTCAGAGAAGGAGGAAACATTCTCTTAAAACAAATCGTCAATGCTCTTGACTCCAAAGAATGTTTCTGCAGACCCGTTGTCACACACATCATTGATTGCACAACACGGTTCAGCAAACACCCGTCTAGGATGTATAAACACATACGTGTGTAGTTATAACACAGACTGATGGGTTTCGTTGTTTAACTGCTCCGAAAGAATAAAAGCAAGAACCTGGATGAAAAAACCTGTGGAACCTCCCAGGAGGATGATGCAGTGGTTCTGGAAAGGGAATTGTTAAAAACATGCGGATATTGGGTATGTGGCAGACAAAGTGACTTAGAGCTCTTGTGTTTGCAGGATGGGGACGAGGGCTGGGTTCTAAACTCGGGTACGGACTTTGTCTAACGAACAACGAAACTGCTCACTGTAATGGCAAATGGGTGCCATCATGTGAGAGTCTCATAGGTGCTTCAGGAAACTCCAGCCAGCCCAAGAAGAGATTGGAACCATTATTTTCAAAGCACTCAGCACCACGGTTACGGATAAACCATGTGTAGAAATAGGATTTGGCCAAAGCACAAATAAAAGAGAAGAGTTTAGAGAAATAAGTAGTGTCCATCTCAAACACAGTAGTAGCAGAAACATCAAAATTTGAGCCTATAGACAGTTTTTATACATTTAAAAAGTTATTTTCTATTAGTATTGAAGTGCGACTTCAAAGGCGCTCTCACAGGCAAATGTTCTCAGTTCGGCCCAACGAAAACAGCAAAGATTTACCATCTAAATCCGAAAACAACAGACTTCCCCAAACTCAGCTTCCTGATAGCCATTAAAATTTGCATCAACTGAAAATAAAGGCCTGTTGGGGAAGGGCTGAAAGACCGGCTGGCCTGTTTTTTGTTTTGTTTTTGTTTTCAGGTAGACAAACAGCAGCATGAATAACAACGTACTCGAGCAGAAAGCACTGAAACAAAAAACCTGCAAAACATCCGTGACTGAGGCTGCTGGACGTGAACGCGATCGCACCGTGGCCGGACGGCTCGGCACCGCACACACAGGTGCTGCCGCAGCAGATGCTGCCCGGAGCGATTGGAAACGATCGCTAAGCAACACCGGTCCCCGCCGGTCCAAAGTCACAGCTCACCTCCCCACCCACGCCGGGGATGAAGGACAAACGCCGTGTGTTGCTTTTCTGGATGCAGGAGGCATGGAAGTGTTTAAAATCGCGCTTAATTACAGGAGGTGAACCTTCCCCGTAGGTGTGTACCTGAGCAGGGCTGCTTGGTGCAGCACCAGACAGGGAAACTTCACTCTGGAAAAAACAGAATCATGGAATAGTTTGGGTTGAAGGGACCTTCCCAGCTCCCCCAGTGCCACCATGGGCAGGGACATCTTCACCAGCTCAGGTTGCTCAGAGCCCCGTCCAGCCTGGCCTGGGATGTCTCCATGGTTCATCCACCACCTCTCTGGGAACCTGGGCCAGGCTCTCACCACCCTCAGGGCCAACAATTTCTTCCTCACATCCAGCCTGAATCTCCCCTCTTTTAGTTCAAAACCATCACCCCATGTCCTGTGGCAAGAGGCCCTGCTAAAACTTGTAAAAGCCATTTTCCACCTTTTCATCGGCCAGCCAGGCTGGTTTGCCCTGGGGTGATGCTCCTGCAGCTGATGCAATGAGCCGCTCGAGCCCTAAAGCCGCTCAGGATTACAGCAAAACACAAGCAGGTCCAGCATGGATTACCTTTGTCTGCAGATTCCTCACATTAAGCGCAGGTCACATTCACCACTAGTTTTGTACAGCTCGCACCAGAGAATTTATTTATTAAATTAAATAAATTAAACAACACTTCTCAGTTACTCCCTTCATCTTAAATGCGTTCATGTGCCAATAAAGCAGAACACAAGTACCTGACTTCACCATCAGCTCAGGTCTTTGGCAGACTGAACCACAGGCAGCCTACCTGCCGTATACAGCAAAGGCAACCCAGTAGTTTTTATGTAGTCCTAAGGGAAAAAAAAAAGGTCCTAATTTAATTTCAGGTAAAATTAGTGCTCAGAATTACCAACAACCTTGCACAATTCAAGAACTGATTGACGTGGAAGGCAGGTGGCTGCGTCCTCCTTTTTCAAACGCCTGCAAAAGCCTCCCATGTACCTTAAAAAAATATCCTTTCCCAGCAATCCTCATGTCACAAGAAAACCTCAGGCCTGTATTTGTACAACACTATCCCTTCCAAAGCAAACAGACACCATCAAACTGCAGCAGGCATTTCATATTGAGATGCATCAATAAAATGTGATTTATAGCAATGTCACAGGAACGTTTTGTACTTATCAAGCTCAAGATAAGATAGGAGGCATTGAGAAAGGCTCATTAAAGCACAGTCTGGCAGTCAGCACAGTAACGAACTTGCTTTTCAAAGCTTATTAGCAAAGAGGCAACCGGTATAAATGAGCAGCTTGCGGGAGTAGGTGTGTGTTGAGAGGGGAGGATTAACCTGCTGGTCATGATTATATGAAAATTTTGGTTACGACACAACTTCTATGTTCAAAATTCCACTTATTTTATGATCCTGAAATATTCAAAAGCTCCTATGAGGAGAAGGGCTCTCCATGCTCCTCCCATCCATATCTATTTCAAGTTCAAAGTTTAATCAGACTATTTCAGAGACTAAGTTTTATTTTTGTCTCCCACATGGCTGCCTCGAAAGCACTTGTATTTTTTAGGAGCATGTGAACACAATACAGAAACAGCACCAAAGTTACCTGCCTGTGTTTTGTCTCCTAAATTGCTACTCATCTGTGTTTGCCATCAACCACCAAGTCTCCCGATGCTCAGAAACTTTGCCCAAGTAGCAACACAGACTAAAACGTCTCTTGGAACACGAGTTCCCCCATTCTGCTCAGCCCAGCGCCGGGTTGGAAAGTCAAGTTCCTCCTGGGCACCAGGTCTTGCATTGGAACCCCCCCAGGTGGCCAACGCTCAGGGAGCTCGTGTCTCTGCATTTCCACTGCGCTCCGGCTGCAAAAGGGAAATCGAAACCAGGGAAAAAAGAAGAGGAGCGGGGGAGACGCAGACTTTCTACAGGAAAAAGCCAGGGTGTTTCTGGTAGAGGCAGAACTGGTGAAAGCAGTAGCCTGTAACGTGGAAGGGCTTGATCGGAGAAAGCCAAGATTTGTACAATATAGAACACAAAGGGAAGAATAGTCATTATTACTGATAGCAGCGAAGTGGCAAGGACGTGCACTGTCCCAGAGCGCACTGGTCCGCTACTAGATAATAATAAAACAGCTCACGGAATCGACTCGCGTACTCACACATCTCTCTACAAAGTTCTATTTTTGAATTCCCTCTCAAGGCTCATCAATACCCAGTGAAATAAAAATACCTTTAAAACGGATAACATCGCCAAAGAAGAGAACAGCATAGGTAAAGTGACGCATCTTCTGCTGTCTACGATGCTGTTACAGTAGAGGAAACCCCAGCCTGTGTTTTCAGTATTTGCAGAGTTAAACCCTTGAGGTTTGGGACATTCACTTGTAAGCGGCTTCGCTTTCATCCCTCCATCCTCTGACTTCTGCCCCTTGAGCCTTTTCCTTCCCTTCCCAAACCATCCTTATCGTTGCCTTCCTATTTTTGAGCGTGCATTAAGATAAGGCAAACAGATAAGTGACCTCACCCACACCGATTTACTCGCATAATCTGATCATTTACTCCCATTAGAGCACAAAATACTTCAGTCTCTCCATCCTGTTTAACCCAATTTGTAAAGTAAATATTTGCCTGGTGGTAGCTCCTATTGGCAGGACCCCGGGACGGTACACAAACCCCATCAATAAACAGATCAGTCTTCATCTTGCTTTAATTTGAAAGTGGTCTGCAAAGGTAAAAGCATCACCAAAGGAGAAATTAAAATGTGTACCTAAGAACATGGGGTTTTTCCCCACGTGAAATCTTTGGAATCAAGGCTGGGTGTCTTCTAGGAAGACAAATCCTAATGCAAGTGGAAGGTAAGTGGGTATCATTCCTTTTACAACAGAGCAACACAGGGAGCTCTAGTCCATTTGGAGAATGCATAAATATCTCAGCATCTCATATTAGATATATCTTCGGAAACTGGTCTTGAAGTTACAGAGCAAGTCAATAAGCCAAATTTACACAGCTCTGGATTTTCAAAAGCCAAATCTGACGCCACAAAGGAGTTGAGGTTATTGTGCTGTTAACTTCTGAAACGCTCGGAAACAAACCTGAGGCAGCAGCCACTTGGGACGGGGAGAAAAATATCCCTGTTTGCACCAGCAGACAAACACCCCTGTTTAACCAAAGTGCTCAGGGAAAAAGGCAGCAACTCCAGACAAAAATACCTTTTAAGAGGCTTTAAAGTCCATTTTATGTATGCTTGCAACTGGGAGGAATAGCAATGAATGTGGAGTGATTAGCAAACATCCATATCCATTAGATAGAAAAGCAAAAGGCAGAGCGAAACAACTGGCAAAACTTTGCTGCTTTACATTACGTTACTTGAGCTCGATAATAATTTGCCAAAACTCAATCTCAGATCTTTAAATCAGCATATGGTAGGGAAAGAAGAGCGAAAAGCAAAATGGTTATGCCCAGCTCTATATGCAGAGAAGGCTTTGTCTGATCAGAGCAGAGAGGCTGCAAAATGTAAACATCCTAATTAAGGCACTCATTCTAATTGCAGGCAGTTAATTGTACTGTATACTGCTTAATTGAACCGCGTCCGAGCCCCACACTATTACAGCCTCCCGACAGATCACTGGAGTTGACTTGGGGAGAGCTGTTTATCCCCTCACTTGTTCATTACTCTGACTTTTAGGGATCCTCTATTTCCACACCAGCTTTTCCATTACCATTCAGCTCTCACCGCTACGCTCTCCAGTGTGAGAATGACTTAGAAAGCTAAAGAAAATGTCCACGGGGTTAAGAAAACAGATGTGAAATGGGATTTGCAGAAACGTTGAAATGAATGGTGCTGTATTTTCCTTTTTTCTGAGCAGTCTGATACATTACATAGCACTAAAATGAAAAATGCGTTATATATTGATTTGCTTACATCCCCATACTCGGCTGAATAAAATTTCAGTTCTAGCAGCTCTTCAGTAACTTATATTCAGCTTCAGTCCTGCTGGGGCAGATATTCACATCACAGGAGAACACAGACTCGTAAACCACAAGCCATATTCACCTGGGTGTGCTCACACTGTGACCAACCCGGGGCTTTCAGGGCTCTGCCAAAATTCAGGAGCCTTCAAGCCAACAGCGTTATTGAGAATTAAAATTTGTTTCGAAAATCAGCACTGGAGATAATGAAGGTTCCATCAGCGAGCAGTTCAGACGTTTGTCTCCCTCTTGGAATTCGATAAAGCAGTTTCCCCGCTGAATCTGAAGTGGCAATGTGGATAATTCATAAAATTACACGCTCGGTTCATCTTAATCACTGTTCAGCTCTGAATCTCCTAAAAGGATATTTACCTGTAGAACCAGATTAGCACTTGCTGTGTTATCTGAGGGCAGCATATGCCTCGAATTAGATTTTCAAATATTATCTCTCCACTTGTTCTCTCTGTTATATTTTCCAATTGAGAATTTCTCATGAAGCAAAAGACTTTTGACAGGTTGCAGACTAAAATGAAATACGACGTTAGGGCTTTTTCTTTCCTCATTCAACATAAAGCCCTTCTCCCATCATCATGAGAGATAATAAGACTCTATTTACCATTCTCTCTCTCAATCAGAAATAAATTTTCTTTCTGAAATAGTATTGTAGAATGAGGAAATAATCTGCAGTGAAAAATACAGCAACCACCATTATTTTATATCTGCGGTGTGCATGTTCAGAATTATTCACAGCCAAGCCAATTAAAATGTCAAATACTTCTGCCGAATGGATTCTTGGTCTGCTATAAAAATGTAATCTGGAGACTACTGTTCACAAAGCCTGATTTCTTTTTGATGTTTAATACTTTGCATCCTGCCATTGCAGTGCTGCGAGGTGCTACAATGTGCGAACCCTCAGCTCTGGAGCAGCACCCGCCACGTTCCAAAGCCCAACTCACCATCCTCTTTTTTTAATAACTTCTGCACTGGCAAAACTCCATCAGCTGCTTCTCCTCTGGCTTTGAAGGAGCGAACAGACGATGAAATTTGGGTGAAATCAAGCTGGAGTGTGCACACTTCATCACGGAGCAGGGAGCTGGGGCTGGTTCAGGATTCATCCTGCAGATGTGCAAGAATCAGTGTAATTTCTGAGATTATGCCGAGTACCACAAGGTGTCACTCATTTACCACTTACCATTAGCCCAGGAACGAGTCACCTCCTCAGGGCACGGCGAGGTTTTGACAAGGAGCAGTTTTTTAAGGAAGGGTGGTCCAGAACACGACGTACAAGATCTCTATTTTACTCAATGGTGACGACAGATCCCCCAATTCTTTCTGAACTACGTCTCGAAAACGTTTTCTGCCATCAGAAGGACGCTAAACTGGGTCAAATCTCCACCAAAACCCCTCAAAACAATATTGGAAGTTTTCAGTGTAGCTGACCAGAGTTAGTACTGACTGAAAACAATAAAACCAACCTTGTAGAAACGTGGGAGCCTGAGCTTTCAGAAAAAGCTGCTACAAAAGTTTAGCAAGTTCAGCAAAAATTATGATGCAAATAAACACAAATAAGCATAGAAGGAAAGTGCTATATTGCTTTGCTTCCTTTGAAGTAGCCTCTGCTAGGGAAATTTGATTTATTCCTCTAAAGCATGCTAGCAGGATATATTAAAACTGCAGCGTTTGCACTAATGGATGAAAACCGGCAAAGCTGCCGTGCTGGTCTTTGAGAGGATAAACCTCCCATAGCTGATCTCTGCCAATTACAAGACAGTCTGACATCCCCAGAAGTTTACCAAGGACGTATTTTAAATGCAGATATTTGAGGCAATCACACAGGCAGGAGCCTCAGGGAAATGGAGAAAAGATCTTTCAGCTTCACGCATGAAGTTTTTGTCCAGTGCAACATTCCTTTAGTGCTTCTGTTGCTCCTGTACAACCGGTTCCTATCGCATCCTCCCCTCTGCCTTTAGCGCTCTTACCGCACTCGTTAGAAACACCGCACACCGAGGCCATCGGGTGCCGGAGTGCATTAAACTCTGATTAGCGCCTGCCTCCTCCTTCCCCTGCAGACAAAGGCTCCTCACCTAAGTGACTCTCACTCTTGGGCCGCCTGGGGTTTTTCAGCGAGCGCTGCCCAGGGGGTGTTTAGAGCACGAAGCCTTTGACAAGCCCCTGTTTGAGCACATAGCATAATGCCAGCTTTGTCGGACAGAACAGGCTTTTCTTTCTTCCCGCGGATAAATGTGACCGCAGGACTGCACCTCCCAGGAAAAGCAGAGCTCTCCAACACCGAGAAGCAGAAAAAAGCCCCTGTTATGTGCTGGCAGAACAATGGGGAAGGGTGGAGCGACTGCCATGCGAACATCAAATAAAAGGCAACCTCTGCTCTACAGTCCGCCCAACCACCTGCTGCACAGACGCAAGATGCACCAGCTCGGGGAGGAACAGCTGTATAATGGATGGAAGGAGCGGGAACGGCCATATAACAGGTGGAAAGAATGGGAACAGCTGTATAACAGGTGGAAGGAACAGGAACGGCTGTATAACAGGTGGAAGGAAAGGTTTCGACCCTCCTACCTCCCACCCAACACCAAAGGAGAGCAGGCCGGATCCCTGAGGTCTGAGCACACAATCCATCTTCTGCTGAACAGACGCTGGAAATCAAAACGGTTGGGGTCTAAGCCTGCGTGGACAAGAAGTCTCTTGTTCTGTAAAAATGGGAATTAGCTCTCGTTCACAAGCCTAAGGAGAAAACATACTGCACAAAGTCAATACCCAACACCTGCCTTCCACAGAAATGCAAGTTCGGACTAGGACACATATTAGAGACAGACCTGGTGATCGGTATCAGCCTGCAGCTTGGACTTTAAAACAAAAAGACACCAAACTTCTACGTGCAAAAAACCCTAAGTGGCGCAAACTACGATCACTAGGACCAGTTTCTCGCACACATCATGGCTTTTACACACTCAGCATCACAGCCTCCTTATAGCTTTCATATCAGGTGAACATGAAGAAAGGTCCTTTCCTTTTAGTTACACTAAACACCAGCAGTATCAGAAGCTTTTCAGAAAACTGGCTTCTTAAATGGGCACGGACAAGTGAGCGCACACCCCCGCGTCTGCCCACATGCCCTTTTAGGCAAATTGCTCTCAGAGCCCAAGAACTGCAGGTCTGGCTGGATCGTGATTTCGCTGTGACAGGATGGGTCCTGTTTCCACACCGGTCATAACCAGCTTCTTGTTTACTTGTGTAAGCCAGAGGTTGTAAAGCAAGCACTTATCTCTTCAAGCCATCACTGTTAAAGAAAATTCATTCAAGAAGTGACGCAGTCACAAAGAGGTTAAAATGTAAGAAAGAACAAGTACTCCAGCCATCTCTTCCCTAGGATTTAGCTGTAAAGTGTGTTTTCTGGCTGATTTAGCTCTTTTAACAAGAGGAGCATTCTTAGAAACAAGTCATGAGAGCACTTGTGAGCGGGACCAGCATTGGCTTTGAGCTGTATCTAGTTCGATACTACCACAGCAGAGAAGAGTTTTCCTCCAGGAGGGGCAGCAACTGCCCTTCCAGCACTTCCAGTTCAGTTTTTTCAATTTGCTTCCTCCACGAGGACTCCTGAAACTAAGTTTTGTTTCAAAGAGGCAAAATCCTCATTCACCTCCTCGTCTTTAGAAGGTGCATTTTTAGCAAAGCACAGATATCCCACGGGAAGTGTGGAAGGCATAAAGGGGATCCTGTAGCTGGTGTGAAACATGATTTTAACAGACAGAACTTAAAACAGTTTGACAATTGCTCTAAATAAGTTTTGAAGGAAATGGAAGTCTCCAGTACCAAGATTTTGAATATAAGCTTATTTTTGGGAGACACAGATCAAGTGACAACCACTACCAGATACCTAACTGGATAGAATGCTATTAAAAAAAACACAGGCAGGGGACTTGTTCTTAACTGCAATAATTAGCTCGAAAAGTCAGTGATTTACTTGTGAAATTCCTTAGGGGAGAGTGAGAGCTTTCCAGAGGTCACGGCCCTGGACTTTGTGTCACCCAGCAATAAAGAGCCGTGTGGTGTGCTGTAAAACAGCACGCCGGGAATATGCACCTTGTCTTCAAACAATATTTACTGGGATGCTGGTAAAAGCAAGAATAATCGGCCAGATAGCGCCTGAGGCAGCAGGAACCGCATCGTGCAGGAGAGGGGCTGGGTAGCGATGAACGGCAGGTTAAATTGTTCCTTGTTTTAGTGGTAAAGCTGAAAAACCAGCGTCAGGCTGCTCACCTGGGCTTTGGGCCGTGTTTGCACCGGCTGCTCACAAACCGAGCGCGCTCCATTTCACTACGGGTATTTCAGACCACGGAGTTCCTTCGGCTCAGCTCCCGTTATAATGGACTGTTTTGGTAACTGGAGTTAAGAACAAGACACATTTGTAAGAAATAAGGACACCAAAAGTACCAAATTCTCAGGGAGGGAAGGGAAAGAAGAATAAGAACACGCTTTTAAAATTAATCAGAGGTCAGATAGTGGGAGACATCCAAACCCCCAGAACCAAGACCATCATCATCATCACTTCAACTGCTAAATTATCCTGATTATCTCAACTTCTGGTACATTTGGCACTGTTCATCACCCTCCTCTTTTAGAATTTTCTTGCTACTGCTCTTTTCCTCGAATTCAATTTAAGTAAATTAAATTCTGCCATTTACTAAAGCTACATTCGCTGCCAAAGAGTTATTTTCACACCACTGCAGGTAAGGCCATTCTGGACCTTTTTAACTTCAGTTCTGGTGGAGGTAACGCCCCATATGAGCTGAAACAAGGATCCACTCTGGGTGCTCACTTTGCTCCTTTCATTCTGTGCATGCAAAGGAAACACATGAACGACCTTCCAGAGTCATTACAAAAAAGCTCAAATATGTTTATTTTGGCACAATTTAAAAATATACAAATACATTAAATATCAGGGTTCATTAAAGCCAAATTTTAAAATATATATAGTTACGTTTTATTATTTTGAGGGGAGATGGAAACAAACCCACCACATTATATATTTAATTCGACAGTGCAAACGAACGAGAAACTGTTTAGACCAGGAATTCGCCGTGTCCGACAGCAATAGCAAAAGCTTAACAGTTCCTGAAACACACAAAAAGAGTAAAAATATCCGCTGCATTTCAAAGAGTTTGCTGGGAGGGGCAGAGGGATGTTATCATGGAGAAAAATCCGACTGCACTGACGTTAGAGCATTAGACGCTCGACATGAAACTCAGTCACGACCCACACTTCAGGGTAAGAAAGGGTTCAGACAGCCCAATGACATGAATGATCCTTCAAGAATTTAGGTGCAGAAAGAATACATTAGCAACTAAGCAGTACAAGAAAGCACGATCATTGACGGATTGGCAAGCAGGAACTCCCTGCTTCCAAAAGGTGCAGTTTCTTGGCATTATTTGCATAGTTACTCCTTTTCCTTAGCGGTTAGGAAAATATTCAGCAACTAAGTAGAGGAAAAACCTAGGACCTCCAGTCATGATTTCTACCTGTGGAAAATTGCAGCAGCACGAGGATAAAAAGACATCGAAATGACAGAAACTCAACTGCCACCTCTTGGACTGGGAACACACAAACTACAAACCACATTTCATCTTGCAAGCTGAAGGGTCCCAAAATGCCATCGTGTGCTGTCTTCAGTTTTGCCCAGTAGAACTAAAAAAATTATTTATCATTGGAATAGATCTTAAGTTTCTCCATACAGCAATTTGGTTTTGGCACGGGGGTCTTTTCATGGTTTGCTGTTTCTCCCCAGTCTTGCCCTGGCTGGTTTGGATGCTACAAGAGTTCTCATCACCTTGTAAGGAGGGAGATAAAAGTAAATACCACCACAGCAAAAGTTACATAAAAGCAGGTCTGGTCAATAAGACAAATATATCTCCTCCCATGCCAGTTCTCATCTTTCAGCTTTGAATAAGCTTTTAACCACAGGGAAAAGGGAATCTGGATCACAAGGCTTGGGCTCTCCATATGGGTGTCACGGCAGCTCAAGGCAGATTTGTTCACATTTTCCCAAAAAAGAGAACCGAGTGTTCCAGTTTCTGTTCGTGCCAGGGGCTGCTGCTGAAGAGCTTCCAAGTAATTTATTTTCGGAGCACAGACCCGTAAGTTGCCAGCTAAACCAAACCAGGCGATAGCAACGCAGGTAGGTGGGAATGCACAAGCTGCATAGTTATAATTCCACATATGGTGACAGTGACACTTCCACCGATTTAGCAACCGCAGGTTTTTCCCTCGTTTCCCAGTCACCCACTCCTGTGCCTGAACCACTGTGCCCATTATGCTGATACATGTGTTCGGGGGAAAAAAAATTGGTGAAGGATAACCCGGCGAAAAAGAATTCTTTAACAGCTACTGGCACAAGGTGGGCAAGAACAAGCATCTGAGGACGGGGGTGGCACTTTCAACAAGGAAATACTGGTTGGGCTCTGTGATAAGGTGCTGGCCTGCAGAAGTCAGGCGCGTTAACCAAGGGCTTGACCAAAGAAACCCCTTATTGCATTGGCAGAAATGTTGGGTTCCCTTCAACTGCTGTGTCAAGGGAAGGATGCTCGGACACAGTCTTTGCAGGACAGACGTTGCAGTCTGTCCTTATCCATGGGCTGCTTTGAAACCAATTGGAAAAGCTTCCCAACGAATTCCCACACTTGGGATCGGACCCAGACTGAGCGCAGCCTTCAAAAGCACCAAGAACAACAGCATGTGGAGAGCAGGTCTGGAGTCACAGTTAAAAACCAGGGTCAGCTACGTCACAGGCTAAAGAGGATGCTCCAGGAGGCACCGGTTTTTTGCTTCAAAAGGATATCGCACGTTAAGTATTGTTATATTGTCCTACGACATTAAAGCACTTCGTGTTGGCATCGACAAGCGGGTCCTTCAAGTCCGCGGCCTTGAGTAACCCCAGGATTTTGTGTTGGGTTCAGCACTGAGACGTCCAGCTCTTGGGACACACGACACATCACGACACGGGAAGAAGAGCTCGCCAAAAACTGGAAGCCTACCAAAGAAAGGCAGGTTCCTTCAAGGTTTTGAAACACAGCATCTGTAGGAGACAAATGAAACCACAGAGCTGGAACAGCGCGTTTCAAGAATCACCAAAGCAGTTCACCCAACTGGACGGAGCCTGCGCATCTCTGCATTAGTTCATTTTTCCGTTGACATTTGGCACAAAGGCTTTGACACAGTAATTTGGCTTCTGTTAGGTCAGCTGCTTGCGACGGTTTCCTGGCACTTCAGTGAATTCAGAAAAAAAAAAACCCCAAGTTTCTTCGACACTGTGCACACTTCTAAAGTCCCCAGGCAAGAATGAAGGTTAAACGTTGCTGACCCTGGTTTCGGAAGGAGGGATCATAGCAGCAGATGCAGACGTCACGAGCGACCGTTCCCGTCTGACATAGCGCGGCTTCCGAACTGCAACGGTGGGCACAGAAACATCGTTAGCACCTGCTCTAGAACCATGTCTTAATCGGTCATTCATAACACCACATGCCAGCCAATAATTCCTGAGTGACCCAAGTCATTCTGGGCCTTAAAGAGAAACAAAACCTAAACAAAACACACAAAAAAACCCCAAAACAAAATACGAAAACCCTACGTAGAGCTGGTGCAGCAAACATCCACACAGAAGCTTTTTAAACAAGCTTCTAGTGGCCTAATAAATAAGACGCTCTTTACAAAATGGCATTTCCACTATTTGCAAGTGTTTACAGTACATGTAGCTTTCCAGTTTCAGCCCTAACAAAAACCCTCACCATTGTACTTTTCTTTATTTTTTAAATAGACATATAATGTAAGGTAAGGGAACGAAGACTTTCCACAAGCAGCACTGGCTGTCAGTTTAACACCCAGCCCAAGTTTGGAACACATCTGAAAAAATGTTCAAAAGTTAAAGACGGATAAAAATTAAATTTTAATCATACCATCTTGATTAAAAAGGCCTCTGCATACATGAGAAGAGAGGCCAGAAGTCCTGCTGAGCTCAGAAGGCCACTATTTCTGAAGTTCTTAGAAGATTTCGTTCTTCTCACTTTTAAGTCGGTCATTGTTTAGAAAGTACATGCAACAAGCATAGAGAGATTCAACTGTATTGCCCTGGCCAAATACATTTCTGCCTGAGTTTCACATGTACTAAAAACCCACCTTGCCAAAACCAGCCAACCTACAAACACCCCCCACACCGCAGAAAAGCAAAATGGCATATTCCAAATGATGTGAGTTAATTGTTTCAAGAAGCTGATAAGCTTCAAATGAGCAAGCCTGAAAGCGAGCCAACTCAGCATTGTAAAGAAGATTCCAATCCTGAAAATAGAAATAGGTCGCAGACTGAATAATATATTTTTGAGCGCTTCTGAAAAAATATTGCATCTACTTTTAAGACCGCTCTATTAGGATAGAGAAGCTGGAGATCTATTTTAGGAGCTGTCAAAGATCTATTTTAACATACAGTACTCCATCAATACTGCATGGCTACATTAATTAAAGCAATAAATCCTATCAAAAAGGTCTACTAGACAGATCTCATTGGATTTCTGTCCCCTCGACAGATCCCACGGCAAGTTTTCCAGTTGTTTTGACTTGCTGTGTGTTCTCGTTACCGACTTTGAGATCGTTTGCCTGCTTTTCAATAACGAGATGCACAAAAGGGAAGGCAGCAGGTAAAACATTTGCAGCAGCACGACCAAGAGAACAGTTCCTCACCTGAAGAAGCTGGGGGAGGTATCATGGATGCCTGTGTAACACAAGAACGATCATGTCAAACAAAGCACCGTTTGTCTTCACACTCTTTCATTAAAAAATACAGGAACACTTTAGGGTTCCAATCATATTTACTGTGTTCATAGTCCTTCTCGGAGAAAATAACTCAATAGAATCCATACGATCAGTATTTCTCTTTCACCTTTTTTTCCAGTTTGGACAAAGAACCCCAAAACATCTCTTTATTTCAGTCTCTCACACATCAGATTAAGCAGCTCCCTAATGAACTGTTCAAACCAAATTATTGTGTACTTGATGTTTTAGGCTTGCTTGTTCCTATTGGAAGGATGGAATTTACTTACTGTTTCACTAGGCTGGAGAACAGATGCTAAAAGAGAGAGAGAGAGAGAAAGAGACACTAACCATCAGTAATGTAGGCAGCTCAAACTGCTAATTTGCTAAAAATATGAGTGCAACAGAATAGTTCTATTGTTAAAAAAATAGTTTCGTCACAGAGACTACCAAACCAGATCAGAACAGAAATCACATTAGTCAAATACATTGTCTGTAGGAATCTCGTTGGAGATAAAGGGTTGCAAAGGCCTCCAAAAACGATTTCTTTGGCTTTCAAAGAAGGCAGCCACAGCAGTACCTCTTTAATATGAAGAAGCTTCAATAGGAAAAATAGCACTTGGAGCCAAGTACCAGAAAAAGAAAGTACAAACACAAAACAAGAGAGCAGCGAAAGATGCAACCCCTTAGCACAAGAGCTTGCTGCCTCTATTTGCCACACAATCATCGTCATCCACGCACAATGAAAGCTGACAAGATAACAGCCAGAGAAACGTTTCTAGTGTTTCTTCAAAGGAGGCCAGGAAGGAATCCCCTGCACCAGAGGGAGCCCCCAGTACAAACTGGGAGCCAGACGAGCAGCACCGAGGCCTCGACCAGCATCCGGGTCCTGCCAGTCTCGACCCACTTAAACGCCCAAGGAGAGTCTTGTACTAAGTCAATTGCCTTGGCGACACGTGCAAAAGCAACTCAGAGGTTTCAATACGGCCGTTGTAATCAGGACACCAGCAGTTCCTGTGGCACTGGCCGACTTAGACCTTAGGGAGCTACTGGTTTATGTTTTATATGAAATGACACCACAGACACTGGAAATGTGACATGCCATGAAGTGACTACGACTAGATCCAACATTTTTAGCCAAATAACGGCATTGTATTGCTCCCCACTCCTTTCTTTGCCTCTTTTAAAGCTTATTTCTATAGTGACAGTCCGGCTTGAGCTTGGATCCTGTAAGACACAAATTAAAATAACAGGAGGTGTATTTGTTTAGCAGACCCAACCAGTAAAGGGTTTTCTTTCAACAGAAGGAGCTCTAATGCAGCAAACGCTGTGCTAGAGGCGATGGGAATCACTCAAAGGGACTTCATAGAAGGGGTGAGGTAGTGATAAATCAGCCCCAGTTTCACGCAAAACACCGGGTAAAATGGAGACATCACCTCTCAGAAACTGAAAACCCATAAATAGTGCACACATGGAAAAACGTCACAGAAACCAAAGCATCTGAAAGAGCCAGATGTCTACACCAGGCCTGGGTGTCCCACGTGCTCTGTGCCCAGTTTTTATGGAATCACTTTGGCATGAAGTCAGGTCACCGCACTTTACTTTCATGGCTTCATTTCTCAGTAACAGGAATGGCAAAAATAAAGAATAAATTTCACTATTAAAAAAAACCCTAAAGAGTGTTTGCTTAAACAAAAAAAATAATCAGGCAGTTAGTCCTTCCAAGCTCCAGGAAATGCTGCATTTCGTGGGCAAACACAGTGGAACGAGTCGCGCAACAATGAGGAACCTCAAATTCCATTCCCTTTCTCCTGCTGCTGACACATCCGTGGTAAATACATCGCCCTTCACTATTACAGTTCCCTTCTCTCTAAACCAAGAATAAACAACAATTGCTTTTCGTAAGGACTTATAAATGTCTGGCGTTTTGTATACTGATCCAAACAAGCGTTATTAAATCATCAAGTTCTATAAAAATGCCTCTGTGCAAAAAGCACTCACTGATTTTTTTTTTTCTCATTCTGAAATACGATATCTCAACTCAGTGACAGCCACCATCCAGTATTGTACTCTGGCAAATCTTTAAAAGCTACAAAAAGCAACAGCAGAGTTGGTGAGCGATACTGTGTGATACGCACCTAGGAGCACGTAGACTGAGACCAGAAAATATGAGACGGTGAACACACAGCAGGACACAATTTTTCATTAGTTTGCATTGCTTTGGATGATCAGAAGAGACAGCAGTAGCTACATTACGTTAGAACACTGACATGAAGAAATTTTAAAAGATTTAAATTAAGAAACGGAGTAAAGACCAAAATTTTAGAGATTAAATAGACAATTGGAAGTATTTTACCTTTGTTTCTTCTGTAGAAAACATTAGGAAGTTTATTGGCGCGTTTGAGGTAGAAGAAAAAAGCAACAGACAGAATGAGGAATAAACTGATGAAAAATGTCCCTAAGATGAGAGAGGCTGCCACTTCCGGGCCCCCTGCACACAAAAATAAAAATAAAAATAAAAATAAAAAAAAGAGAGAGAAGACTATTAATCATTAGAAATCTCCCAAAACAGCCACGATTTTTTAATCCATTGTCATGGTTCTTTTATATAACTTTCAAAAACCAGCGCTGGGAGGCACTCAACAATGATATTGTTCTTTTATTCCTTAAATAAAGTCTCCTAAAGACAGAACTTGCCAACAGACAACACACTACTCGTAGAATACACCCAGTATTATGTTTTCCACAAGCGACTGATGTAGAAACCCCGTCGAGGAGGCAGATATTGGCAAAAAGTGTCCTCCCTCACCTCTATTCCACTTTCCCTGCCTCAAATAATGCCCTGCGGATTTATTCGGCCGGTTTATTTATTCAAGATTATGATCCCAAAGAGTAAATATTTTAAGAAACAGAAGGTTTTTTATGATCTTGTTGCAGACAAAGTAGGACAACAGATCTATCCAACAAGCTCTGGTCAAGGAGTCCACATTCTGAAGAGCATTTGTATGATTTTTAGAAATAACAACTTTAAGCAGATTAAAGAGAAATGCCTGATCAGCAGTGATAAAATCGACCTGTAGAAAGGCAAACCGAGATGTAACAGATGTGTAGCATGTTGCCTCACCCCTGAAAACCAAAAATCTTGCAGTATAAGGTTCTAAACTCAAGTTCTGGGGTTTCATAAATAACCAGCTCAACCTGTACCAGAAAAACCACTTGAAGATCACCAGGATAAGACGAAAGAACCAGTCAGTAAAACACAGTTACCTCAAAACTCAACTCTAAGACTTATAAAAGATTCCTGAGAGAACAAGCCAGAAAAAGTAAAACTGGCCACTACAATCAGAATAAAAGCTACGCTACAGAGAAACATATTTTACAACTTGTTTCAAACGTCACAAAGGGGCTGGTACGCAGCGAATAATCACAAAGCCTGGTTATTTGCATTTACTCACCTACGTTCTGCACAAAAGGAGTTACGGTGCTTATGTTCATTTGGAAATTCATTCCTCGGATCCCAGCTGTAATCAAAAAGAAGTTTTTAAAAGTAAAATCTGACAAAACCTACAGATTTGTTGAAAAAATCTCAGTAAAAGGCTATTATACTTCTCAGTAATTAGTTGAAATTGTGTAAGAATCCTGATTTCTCACATTAAAAACATAAAATCATTCTTTATATCACTTTTGAGAACTCCAAAAAAAAGGAAGCCAACAATCATCGTAATTTTTCCAAAAAGAAAAGAATTTACTAGTGTGCATTTCCCAGAAACTTAGATCAAGTTTCTTATCTCTTGCATTAAAAATATTATCAAGGAATTGAACGGTTCTCACCTCTGAAACAAAGCACACGTACAAAATTAATCCAGCCTTCTTAATATAGATTTTTCAAAGAACTCAAGCAGAGTCTGAGCCATTTTGTGCTCTGGAGAAGTCCCCAGCAAATGCCCACAGCAACCCCCTTTTTCTTAAAACAGAAATTAAAACAGCCACAAAATTTAGTAGTCACTGTAAGTTTGATACAGGTCCTGCCCTGTAAGTTTAATCATTTTGCTGCTTAGGACTTTTTTATGTTAAGAACTTACATTGGACAGATTTTTTTAAATGTTGCATTTGGCTGTGCAGATTAGGTACTCTATAAGATTTTGATGGTTTTTCCCCTCCTAGACTGTGGAACGGTTCCACTGCACTCTGCACAATTTCTGCAAACTAAATTTCAAAGTTTCCATAGGTTATGTTGCACATTCAAAAGCTCGAAGTTATATTGGGACTTTAGAAAATGTCAAAGTTTTAGAAGGGAGGGGAAAAAAACCTCAGCAACATTTGATGCCTTCTCATACAGTCTTTGCTGGGCCACGTGTGCGAGAAGAGGCGGCGGTACCAAAAAACCCATGAAAATAAAGGGATGGTAGATGACTCACTGCTCCTGCATTCAGTCAGGTTGTAAACAGATGAAACAGGAAGGGTTTCATTTTTGCATTTAATGCAGCTGCTACTACCATCCTCATTCCATCGTCTGTAACAACCTGCAGAAGAATTAGAACAACAGAGGTTTGAAAACAGCAAAAGCGACCCTGGAGATATTTCCTACTCCTCAGAAAGAGGCAACAGAAATTCCCTCCGTTTCCTTACAAGCATCTCCCGCTTCCTATTATATTACACGAGTAATAAGGTTTCATTTCAAAGTGTTTATTGCAGGAAAGATATAATCTTTCAAGTGCTAAAAGGGAGAAAGACTTACAAGCAAACAACTCCCAGAGGGCAATTTCAACAGAGCTCCATTCACTGCTTCACATGTTTTTAGCTGTGAGAAAAATGGGAAGCGTCTGACAACCTGGAACTACCCTCAGCAATTCTAAAAAAGCAGCAGCACCTTACCGTTTCTTTTCAGAGGTCGTACACTGTCGAAACAAAGTGTAATGCCATTTTAATCGATAGTATTGGAAATAGAAGTAGGCAGGACAAAGATGCTGAGAACCAGAAAGAGGGTACTTGGATGGAAAAAGATGCTGGTGTCCCTGTAGTCAACCACTTGAGTATGGCAAGCAAAAAACACGAATATTGCCATAATAGAGTCTTTCTCCCATGCCTCAGCCCTCTCAAGTATTGCACTATTTGTTTCGCATTAAGAAGAACCCAAGCTTGTTTAAACTATTCTGTGACAGATGGCGAGTGTTTGATATCAGTCACCCCAACGTGCGGGCTGGAAACCGATTAAACTTTCATCCTGGCCTAGGTCTTTGAGGTTTAAATCTCTCCATTTAGGTTTAAATGGACATACTGCTATGTCTTTGTGAAGGAAAAAAAAATGTCAGGGCACATCTTTAATAACAACTTCGTTTAATACAATAAAGCTGTGGTGGTTTCACTTGAGGTTTAGACTTGGGACACGAAGATGAGGATATTCCTATTAGATCATATTACAGTCTACATTTAAAGGAAAAATAAAACAACTTACTGTGCTGGCTAAAAACCAGTTCTGTAGAGCCCTGAACCAAACTGGTATCAATTATCCCATAAAACAAACCATGAGTAAGGTACTGATTGGAAAACAGCTCTGCTGCTGGGTTTTCCTTACAGAGAAGCAGCGCATTCGATGCCCACAGCGATAAATTACACCCGACATTTAATCCAAACACAAACAGAGCCAATGTAAGAGCAAAGACTTCCTACAGGAACAGGCAGGAAGCATCAAAGCCCTTATCTGCCACCAAAGATACTGGTAGATTACCAGTTTACAATAATGTTTCAGAGAACACAACCCCATAACTTGGAGACGATCATTTATACCATATCTGAGGTCATTTAGAAGCAGAAATGAATGCATTAAACGAAGCAGTGAAAATAGAGTGAAAATAGGCTTAAAATGCTTTAACAGTCGTCATGAGGAAATGACTGAACCCAGAAGTGGACCCCAAGTTTTCAGTCACTAAATCTCTTGTTACTGTGGGCTTCGGTTTTACTCTCTGATTTTAAATAAAATGGCATTAAAAAGAGACCCTTTTGCTACTGCTGGAGAGTGACAAAAGAACTTTTAAACTCCAGTTCGAAGAAAACAACTCTACACATACGGCACAAGGAAGAATGAGACATTCTGTGCTAACGAGACAACACTGACATTCTTAACACGCCCTCAGATACACATCACAGCATTTTTGCTTTTTGTGCTTATTATATGGGCTTTTAAGCAATTACAATAGCTTTTACATAATCCATCTGCACACTAAATAAAAAAGTTAAGAATAACCTTATTAATGGTTCTCTCTTCTCCTCACCATGCAAGAACAACATTTGTGAGTCATAAGCAGCATCACCTTGTGTATATAAGGGAAGAAAGACTTCGGTATGCACATGTTTCACTCCCCTATTAATCACACACTGTATTTTAGTATTAACTGTCAAAAACTAACTGGAATTTTATTAAATAATGACACACTATATATACCTGGACTGCACTGGTTGGTTACTGGACAGGAACTGTTGGAATCCAACATATCCACACAGCATTCTGTTTCTGAAAGCTAAGAAAAGAAATTACATCATATTTCACACCGTTCTGAAGTTTAATAAAACACTTCACCAAAAAAATAAAACCTTCAGAGAATGTAAAGGAATAAGCAGTAACTGGCGTTATAACTTGCTGTAACGTTTTCTTTTTGCATTAAGCAACTTCACAAGGAGAGAACAAGCTGTCCGTATTGCAAGGGATGACACCATCTACACGCAGCAGAAGAATCCAGCACAACTACAAGAGCTCCTTCCTTCGACATTTAATATAAAAGAACAACTTTGTATCTCCTGGAGGCATGTCGTTTATATTTATTCTTTGTTTATATAAAATCCAGTTTCAAAATTATTTACAAATGAGATCAGGAGAAATGGTCAAATCTGAAAATAGCGGGCTGACTTCACAACGTTAGTGCATCATGTAGACACAGGCTACAGTAAAGAACCAGAAGATCTATAGATAACATGCTTAAGACCAGCGTCTTAAATTAAAAGTTGTGTTGGTGAAACTCTCCTGCAAGCAGAATTTTACTCTCTGACCCTTTTCTGTGACTTGAAGCAGCATTTGCTCCAGAGCTTCTCAGTCATTTGAAAAGCGAACTTTTGGAGACCTGTGTTTTGGATTGTTCGTAGTTAAACTCCCAAGCAGTTTGAAAAGTGTTTTTTTTAATCATCAGAGTGCTTTCTCCACATGGCGTGAGGTGCTATCAGTTGCATCCCTGCTAGCCTGCAAGCACATGACTAGAAGAATTCGATGCTTTAACAGGCAATCGGCCGTCACAGCGAATCGACCCGCTGTAAAAATTTCAGTTAATGACTGCTAGCAGTATAGGTCATTTCTATCGAATTAGAAAGCCTGCAACGTGAGAAGAAAATAATCTGATCCTTCTCTTTTTATAGCATGACAAAAAAATGTGAAGTACCCACCAAACTTTCTGTAGATTTGCTGGCAACTTCTGCCACCAGTCTAGTTAAGAGAAGGACACACAGCATCTCCATAGCCAGGAAAGACGCGGGGCTAAATAACAGGGAAAGAAATTAGAATGTCTTATTAAGAACAGAGAAGTTATGCTTTCCCTTTGTTAAGGAACTTTTGCCAACACATTCCTTTTATTTGGATGCAAAGGCCTTTAAATTAAATACGCTGTGGGGGGGAAGGAACGACTTACCTTGGTTCAAGATACAAATTGGAGACATTCAGAATTTTCCCTCCAGCCGCAGGTTTCTGGCAGACGGTGGTTGCTAAGAAACAAAGAGCCTTATCAGTCTGCTCCAAACTGGGCCACGCAGAGACTGTTCCACACCCAGGATCTGAAAAAAAAGACTAAAACAAAATCGATGTGATTGCACTGGAGCGGGTCCCGCCTGGCCCCGCCGCTGATAAGCCGCCCCCCAGTCGCAGCGTTGGGCTGCGATGAATTTGTGTCAGGACAGAGAGCACACGGCGCTTTGAAAAGGCAATAGTGCAATTAATTTCTCCCGTGACAGCAGAGTCATGAAGCATTAATGAAGTCTGTGTGTTAATAAGCAGTATTTCTGGGTTGCCTGAGAATAGACCTTCTCAACGAGGAACAAATTGTGGCCGGTCTGCTACGAGCTCTGCTTTTTTCTCCCTCCACTTCTGTCGTATAACTCCACACATAACCTAAAGAAAGTCTACATTTCTTACATTAAATTGCTTGGATATACTAAAAGGTGCCACGTCATGATTGATCTTTGTTTTTCAGACACTCCCTACGTCAATATTAATATATCTGCCTATTCTGTATTGAATATAATGTCAGAAGCCATATCCAGTTCTCAGAACTACTGCACCTGCAGCCTGGTAGCTTCAGGAAAAGAGTCTTCCGTATTATAAATAAAACATGGAGACAGACATGGCCTTCTAACTAAAGCTTAATAAGGAGAAAGTGTCTGAAAGAAAGCCTTGAACTGTAAGGGAAAATCCCCTCAGTGACTCATTTCACAAACTGAAATTCGTTACTATTTTTGTTAAATAAAAACCCAGTGGATGAGCTTTAAATTACTGCAAAATATCTAACGTGACTCTTGGCAAGTTGTTTCTCTGAAGAACAAAATCATTGAGCAGTTCCTGATTAATTTCCGTCCATTTTTTTAAAACCACTTGAGCCTGTTGCCTCCAGTCCAAAATCAGATTAGTTCAGCTTGGTGTGCAAACTGGTTATTATCCCCTGCTATCAGCCCAGAGCTCCAAGATCAAGGACTGAAAATCCTGAAAACCAAACTCCCGTCTCGCTGCTACAACTGATTTGTACAGTTAGCGAGGATCTGGACAGAGCAGGAAAAGCTTGTGCTGTCATGATCCCTTCCAATTTGAGTTTAACGATGGATGTCAAGTCCATCAGCGCGAAACTGCAGCATCCGTGATTTCATCAGCTCACATTTACGTACAGGTGAATAAAGTGACACGTACGCCAAAGGGAAAAGCGGACGATGTGTGTGATGCCAACACATACTGAACCGTGTGCGATTGGCTTCGCTGCGGGCAACGCTTTCCGAGGCAGCCCAGAGGGTCTAACCTTAAAACAATCCTCAGGACGTGCGTATTTTAAACAAATATGCGCAGAGTTTGCCTTGTTACCCATCAGTTTTCTACAATCTGTCTTTAGAAATGCGATATTGCTTCTTGGCTGAGAAAGGGAAAACAGAGTCAGTAAAGACATTTGCTGATGAATTCTTCATCGTTTTGGATGCTACGCACTGATTTTTGTCAATACCCAATTATTACAATATCTGTGAATACTAAGAAAAGGCAGATGAAAAAGACGTTTCTTTAAACAAGTATATTCTTGTTATCTAGAAAAATATGTTTTTTTCAGGAACAAGTCATGCTAAACAAGAAAATATTTGTGAAACCAGCCACTTCTAAGTGCCCGATTCTCCCCTTTGTGAATGCAAACAGCCGGACAGCATAAGCTCAATATTGGTCGTATTTCCATCCCCGAAATAAATGAAGCTACTAATCAACAATACCGGTGCATTTATGGGCAGACATTTGTTCAGAGCCACTAGTGATTCTAACAAACGAGAACATCTACCCTGCAGCTGTTCCAGTAGAAATAGGACACGAGATCTATTTGCCCTCAAATCATCAGCCGATATTTTTTATTTCTGTGAGAGAGACACAATATCTAAGCTTTATTTTTTTATATATATGTATGTATATCTATATATCTGATGTTGCTTGGTTGTTTTTAACTGCAGGAAAAGGAAAACAGGGGTGAACAAGCTGCTTTAAAGCTTCCAAACATATTACACATGTGTTATATTTACTCAGTGTACATTTTACTCCAGGTCCCAGAACTACTTCTTCACATTTTCTATCAGCCAGTAAAAATTAGAAGCCTATCACTATAATATATAAATAACGTCTGAATGAGGCATAAATTCAGGCCATGAAAGTAACGCTAAATATCTACTTTTTTTGAGGGTAATGCCCACGAAAGATATCAGAAAGACTTAAGCATCGATATTCTTTATATGTACTAACATGAAAAACATGTATAGTGTTCCTAAAGTCTGGTTGTCACACACCTCAGCAAGGCTGGAAAGAGCTTGTGATTAGTCAGGCAAAGAATAAATCAAGTGCGGAACTTCCAAACAAGACCGTTAATTCAAGCAGGGATTTGTACTGTTAATTGGTCTCCTCATACAAAACCGCGGAAGTAACGCAGCTCATTTTACTGCTTTCCAGCCGCAAGTCAATCACAACCATTCTGTTGCCAACCCGAACAATATTTTACAGCATCATTTTAATTTTAGAAAGGAAAAAGCCCCAGGGCCTCCAAGACATTCAGTATAAATGAATATTAACCATGCTTCTGAATAAGGTAGCTGAAGTTTTAGTTTTTAAATTAAGTACATTAATTTGATCAGCATCAGACACCCACAGCAAAACAATTTACAAAGCCATGGAATATGTTTCACGTTTGGCAGAGTTTTCTCTCTTTGGATTACGGAAAAAAGATAATGTCATGCACAAAATGGAGGCCAAATTAGGAAGTATTTACGCTCGAGATGCCAACACAGTTTTGAGAACACAGACATTTTAATTAAAGCAAGTATTTCACACCAGAGTTTCACATTTGAAACAATTCTCAAATCACTGTCAACTCGGATCTCAAGTGCCACAGTACACATAAGCTGAACACGTCAGGATTCACTATGTGAATTCTTCCTCTGGTTGCTTTTAAAAAAGAACAGAAACAACTCATGAACACTAAGCACCAGGAGACTTTTTCCTCCCACTCTTGTAAGCAAATGTGCTTGAATTCATCTTTATGTCTACATTTTCCATACGTGTAGCTGTGTATCTATTATTTCTGTTGCAGTATCAGTATCTTTCTTGCTTAAAGTGTTGCTGGAGCGCTGTTTGAGCAAGGTAATTTTTTCAGGTACATGGAAAAAGACGACAGCAAAAAAAGACACTGCCTAAATTTCAGGTAGTTTTATAATTCACTCAGCAGATGAGAGTTTGAAACTATATCACACTCATTCTGCTGCCAAAGGCTTCTCAATTCTGATGCGACCTTGAATTAGTCACGATAAAACAGAAAGGTCAAAATACAGTCTGACAAACAACAGAATTGCCAAGGCCTAAACTCTCACTCACCAGCTCCTTCAGAGGCACGAACGAGAACGCGGCATCTTAACGCTCGTGGTACGTGGTTTACTGCTAATTTCTCATCGATGCTGCAACTGTTTCACAATAAACCTGCACAGTAGGAAGAGCAGATAGGGATTGTGCTTAGAACCATCTTTTATAAATCAAAGCTGAAGGAGGACTTGTTTTTCCAGCTTTCTTAACGCGCGCCCATGAAAGGAGCTGCTATCTCTACCCTGACATCAAGGTGATTGTGTAACACGCCAGCAGCTGACAATTAAAAACACACACCTTCTGCTCGAGACAATGAGGATACCTGCTGCAAGGCAAACTTTGCTTCTAAAGCAGTTACATACCTGCAACACGCCTAGAGCAAACACTAGTTAATACCAATAGATATTGTCCAGTCAACAAAAAAATTGGCAGGAACACATTCTGCAGTCATTGCAGCCTTAAAAACCGAGGGCAGAAATGAATATTGGTGCGATTTGGTCGCTATACATGACAGGAAAAGATGCTTTGGAAGCTCAACAAATGCATGGCCTGGTTAGGGTTGGTTTTTTTCCCTTAAACAGTAGGAAAATAAAATAAATCTGTGTTCTAGATGTGCCCCACCCCTGGAGCCATCCCAGGCCAGGCTGGACGGGCTCTGAGCAACCTGAGCTGGTGAAGACGTCCCTGCTCATGGCAGGGGGGGCACTGGGGGACCTGGGAAGCTCCCTGCAACCCAAACTATTCTATATATATATATATTTGCATGAAGTTTATCCAGAAGAAAAACACCAAATCGAAGCCAAAACACCACCAACAAACGACCATAACCCTAAAAAGTCTCAG
>VWYH01000624.1:1388369-1418777 GCA_013399365.1 Pampusana beccarii | reverse complement strand
TATATATATATATTTGCATGAAGTTTATCCAGAAGAAAAACACCAAATCGAAGCCAAAACACCACCAACAAACGACCATAACCCTAAAAAGTCTCAGATTGCCAAAACTTGTAGTAAACTGAGTTTGTTTATCAGGGGGAAAAAAAAAAATATATCCAAAGCTTTATTGAGAGATAGAGACGACTCGTTTCCAGATGCATTTGGAGAACACGGCGCTTCACCGTCACACGAGCCGGGAGCCTTGAAAGAGCCGGACAAGGGGGACGGGGGTGGCTGTCCCCGGTTCACCCTCCACGCCAACCCCGCCCCGGGGTGACCCGCTGTTTCCCCCCGGTAAACACATTGGTGCCGGCGCTGCCCACCGCTCGGGGCCGGCCCCAGCCCCCGTCCGCACACCGGGACACACCGGGGCACAGGCCGCTCCGCCCCCACAGCGCCGGCCGGGCCCGCTGCCGCCCGGGGCTCCCCTCACCTGCCCGCCGGCGCCTCCCACGCCCCAACAATGGGGCCACGCCCGGGGGCCCGCCGCCCTCCGTCCCTCCCGCCGCCCCGCTGCTCCGCCGCCGGGGAGAACCGCCCGCCGCCACCCTACCTGAGGAACGAACCTCCGGGCAGCACCGGCGGCAGGTTCCCTTTCGTACCCCCCGCCCTCCGGCGGCGCCCTGCCCGCTCCTTCCCGCGGCTCCCTGGGAGTTGTAGTTCCCGCTCTGCCCGGTGACGCTTAGATTCCCCGAACGGGCCGCCGGCTTGGAACTACAAATCCCGGCATCCCCGGCGCCGCGCCCTACCTGCGCCCTCCTCCGCGCAGGTAAATCCCCTCCCTCAGCCCGGTGCCGGGGCGCGCCCGCGCGCGGTGTCTGCTGGGAAATGGAGTCCGGCACCCTGAGAACACGCGAGGAGCGGGCGGGTCCCGGAACTGCGACTCCCGGCGTGCCTCGCGCGGGAGCCGCCATTTTAGGCGTTGCTTGGCAACGCGGACGCCCCGGGAGCACGAAGGCGCAGGTGGACGGGAGGCGAAGGCCTCACCTCGAGTTTTCTGCCAAGCGGGGGGAAAGAATTAAGTATTTCATTAAAGAAGTGACAGGACAGGGGACACAAGGAGGCTACGGCATGTCTGATCTCCTCCCATGCCTTTCCACATGACACAAATCCTTTGGTATCACCTGCTTGCCCCATCCTGCCGGCAGCAGTCTGCCAAGCACCAAGATTTCAGAGGAAAAAAAGGGAAAAAAAAAAAAAAAAAGGAAAGGAAGCCCTGAGGAATGTGTCCAACAGGATGACAGCCACCTCAGGGCTGCTCATCTAAACATACTCCGACACCACCACGTCTCAGCCCAATTAACAACTGCTGAAATGTGGCAGAAAGGGCAGGATCTCTCTGCAAAACTTAGGACTTGAAACTCGAGGCAAGATAAAAGCTGCACTTCTGCTCTGAAATCTACACCTTTGTGCAACAGAAGTTACCTGCTGCTGCCATCAGATGGACCATTTCCAAAGTCTGCTTGCCATCCAAGCAGGGACAGGAAGGCTTCAGCCTTTTCTCTTTCAAATCGGCTTTAAATGAGAAAAGTCTGCTGGTAGATTTGCATTAATATTAAGGACAAGCTCAAAAGCTTTCAATTTTTAAGAAGAGTATACAAGGTATTGGTAAAATTTGTAACAGCACTCATACAATGCGTACCAGATGGGAAATGATACTCCTTTTCACAAGAACATTTGCTCACCCTGTGTTTTTCCTGGAAGATTCCCTGGCTGGAACACAGCTGGGCAATCAAGCAGGAATTTATTGCTCTTGAGATATAACCTATGTAACAGAAATAAAAACATCATTTGCCAGAATCACTGCTAGGACTGACATCATTTTATGGTCTGCTAATCCACCCATAATATTTCTGTTAACTGGGGAAACGCCTTGAGATATTCTCGACACATCCAACAACTGTATTACCAGTGTAATATAGAAACACCTTCCTGCCTGTTCATCCCGCAGTGCAAACTTAGAAGTACCTTTTCATTTAAGATATTTTGTGAGTCTGTGGGTAGATATACTAGCTGAAATTCAAAGTTTTATCCTGAGAAATACAGCTAGAAAGAACTGGACATAAAAGCACATGACAATGAAAGGCAGCTCAAGAAAATTTGATCAAGTGTTACATTTAAACTGAAATTGTTCCTCTTAAAAAACCTGAACATATACAAAATAAACCAAAAGCCCCCCAAACACTAAGGTCAGAACAGACAGTATTGCTCCTGTTGATAGCAAAACCTTCTTTCTGCTCAAAACATGGAAATCAATGCTCAGTAACTATGTTTACTGTAAAACTATTGCCACACTCTCACCGATAATCTGCTGCTGTGCTTGTGGTTTTATTAGCAGCAGCAGGAAGCGGGGAGTTATTGTACAGGCATCGCTTATCAGACGGCTCAATGGCTTTGCCTGGGTAATTACACGAATTGTAAGTGTACAAGTAAAGAATAGAAGCTTGAAATCTCCTGCGTTGCACAGCGCTTTTCAACATTTTCTGATTTTCTCTCTTTTTCCCTCTAATGGGGGTGTAGAGTCATGTACGGAGAATTCCCATACAGGAGAAAATACCTTTGTTTTTCTTAGCTAAATACTGATACGTAAATCCCTAAGAAATAATCGACACATTCTCAGATATCCACAAACCACAGATTAGGTACCACAGGCATGGCAAGATTATTCTCCAAGGGGCTGTTATTATTATGGCTTGCCTCTTTTTTTTCTTTTTTTTTCCTTTAATGTGTTACTATTTTGCATGTGTATAAGGACTGGCAACCTCGCCAATTCTAGAGCTGTCCTACCACTTTGGAGCACATATATATTTAAATTTGACATTTCTAAGCCAACTACTCGTTTGCATCAGATGTTTTGCCACTGGGCACCAGTTGCAGGTTGACACCAGACTCGTGGCACGCAAATTAAAACCAGGAAAGATCCCAGCGCTTTCAATATGTGGAGTTACAGGGTCACATTTATACAGAAGCAACTTGTCTTTCGCACCAGAGAAAGGAGGCTCAGGCACAACTGATCAATTATCAGAGCAGCACAGCTTCCAAAAGCTGGGAGGAAAATCCACCCTGCTCCCCCCAAAAAAGTCTTTATCTGGACTCCTGCATTTTCCCTCTGCCTTTTCCATTGTCACAAATCAATGCATTCCCCCTTTCTCAGCACCTTTTTCACACCTGTGCTCTGTCCACAGAAAAATCAGCTCACAATTCAACACTTCCATGTTTTCCAGAGCGAGAACAAGCACTAAAGGTTCTTGGAGAGAGTGAGCTCGGCTTTAGGGCTTCTCAAAAGGACCTGGGAGAAAAGTCAAGCAAGGAATAAATCAAGACGCAACAAAACACTCAGTTCCCTGGGTCTTTCACAGCATTCAAAAGATGGATTGTTTCTGGAAAAAAAAAAATATATATATATTACAGCACAGGAAGTAACAAGGAAACAAGATTTGCGCAACAGGATTTCCTGCCAGGAGCTTCTGTCGTGGCCACCGAAACGCGGTAATTTGGTGGCTCTGCTGCCTGCAGGAATATGAGGTTTCTGCCATTTATTAAGCTGTCCCTGGGGGCTCAGCTTTTCCGTTCCTGAGCAAGCAGTTAACGCTCTGTAAATACATTTCTCACATCCAGGAAATTCACAACATACTTCAAAAGGCATGCACGGAGCGGCCGAAAGAGGAAGGAGGCTGGCGTCTTTTTATTATTATTATTTTTATTGCTTTTACGAAAGTAAGTCATTCCCGTAGTTTTTGAGAACAGCAGCACATGATGCTCAGCCTCAGATCCATATCTCTGGGTCTCTCCATTAAAGCTCAGGGCAATTTTCTCTCTGCTATTCTCAGAGCTGAAAGCTTAACAGAATTTGTCTAGAAAAAGCTATTATGTCTTCCTACAAAACCTCACTTTCTCATTCCCAGACTCTCCCACAAATTCAGCTTTAAGCCGTTGTCTTGAATAACAGGAGAACTCTATCGCTGGCTTTAAAACTTTATATTTTGATTTAAATTACTTCAGGTTCAGGCTTACAGAAAATAACCTGTTCACTAGGCTGGGCCACCCAAAACACATACTAGAAATGAAATTATCTTTGAAAAAGTCAGTCGTGACAACCTTGGGTGGTATTTGCTGGGTGACATAACTTCCATATACCAGAATTCACCCCCAGCCTCCATCCTGCAGTTCACAGCCTGTCAGGTAAGACATTAATGGACATCAAAATCATAATTACAACTCACTTTCTTCCAGTTAATCTCCCAGCATTTGATTAGCGCTGTCTTGTCTTCAGGTTTGTGGAAGAAAAAGGCAAGAAAGCAAGAAGAAAAAACCCTTCCCAGTATTGAGCTTTCCCATTTATACTCCAGTCCTCCCAAAATAACACCTACTCAATGGGCACACCTGCAGGAGCTTGTAATAGTATCTATGATCTGGAATGTTTTTAACCCCGTGCTTGCCTTATGTTGAGCAAAAGATGCAACGATTTCACTCCTTTCCCTCCTCTTCTCTTTTATTTAACAGTTATTAAATCTCTCATTCCATAATGCCAGTTTGCTGGGTCCAGAAGCAATCTGTCATCCCCACGCACAGCGGGGTTTAAATACTTTGTTCACAGTATATACAAATAAAGAAAGAACATAAACAGACAAAAGTTGTATGAGTATCTGAATGTTGATAAAGATTCTACCAAAAAAGTAAATAGCTAGATCCAGGGAAAAGCACAAACAAGAATAGGGCAAATCAGTAAAATGCGATAAAAAAAAGTAAGGAATTCATCTGCCAGTTCATGCAAATGTGTGTTTAACCCTTTAGAGAATGAAACTGAACGCTCACCCTTGTGTCATTTTTAGCATTTTGTTTCCAGAACTGAGGATGGAATGAGTGATGGGGACGGTATGTTCTAATCACGGCTCTGGGGACACTGCTCCTTGTCCCCATCCTACACGGTGCACCAGTACAGCCACCATGAGCACTGGGAACCCAGATCCCCAAACCAGTCTGCTCCTCCTTTCCCACCACGGTGTCCCTTTGTGTCCCTTCCTCATGGCCCAGGGACACGGGAGGGATGCAGCAGTGCATATTTCTCCAGGGCTGGGTAACATGCATCCTCAGGTAATGTGCATCTTCTGCATCCTTGGGTAATGTGCATCCTCAGGTAATGTGCATCCTCTGCATCCTCAGGTAATGTGCATCCTCAGGTAATGCGCATCCTCAGGTAATGCGCATCCTTGCAGGCACAGGACGTCAGCAGAGGGACCAGCAATTGTCCAGACTCCCACTCATGGCTGGAAAATCTCCTTGTACGATGCCAGAATATATTCCAATTACTAGAATATATTACGGTTACTAGAATATACTACAATACTGGCACTTGTGATGTCCCGCTCACTGGACGCGCTCAGAACATCGTCTTTAGGGCAAAAATAGTTTAAACTGCCCCCTCACCCAGTGTGGGATTAAAGAGCTCTCTTACAACCAGCTGCATCTTGTTATAAGCAAAAAAGCAGTTGTATTTTTGTTTCCTGGGGGTTTGTGCTTTGGGGAGACGAGCATGGGATCAAAATCCTGAAAGGAAGCACTCCATACAAAAAGGAGTTTCCTAAACAAAAGATGCTTGGGGCTTGTCGTGTTCGAGCTCTCAGCTTATGAACAGCTTTTCTCTTCCTTTTTCTTCCACTGTAAATGCTACAGGGACAAGCCAAAGCTTTCCACGAGTCTTGGAGCTCAGCACCTGTGAGCACCGCAGGTACAAAATAAAACCTACCGCACTCTTTGTTACTAATAATAAAACTAAGCAGGATGTTCTGTAGTTTAAGGAAAAACCATGGAGATGACCTGTCTCTTCTGTAAATGCTTCATCTGTCTTTTCTGCAGTGATTCGGTTGGTAAGTGGTGCAGCACCATCTATCCCACTGATCAGGCAACAAGATCTTATTTTTACATCGCAGTCTGTTCCCAGGACTATAATTCTCCCATCAGCTCGGCGCTGTGATTGCGCTGCATTTGGAACATGAAAGGAGCAGGGATTGCTGGCTGAGGAAGGCAGCTGTATGGCATCCAAACTGCTTCAAGAACACTTAAAATAAATATGAGCGATGCACGAAATAAAAAGTAGATAGCAAAAAAATGTTGCGATATATTTTGTTGGCGATTTCCCTATTATAAAAAATAGCAAAAAAAAAAAAAAGAGCAAGAAATGGAAAAACAAATCTTGAGAAAGTGCAGCCCCATATTCCCACTTCCCTTCAAAGACGGCAGACCTGTCAGTATTTAACTTTCCTTCTGTAAAGAGAATGTAATGAAGCTAATTGGAATAGTCACTGATGTATCAGTTGGCATATTAAGGGTTTTTTTAAGCAAATATTAAGTTTAATCTAAATTCCAACTCAGGTTGTGCCTGCAGAGAACCCTGTCCCTTATTGCTGCTGACATCAGACCCTTCTTGAAGTGATCTGGTGGGATATGCTGGAATTCAGGTGCATCAGGTGCATCAGCATCCCGACACCGCCGTCCTGCCAAAACGTGCTCCGATGGGGACAAACACCCCCCATTGTACAGATGCTCCGTAGATGCAAGTGGAGCCGAGCCCGTTCACACGTGGAAGGGGAGAGTTCAGCCAGAAGAGGGCAGGTGGCTGGTTCCACCGGGAAAAGTCACCGGGGAGGAGAAGCGCGATGTCCCTGCAGCCATTCCTTCACTCCTCGGCTCTGACATCACCGCCCGTTTCCCAAGTTGGTCTTGTCACCACACCGGCCAGGAAGTGAGTAACCTGCGGAACGTGACCTCCGCGGGACAACCAGGAGAGCACGGGCAGCGTGGTGCTGAGAACTTGGGAACGCTGCCCTTCGCCTCGCTTCCACTGCCGTCTCCTCGAGTCCTGCTTGTAGTGACCCCCAGCAGCAACGTGCTAGGACTGTCTCTACCTCCGGATAACCCGCTCTAGTGACGGCAATGACCGTTGCTTTATGGATTAATGGGAAGAGCATCCCCTTTGTGTTTCAGGAGAGTAATTACTATGGTTCCTGTGCACTTTGCGTCCACTGCATCTCAACTCCAGCTGCACTCGAGCCACTTACACCATCAAAAGGAGCTGTTGCTGCAGTTCTTGGGAACATCTAATGACCCTTCTACCAGGTCCCCTCCTTTTACTGGCTGCATTGTGAAAATGAAAGAGCTGCCACACTCACTGAATACTTCCAAGGACCTCAATTCTGGTGTGATTTACTCTTCCTCTGAGCCACTGTTTATGATTGTCGATATTAAACTTTCCTTGCAAGCCACTATAGAAGCAACATAGACATCTGGAAAGCCAACAGTCTTCCAGGCGCGGTATCACGGATCACCAGTGATTTATAGACCACAGTTTAGCCATTGGTCCGAGTCACTTACTCCTGCAGAAACCATGGGCTAGAAAAACAAAAAAGACCTGACCTTATGTCCAGGGAATGGATGCTATTCCTGCTATTTGAGAGTGTAGCCGCGAGTGGCTGAATCACACAGCCTCGAACCGCTGGAGAGTAATTGTCACATGAGTAATAGGGTATCAGGAAAATTGCTATGCAGCATCTCTCCGTGTAATGATTATCTAATCATGGTGCTTTCCTGGTGACTACCGGAAATGAAGAACAGTGCCAAGTTAGGTCGGATCCAGCCTCTGAATGACACTGAACTACAGAGGCACATGGTTCCACAACTTGAGCTTGGCTTAGTCAGTAAAGACGGGCATCACTTGGAGGACAGGACTCACCTGAGGGGCTCGGTCTGTGGCTCTAACAGGAACAGTTTTTCTCTAAATCTGTATCAAGCGAGCATTTTCTGGTGGTGTTTCCCACAAAACTTCCCCGACTGTAAAATGAGATAACGTCCCCGATAAGCCGCATTTACTGGAAGGCTCAGTTCACTATGTCTGCGAAGTGCCTTGAGATTGTCTGACAGAAACAGATAGGGAAGGATAAAATATAATTCTATCAGAAGTATCCCCCGGTGAGTTCCCGTCTGGTTTATCTGATGACTCACCAAGGCTCTTTCCTGCCGGTACATAAACGTACTTTGGAATTTAAATAGCCCAGGCTGGCCATAGGTGCAAACGGCTGCAGCGATGATAAGACTTCCCAGCGAACACCTGCACGTGAAGCCAGACAAATAAAAGAGTTCCATGAGCTAGCATGGGAAACATCACCTAATGGTGCTGTTTACCACCACGGAGCATTAATTACCTGGAGCCTCTGGCTCTGAGGAACACTGTAGGATCAAAAGGCGATGCTCAGTCTAAGCTCAAGAATTGTTTGCCGGGAAAGCTCCGGCAGTGCTGGGTCTCACCACTTCTTCTGTGTCCGATTAACAGATGATGACAGCGCGAGGTGGGGAGCTCATCTGCCGAGCTGGTCCTGTGCCAAAAGTCACAGAAACTGGGGGGTGTGTGTGTATTTTCACTGGTTTCAGTAGCTTGAGAACCGGCACATGAATGTGTGGGCTAATAGAAAACATATCTATGTAGCATCCTCCTGCTCCACAGGAACCCATGGAAATTAAGTGTTTTGCTCAAGGTCACAGTGGTTATACCAGGGATATGTATCTCCTACATCTCACTCCAGTGTTTCAATCTTCTAATCTCATCTCCATTCCTGCACAGCTTAGCAAAAATCAGTTTTCAAACAAGGTGCGCAGGTGTAACGCAGCTTCCAGGAAATAGCAGCATGAATAAACTAACTGTTTCTACTTAGCACCACTGTTCTTTCACATGCAAACACACGAGTACGTGCTCCCGCAGCCGTTCCCAGCTCCTGGGATCCACCCCAGGCCAGCTGCAGCTCCTGACGGGCTCAGCCCGTTCCTCCCAGCAGAAGGCAAAAATAACAGCGAGCCTCCCACTCGCTTTTGGAAGCCAAGCCCTGCTTGTCACCCCAGGACGGTGCCAGGTCTCAGCACGCTCGCTCCCTCGCACACCCGGAGCATCCTCACCGCCCCGTATGTGTGGGGCAGCCCAGTTTGCCCCAGGCTCTGGGCTCCTGGGTTGGACTCAACCCATCCCATCCCACCAGGGATGTTGAGGCTGATGGGAACCCGCGTCTGTCTTTAGAGCCTGATCAAAAAATCGATCAGTGCTGCTCCACTGATGACCAGCGGGGAGGGCTCTGCAGGACCCAAAACAAGGACTTTTGTTCCTCGATGTGTTCCCAAACACAACATGGTATGTTACTGAAATGTTGCTAATTTTGAGCCCAGTTTACCAAAGTGCTCATGCAAGTGACTAAGTGAGCAAGACTTCCAAAAATCCCATTGACATCCATTCATCAGGCGTCCTGCCGTGTCAGCTGCGGACAGTGTTTGCTCCCAGCCCGGCTCATCCCTCAGCAGCCACATAAATAGACAGGGGAGAACACGGTGCTGGTATTGCCTGCTCCGTCTGGGGTATGGATTGTTAATCCTATGGTATATGCACATTCTGCTGAGGGATCTGTACCCTTCAGACGCAGATCTGGGAAAGTTGGGTCTTAACCTGCATTTTCCATGGAGGTGTTTTCTTCTAGAGTCACCCACGGAGCTCCTGGTGAATCCACTGGAGGACGATGCTCTAGACTAGATCCTTCTAGCTCTGGAAGGGTGAGGGAACCTTAGTTTTAATCCTAAAACTGATCTAAAACTTTGGTTCTCTTATTCTCGAAAGCCTCCTTTTGGATTTCTGCTCGTTGGAACTAAACAGTGTGACCTGACGCAGAGGAACGTGGAAGTGAAAGCGAGTTTTATGTCACTGCCCCTAAAGTCTGTGGGGTTTAGGCACTTGTCCCTCCCAAGAGATAAATACAGCTCCGTACATTTTTAAAGTGAAGCTTCTCAACCATTTTTTAAAAAGGTGCCTCCTGACACCATTCTGAAAAAATCCACAGACCATCTGGTGTTGTTTGTTTGAGAAACTGAAGGAAAAACAGTAGTGCTTGCAACAAATAAGAACCAGACTCAATTCTGAATGTTTGTCTGTTCCTTTCCCTCCCTCCCCTTTTGTTTCCTTGTCTGCACAAGTGTAAATTTAATAGCTCTTTTTCCTGGATCGTGGCCTGATGTCCTTTGAACCACACAAGGTTTGCAGCTCAAATAAAATTTATCTGTCAATTACTACCCAAAACTGCAAAGAATGAAATTCCCTCTCTGTGACAATCCACACAGTATTCGTCTGAACAACCATATGGGAGCTTGAAGCAGACAGACGATTGTATAGCGTGGTTTAATTAATTTGTAAATGAGTTTCAAACTTCCACTGGATTTTTCTATCTCGACAATCTTTTTCTCAAGCAATCACAAGAAATTTGACTGTCAGGATCTTGTTGCTGCTGTTCATCTAAGGCACTTTCAAATTATTTGTCCTTCATGAAGAACCAAGAGGGTATAAACTGCAATTTTTAGATGTCCTGAAATATTGGTTTTGCTGCCCCCTGAAAACGTGGCCAGTACATCTGCACAAACTGGTGCAGAGGCAAATTGCAAACTGGGCCAGATTATGTAGAGCAATTAAAAAAAACAAACCCAAACCTCACAGCCAGTCGAAGAACTGTATTTACCAGAAAGCAGGAGGCTTTACCCAGCCCACAAGTGGAGAAACACACATTTCTCACATCCCTCCCCTAGGGCAGGTGTCCTCGGCCGCGATTGCTTATCAGCAGCGATCCAGTCTGCCCAGTTTGTCCCAGGAACCGGCCGGAGCGGGAGGAGTGATTCAGTGGTGATGGGGACGGGCAGGTGGAGCAGGTAAATCACCTCTGGACAGGAAGGTATAAAAGATACTGGGATGAGAGCGGCGGGGCCACTCGTGCCCGGGGAGCTGGTGGAGGCTCCAGCTCCAACACCAGAAGGCGGCTTGTAAATAAAACAGATCCTGAGCCTCAGAACATCCTCTGGAGAGAAGACTCTTCAGGGGCAGAAATCAAGAGCCCGGAACATGCTTTTCTCCTTCTAAACAGGTATTTATAGACTTTAATCTGCTGTACACCTCTGGACTCGCCGTGTATTCAGTTGCTCTGAGTTAAAGATACGAGTAGGGAATTGGATTACAGAGCAGCGTTGGTGCTGTCTTAACGGAGCGCTCTCTTTTGTCTGGTTTTATGGTGTGGAAAGGTGTTTTCTAGCGCTTGTTGGGAAGTAAAAAGTACTTAACTACTTAGTTTTAAAGCTGAGCTTATGTGTCTCTCCTGAATGGTTTAGTTATTTACTGATGTTTGCAAAGTTTCTGGAAAGCCCAGGTAAATAAGCTGGGGAAGCGAGGTGAATAGCTGCAGGGGCTGAGGAAATGCTGTGTGACCAGGGAGGTCTGAATAACTGATTATATTGTATTGAATTAAAAAAAAATATATATTGTGGAGTCAAAAAAAACCCCAAAACAACCAAATCCCAACAAAACAGAAAAAAACCCGAACAAAACAAACCAGCAAAACAACAGAAAAGCGAACAAGAAAACCACCCAAACCCAAACTAATTCTATTGAGATTCCACCCTGTGTGTTTTCCTTGGATGCTCCGGCTATAGGGACTGGCTCTCATTAGTCCTGCAGCATTAATTCTTGGTCCCATGTAACACCAAAATGTTGATAAAAATAAGCAGACTCTAAATGTGTTAGAAATAACAAGCATCTATAGCATCATGATAATTTTTAGCAGAGGGAAAATGTGGGCAAAAGCTTGCATCTTCATTTAAAAGCAGCTGTTGTGAGTAAACTTCCTCAAGTTTACTATCAAAGTATTGCTGTTGCTGTAGTAGTTACGTTACAGACTAGTAAAAACCCCAACAGCACAGCTTTTCCACACAGGTTATGAAATTACAGTTTGCATAAGCAAAGGCCGCTCTTTCTGAGATTACCTTCTGCAACTGGTTTTGCTGCTTGTAATTTCTGACTACAAAGAACTGGGTAAAGGGAATGGAGTGCTGCAAAACAGAAGACTTAGTAAAAAAATGAAAAAAAACACAAAAAAACAAAACCCAAAACTCTAAACACACAACAAAAGACCAAAACCAAACAAAAACCCAGGGGGTTCCCTAATCTCTGTGCCAACTTGGGTTTGGATTTGTAATTCATCAGCACAAGCCAGATTGTGCTAAAACATGCACGGTGTAGCTGTAGCCAGAAATAAATGCATTAAAAAAACATTACGACTTGCTGAAAACGGCAGATAGCGTGTAACTTGAGGAGAGGCTTCACAAAAGCGTCTTAATTTAAAATAAGAGCAAAAAAAAAAGAAGAGGGAAGGTTCTTGAAGTTGGTGTCAGCCCTGGCAATGCCAGATGCGGTGCGAGAGGGGAGAATTCTCCGTTCTTAAATTATGGAGATTTTGTTTTCTTTTTTTTGGTGCAATGTGAGGAACACGCAGTTTTTCCGATACCTTAAATTAGCTTTATATGCCAAGGAGAGGAGCCTTTAGCCCATGCTGCCGAGCCTCTGCTGGCTTGACTGGAAACCTATAATTACAGCAGCAACCTGAACATTTCTGGCTTGTCATGGGCACATCTCCCAACACAAAGAATCAAGCCCAGCGAGTTCGGTGACACAGCCTAAAAAAAATGTTCCCCAGGCACACAGCACTGGGGCCATCGCTGGGAATTTCCTGCAGCCAAACACTTGCCTTGAGGTCAAAGCGCTCGGCAGTCGTGTATCTGCACATCAGAACGTGTGCGGGGCTGCACGCCCAGCCTAGGAAATGTGGAATTAAAGGTAATGCTCGTGTTAGGCTGGAGCAATTTGTAAACTAATTAGGTGGAGATGGCGTATTGGCCATTCAACTGAAGGCTCGTGGTTGCACCCCACAGGAAAGCAGAAGGTTGGGGCAAGGCTGGGACTCCTCCAGGCCTGAGGAGAAGGGAGAAACGTCCAGAGCAACAAGGAAACGGTGGCAAATTCCCCGTGCTCTGGCACCAAGGCCGTTTCCTCCAACGTCGCTTTTCTTGCTGTGTCAGGGTGACAAGACAAAGATGCTGCTCCTGCTGCTTGGGGGCTGAGGATGGAATGAACTTTGTGAGATAACAGTGTTTCCTCACCTGCCTTGGCTTCTCCTGGGACAAGGGGGAGTTCAGGTCCCACCAACACCAGGCAGCATCCTTGGCTGGGACCTCAGTGGCCTGCTAGGTGTAGAACCATAGAATTATAGAATCATAGAATTATAGCATCACAGAATGCCCAGAGTTGGAAGGGACCCACCAGGGTCATGGAGCCCAACTCCTGTCCCTGCACAGGACAACCCCAAAATTCCCGCCACGTGTCTGAGCGCATTGTCCAACTGCTTCTTGAATCCTGTCAGGCTCGGGGCTGTGACTGACTGAAAGCACAAAGCCCAACGCACCAAAGAAAAGACTCACCCCCCTGCTACCTCCACAACTGAGTAGTGTTGTCTGTCTCTTAGGCCTTGCTCATGCTGCCACCATAATCTCTGAGCGCCTCCTCCTAATATTCTGCCATAGCGAGGTCCCTACGTGACCTCATGGAGTCTTCTGCTCTCCTCCCTGCTCAGGTCTCGGGGAGCACCACCTGGGGTAGGTTTTTTGTCGTGTTATTTTTCTGCCCAGAGGGAGGCGTGGACGGGGGAAGACTGCGCCCATCTGTAAGGCCGTGGTGGTTCTGGTGACGAGGCTTGGCTGGATGGCGGAGCTCTGCGGGTTGCTTGCTTCTTTGCAGGATGTTTAACTTCACCTTCGGCACGCAGCTTCGAACAGGCTCCCTGTGTCACTCTCACCTCTAGCAGGGATCTTCTCCAGGCTCAGGATGCAGCGGAAGGCACGAACTCGCTCTTTTTAAGGGGATAAACGTAGGTCTGGTGATGGGCGTCCCTCGCATTGTTTAAAATGAAGGCTGTGGTTTTCTTCTCTTCTAGAGTCTCCCAGGGCTCTGTTTGTTTCCCGGGGCTCCGTCATGTCGTGTTTCACGCAGCTGTGGCACTCCAGCACGCCAGACTCTCCCACCAGCCCAACCCCTGCGTCCCCACGAGAAATCCCCATCCCCATCAGCCCCATTGTCGTCACCTCCCCAGGAGATGGCAAGAGGAAGGCGAGGTCCCCAACCGACAAGCCAGGCACTCCAAACCCAACATCTCCAAAGCCAACCTCCCCCGTTGAGTGTTCCATTTGCTTCAACACCTACGACAACACCTTCAAGACACCCAAGCTGCTCCAGTGCTCCCATGTTTTCTGCTTGGAGTGCGTGGCCCGCCTGAGCACAGGTTTGCCCCCAAACCAGCCGGAGGACCAGCTCCCCTGCCCCTTCTGCAGGCAGCTGACCAGCATCCCTACGGAAGGTGCCCCGGCCCTCGAGACCAGCAAGGAGCTCCTTGCCACGTTGCCCCCCGAACTCCAGCAAGAGAAGGTGCTCTGGATGGAAGGGACCAAGCTGTGCTGCCGCCAGGCATCCGACGACCCCGAGAACCCAGACTCCTGCATCTCCATCGACGTCGCCATGAGCAAGCCGGAGAGCCCGGACGCCCCCCCGGCGGGGTTAGCCGGGCGGCTGTCCCGCTGCGACATGTGCGACGACTGGAAACGCATCGTCCTCCTCTCCGCCTTGATCATCATCCTGTTCTGCATCATCCTGTGGCCGGTGCAGTGCGCCCTGAAGACGGGGAACCTCCGCTGCTTCACCAGGACTGTCGCCATGACCCGGCCGGAGTATCTCCCCCCAAAACACACCACGGCGGCGACCCCCGTGACGCAATTCCCTTTCCAGTAGCTCCCGGCGGGCTGTCGGCTCCTGTCCTCAGGACATCCCTCGGTTTGCTGGCAGACCCCGCGCTCCTTGTGCCTGGAACTCCAACAAATGCATCCACCTCCAGGAGCTCGGCCCGAATCCTCGCCCGCCTGTCTCCCAGGGCAGGATCGCTCTGAGGAGCTGCCTCAGCATCCGCTGCCAACCTCGCCACGGAAACCAGCGCCTCAAAGACAACACGGAGGTTTCGAGGACCGTTTGCCATGCGCTGCCTTGGCTGCATCCCAGATGACAGAGGGTGTAGCTCCGTAACTCCCTCAGGGAATAAAGGGCTAATTTTTTGGCAAACTGAAGGATCTACATGATTATTCCTAAGAGGAGCTGGGATTGGGAGGGTAAAGACGTATCAAAATCATATTAAGCAGATGAAAATTAACATTATTCCACATGCTTGAAGCATTTCTGGTGCGTTATGGGATGTTGGAGGTGTAAGTGCTGCCTCCTGCTGACAAAACATGGATGTACCACAGCTACTCACCTGAGCTGTTCTAGCATCCTGAGCAGCTTTTGAACAAAATACAGTAGCCATTCTACTTGTTTTTCCAAAGAAGGTGCTTAAAAAAATATATATATATCACTCATCCTTACCTGGAAAGCGGTTTTGAAGGCATAGGGTGAGCTCTGTCAGGGACACGGACACAGCAGCACAGCCATGTCCCTCCAGTTCATCAAACTCCACTCGTACTTCTCACAGCAAACTGCTGCCAAAACGACAGCAGTTCCACCTTCTGACAGCTTTACCCTCCTAATCTTAAAATGTGTCAGTATTAAGACACAGGCCAGTTGCTTACTCTATATTTTTATTTAACGCAGTGATCTTCTGATAGTGATTCACAAAAGTCTTCATGACGGAGGCGGCTTACAATGAAATGTTTTCTATTCAAACACACGGATGTAAGACGGTATTGTATGCAAGTACCGTATGTGTATGTATTAAATTATGTTTTATACAATGCAAGGTGTCGATTTGTAGCAATTACTCCACATTTCCCTTCTTACTTGCAGCTGGAGGTGTCCACTGAGCAGCCCTGATCCAGCTGCAGTCGCAGTGGGTACCACATCTGTACTTTGGCCCATGCCAAAGTACATGTACATGCCATGTACACTCCTACACACATGGGCACCTTTATCCTGTAAATTCGTACTTACTACTGTCTAGGTGGTGTTGTCCCAGGTGCAAATTCCCTCTGTGTTTACCCGATTCGACCTGAAAAATGAAAAGCTGCAAAGACTGCTCATCTTTTGCTTCTTTCCAGTTGGGTGAAAGACGCTTTCAGTCTCCCTTTCCAGAAAAAGCTAATTTGAAATAGAAAAAAAAAAAAGCGGAGCGACGGCAGAAATAACTCAAGTCTGTTGCTATGCAAAACTTCTGCGGAAAGGTGCTGCGTGTGCCGTATCTGCAACAGCCTTGTCGTTCAGCTGCAGGCTGGGATTATCTGCAGAAACTAGTGGGATTATCTGCAAAAAAACTACTCCAGGCACCGTAGCAACTTCTGCCGAAGGGGCTTGACTGGGATTTTCACTGGTATCATCCTGTCCTTGCTGATACCATCACAGCACCAATTTCAGTGCGTTCTCGGAAAAAGTGACTTACTTTTTGAGACTTAAGGCAGAGAAGGCACTTCCATTTTACCTGAGGTGTGTTTGGGACTGAGCCCAGCAAATAGACACCGGTAGAGATAAAGTGATTTGTCATTGCAGCTTTGTTATCACTCGACTCCTAGTGATGAGACCTAAGGGCAGGGGAGAGGGAAATAACATCTTCAGCCTTATAAAATCTATTGTTACAGGGACAAATGGGCCACAGAGACGTTCCCTCAGTTCCAACAGCTCCCAGTAGCCTGTCACAGCATCCTTGTGGGGTTTGTTCCTCTGCGCTTCCCCTTCTCACCATGGGCTTGGAAACAAAGGCTGAGGGTTTAGGTAACGGGCAGCTGAACCTCTCAAAGTCAAAAGGAAGAGTGAACGCAAGTGAAAACAGGGCCCTGAGCAGCAGCATTTGGTGATGGGAGACATCGAGGATGCCCCACTGTCCACACCGTCAGTCACCTTCCCAAAAAGCAAACTACTTAAAATGAAAGGAGAAAAAAAAAAATAAATTAAAAAAGCCTTGAGAATATTCAACATTTATTAAAAGTGCAATAAAGATAAACAGTCCTCCTGCCCACACGACAAGGGACCAGAAAGACCAGCCAGGAAATACAGCCAAGATATGTCGTTGTGCTTTAGTTCAGCCCCTTCTGCTCAGCGCTGGGAACCAGAACCCAGGCACCAACACCCGACCGTGCAAAGGGCAGCGAGTCCAGGCAGCCCCAGGGATGCTCGGGAGGTTCAGGCACCAGCAGTGGGACCCCAGGCTCCCCACAGAACCCACCTCCAGCCTCTGGACTCCTGCAGAAAGGGCTGCTTTGGCAGGACTAACCGCAGGCTTTAGGGCTGGATCAGCGGGAAGCACCGTCAGTCACAAGTCAGGACTGATCGGAGCCGGAATACTCAGCGACACACTCATCTTCACGGCCCCGGTCAGCTCATAAACACTCCTACAACTCAGCAGACACAACACCCGCCTCGTCATAGCGCTGCGGGGCGAAAAAAGAAGTCACGCAGCAAGGCAAGGGCAGAGCCCAGCTCTAAAAAGTCCAGCCTAGATCGGTATCCGAGGCTGTTACTCACTAGGGGTGGCTAAAAGCACGGCGCTCAGAGCTGCTTCCCTACTCCTCAGCACCCATCAGCTGCGTGAGGTTTCGTGTAGCTCAACATCCACACCAAGAGCGAGATGCTCACCTCTATCTCAATTCTGCTACAAAACCCCGGTGCAGAGCGGTTATCAGGCTCAGACACACGCACACGCCTGCTGTCCTACGAGGGTTACTCGGTGGCTTTGGCAGGGTTGCATAGAAATCTAGAACTGGTACGGCCAAAAGGAAGCGTGAGAAGAACCGAGGTGCAAATACCCGGGTGCAGGCAGCGTTCTGTATTTCTCACCCTCGCAGGCAGCAAAGTTACTCCAGGATTTAGTCTAAAAACACTTCTAGCTTAGAAATGATCGACCTCATGAAAACATTAAAGTGTACTAACATTTTACTAATGCCCGAAGCGGGCAACCCTGGGAAAGCTCCTACGCAAAGTCATCTCCGCTCCTTTCTAACAATCTGTGTGTAAAAATTAAGAATCTTAAATTAAAAAAAAAAAAATTAAAACTGAGCCTTGATGCCCTAATGAATGTCCAGAGGCACTTCCACATAAATATCAACCTACTGATACAGGGGAGAAAGGGAGAAGATCCTCTCATGAATAAGTTAGGTCAAGGCATGTTCTTAAGGCGCGGACTCTGTTTCTTGCAGTCGGCTTCTTTCCTCCTCGCTGAATCCAAAGTGCTCAGGGAAGGCAAGACGGGCAAAAAAAATAAAATCTCGTCCGCAGCTGCAGAACTTGGACAGGGTGGACGTAAACACTGTAAAACCTGCATTCCGAGACAAGAAGGAAGAAGGATGCTGTGGTTTGTAACAGGGAGAAGAACAGCAGAGAGCCGAGACCCTCCCAGCGTGCGAGGTCTCTGCTGCATGTTTGCCTACGTAGCACAGGCTGGTTCTCCAAATCTTGCAGCTTTCTGACATAACAGCCCAAAAAGCAGATCTCCCCCACCTACCCCACTACTGGTAATGGATTAAACGTGTTTCCCTGTTGAAATCTCATTCCCCCCCATTCTCCCATCAGCATCTTTAGGCTCCATCCCATCTCATAGAAGCTCAGCTGCTGTCCCTGGGCAAAGCCACAGGGATGTACATAAGCTGAGCTGAAGAGGAGCTGGGTCAAAAGTGATGTAAGCAGCCTGTGGTGACACTCAGGTCACTGAGAGACACGTTCCTACCTGCACAGCCTCTGCACAGCTCACCTCCCGCTCCTTTATCGCCCGCTGTTACTCATCCCCGAAACCTTCGGGCTTTTGATGTTCAGGTTCTCGTAGACGGAAGCCGACTCATCATCAGCCCTGTGAAGAAAGGAAGCCTTGTCATGAACAGCATCACTGCTCTGGATCCTTTCCCAGAGGCAGGTGGAAGCGGGTAATGGCCCAGCAGAGCTCCCTTTTGCCCTCCCCAGTCGTGTAGACAGGATGGCATTGGGTTATGTGCTGGTCTTAGTCCCAGTTTTCTCTCTCTCTGGCTGGGCCTTCCCTCCTGGGCTCAAATACAGAATCATTTTGGTTGGAAGAGACCCTCAAGATCATCGACTCCAACCATTGCCCCAACCCTGGCACTACCCCATGTCCCTGAGAACCTCATCTCCACGTATTTTAAACCCCTCCAGGGATGGTGACTCCACCACTGCCCTGTTCCAATGCCCAACAACCCTTTCTGGGAATAAATTCTTCCCAATTTCCAATTTTTTTTCTAATATCCAATCTAAACCTCCTCTCCTTTCCAAAGGAAGCGCAAATGTGTAGCACAGGAGCCATGTGGGCTCCCTATGCTGCTGACAGCGTGGTGGGATCACCTGCTGATTTTTAGCCATCCCCATCCGACAGCCAGCAACTGGGCAGGTTTTGGGCATGGGAGCGCAGGCTGGCGAGGGATAAATCCTGGGGCTTCTGCTAAAGCTGTTCTCTCTATTGCTGCAGAAATTCTTAGCCCTGGCAGAGAGACATTCAGCTTACACAGGCTGGGTCCGTGGTGACAGGGGCTGCCCTTTGGCTCTGCCTTTTTCCATAGGAGCGTATCCGATATTCAAGTAGTCTCGCTCCTTCCTTTTATTCCTCTGAAAGAGAAAGCAAAGGCAATAACATCCCACTCAAAGCAGATATAGAAGAAAGCCTTAGAGGATCCCGCATGCCAACGTGTGAGCAGGGGGTTTGTTTCCATGTGTTCAGGGCAATATTTGAGTTCCAGGGAGAAGGTGGAAGTGGGTTTTGGTGTGGAACAGGTTCTGCCCTTGCGTTCCCAATCAACTCACCTGCTCTTCTTCCAGCCTCTTCTGCTCGGCCTCGATGTATTGCTGAACAGCCATGTAAACGAACTTGTACTGTGCCTCGGTCTGCACCATGCCCGACCGCTGCCTGCGCACCATCTGGATCGTCTTGGGGATGTCGATATCGCAGTCCAAACCTGCTCCCAGGAGCGAGAAGATGAGGTTTAGGGAGTGGGAATGCACTTGAAAAACTGTATTCTTAAGATAACATAGAAAGCTTTCAGCGCCTCGCAGCACAAAGTGCCAGCAGCTCCCCAGAATATTGTGAAAGGGTTTGGTGCATATGTGTGCCTAGGACACTTCATTAACTTTGCTTTTTTTTAAATCCCTGCTAGAGCACCTTGGATTGAGAATGGTTGAGGCTGCTGAGGAGGGTCCACCTGTCCCAAGGCTCCTGCATCAGCCTCAGAGATTCCGTGGAATGCTCCATGACAGCTCTAGAATCCCAGGAAGGGTGACAGCCCTTCTGCACAGAAGGGTTTGGAGGAATCATTTCCAAAAGGGCTCTGAAGTTACACCCTTACTCAACCCGTTCATTCCCCCCTGCCCAGTAAAAGGGGGTTGTCCAGGTGACCTTGAAATCCTGGCCCCATTGATGCCAACGAGAAGAGACCATGTCCCCAGTGCTTGCGCAAGAGCAGGGTTATCCCGTAACTAGTCAGAGAGAGGCGAACTGTGAAAGCCACGAGACAGACAGACATACCTTGCCTGTGAATAATATCCACCAGAATATCTATCACTATGATGGTGCCTGTGCGTCCTATTCCAGCACTGGAAAGAGAAAAAAAAACTAATTACAGGAAGAAATATTCCCCGGAGTTATTCAGCTCGGCTCCCACACTCCTCCGCACGCCTGGTCTGTCCTGGGCAGATTTGGAATGGTTGCTTTAAGATAAGCCCAGCCTAAAGGTGAGCCTTAGGAGACCAGAGCCTAGGAGGCTGCATCAGAGCTGCCAGCCCCAGAGCAGGATTCAAGCTCTGGAACAGGCTGCCCAGGGCAGTGGTGGGGTCACCATCCCTGGAGGGGTTGAACAGACGGAGATGAGGTTCTTGGGGACATGGGGTAGTGCCGGGGGGGTTAATGGTTGGACTCAATGATCTTGAGGGTCTTTTCCAACCAAAATGATTCTATACTTTTCCCTGTGCTATCACCGGTGAGGCTCTGGAGAAGGGCTCTATTTTCCCATGTGCACATCCCACCATCATCTCAAGTGATGACGCAGCTGCAGGCGTCACAAAAAAACGTAAGAAAAACGTATTTTTATCACCCGTCCCCACCGCTGCAGCCCACCAGTTTGTACCTGCAGTGCACTATGATGGGCCCCGTGTCCGGAATGCTTCGCTGTGCCCGATTCACTTGGTCCAGAAAGCTCAGCACCCCTCCTGGCTCGTTGGGCACCCCGTGGTCTGGCCAGCTGAAATACTGATAGTGCTTCACCAGCCTCGGGCGCTCGTCCTGCGGGGAGCAGACACCTGCTCAGAAAAAACCTGCTTCTCCTTCCTTTCTTTTTATCAAACCTGGGGCAAAGTGGCCCAGAAATTAAGCAGTGGGATCATTAAATGGAAAAAAAACCAAACCAAAACAAATGGAGAAGCCACAGATCCATCCCCAGGGGCTCCCAGCGCAGTGAACAGATGGCAGAGGACTCACCCGGTCAGTCCGTGAGATCTCCAGCTCCCGGAGGTAGTAGCCTTGGGCCTCACGTTCGCTCACGTTTCTCACACAAATGTACCCGTATTCCTTGGTGCAACCCTTGTCTGGCCAGTAACGGAAGCATTTGTTCTGCAGAAATATCAAACAACTGCTCGTTAGTCGAGACTAAGGAGCAAGAAGGACAAACCCCCAAACATCTTGCCCAGGGATGCTGCTGCATTCCAAGGGTGCGTAGCCCCCAGTGTTTAGTCCCAGTTTAAAGGGGAGCCATACACACAGAGCACTCCCTTTGGACTGGGGAGGTACTGGTAAGGGCCATTCCTATAGGAAGGATCTGATCCCTAAGGGGACTTCCCTCCTCGGCCAGACCCAGCCTTTTGTAGGCATTGCTTTGGCAAAGGAATAGTCTTGCCCCACAGCATCTGAACTGTTTGCCTGGTCACTCCCTGTTAGGTTGACTTCTCAGGTTTAACTCATTACTGATCCTACTTCACATTTTAACACAAGCCCCCAAAAACTATCCAGCTCGGTGCACATAGCAGTTGCTGCATCACCCTCTCAGTTTTGAAGGCCTGGCTTTAGAACTAGTTCTTGCATCCAGCCAAAGAGGCTGGAACAAGAAAAAGAAGCAGGTAATGTTCAGGACAGCGCCCGACAAGTGCTCACCCTGCCCCGCTCCACCTCCTTGGTGGTCATGACAATGACGTGGCTGTTCTCCTGGTACACCATGGCCCAGAAGTCGTTCACCGTTGTCTGCAGGCAGCCCTGGGTGGCTATGTAGACCTTGCAGTGCTCCGAGTTCCTTCCATCTTCAGGGATGCTCTAGGGAGCAAAAGAGAGGACCGAAAAAATAAGCCAAGCAATGTGAGGAACTAAGAATTGCTTCAGCGCAGCAAAGTCAGCGCACTTTGCCACGCAGGATCTCTGAGCTGGCCCATTTTCCTCTATTTCTCAGACCTTTGGACACAAAATGCTCTCATCGGCAGCTTCAAGGGTCTCCAATGAAATGGTCCGCCTGCCTCCCGGGACCTTTACACTGAGCTGTAATGCACTATTGCTCAACAGGCTCTTGCCAGCAGGCAGCTGCAGGTGGACGTGGCTGGAACGAAGCCACCTTGAAGGTTTCCCAAAGGCTGGTGCTTAAGTGCTGGAGCAGCATTGCTGGAAATACAACTTCCAGCAGCTCTTATCTTACAGATGACAATTATAATTTGACCCGAGAGATAATGGTCAATGAGAGAGAGGCTGGGTCAGTCCCCTAGGACCTTCTCAATAGATAAGGAAAGGAGGGGATTGAGATAAACTCTTAGACAGGGGTAAACAGGACATGGTAGAACGGGATAGAGTAGAAAAACGCAGTGTTTGGCCTGGAGCCAGTGAAAGATGCTGGTCCTGACAGGCCAGGCTTTGCATCGCCATTGCACTTCCCCACCAGGAGCAGACAGACAGACCCGACACCGCGCCTTCCCTTTCCCGAGCACCTTGATATAGTTGGCATTGATGTAGTCCGACCCAGGCACGCTCTCATCCGCGTCTCGGAGCGCCACGCGCGTGGTGTCAACTGCGGGAGAGTCCGGAACGAAGACGGGAGTGAGTGACACAGCGGGGCAGGGATGGGCTTTGCTGCAGGGCACCCACTGGGAACCCCAGCAAGGGCCCCCACAAGGCTCTTACTACAAAAACACACGAGTAACAACTGAAAAAGAGCGTGAAAAATGCTCTCCTAATGATCTTAGCAGTAATCCACGGCCCCTGTCCCACAGCTACGTCGTCAGTCTAGTAACCTGGATGGGTAGTAGTGATACACAGAGTTGCAGACTAACTTGAATTCAAGCTTTCCAGTATTTCTTTTGGAGGCTGCAGCTCTGGCTCCATATGACTTTTGAACTATACTGATGCTTATTTAGACTCACAGCACAAGGAGAGGAGCCCAATTTACCAGTTTTCCCATGCAAAAGGGGAAGGACCAGGTGAGAAAGGGGACGGAGAAGGCCATGAACTAACTGGACCACTCCACTAGGACATTCACACCCCTTTCCAGCTGAGCTATGATCAGAAAGCTCTGCAGGGTTAACTCCCCCCACAGAAGGCTGCAGAAACTGTGGTTAAAAAAACCAACGAACCAAACACACAAAAAAAACCCCAAGCCCAAAAGTATGCAGTGTCTCCTTACAGGGAAGGATGTTCTTGTAGCGATTCTTCGCCTTATTCTCTGGTCGCTGTCCCTCCTTCCTGGGGTAAAGGAGCTTGCACTCTTGCTGCTGCAGCATCTGTGGAGCAGAGGACACGAGAACAAACTGTTCTGGGCAGATAAGGAGGGTCAGAGGCAAAGGAAAGGCTCTTCTGACAAGCCGCCTGGCTTCCTAACGCTGAGAAGAACAGAGGGAGTGTCGGCAGGAAGGGAGACGGAGCCAAGAAGCAGCTTGATGAGTTAATGGGGGAGAAGGCAGAAATCCCTGCAGGGAACAAAGGATACGCAGTTCTAGAAAGAAGGAGGAGAAAAAGCCTCAGACATGAGAAAAAAAGCAACGAAAAAAAAGGACCAGGACACAACTTAGTTGAACACAGAGAATGGGAAAAGGAGCAACAGCAGTGAGAAGAGGTCAGTGCTGGAAAACCACGACACTGCGGTGCAAATGTGATATGCTTCAGGAGGGAGCGGAGGAGCCTCCTGTACCTCAAACTCTTCCCAGAAGCCTTGCTTGGCCTTCTCGCTGTGATCTGCCATTTTGTTCAGCTCCTTCACTCTGTTTTCAATGTTAGCGGCGTTGATGCGCGTGGCATTGAATGGCTGGAAGACAGATGAGGCCGGAATAAAAATCACTTTCAGTGACAGAAAGACAGAGGACTTTCCCCTCAAAAAAACAGTTCTTGAACCCCTGATTTCCTGGGGGGTATTGGCAGGAGTTGGGTCCGTTCCTGACGTCTTGAGTGTGGGGCCAGGGATCTTTCTGGCAAGCGTGAGCTTGGACAAACATGAGAAGCAACCACTGGGATGTTCTGGGGACAAGGAGTTTCCCAAGAGCGCAGGTCTGTGCACTCCCCCAGGAACATGGGCAAGCCCAGAGCCAACAGATACGCACTAGAGCAGCTATTACCTGCTTCAGGTGAACCACCGCTCCAGATTTCTCCACCATGGGGTTCTTCTTATAGTGCTCCACCAGGTCCGTGAGGGTGTCAAACCTCTCTCCTCCTCCCACGTCGTACTTTTCTTCTGGCTGTAGGACAGAACGACAACAACAGAGTGAGCCAGGAACGCATGGCTCCCATTTGGGTCACCCATCACCGGCTGAGCACGGACAGCACGCGTCCCACCTGGTAGTGGATCATCACGTGGGTGACGTGAGGTTTCCGATCCCCAGTCTCCATCTTATCCTCGTTCGTCAGCACCGACAAGACGAAGTCTCCGGGTTTGCTCTGGCTCTCCCGCACCAGAAAGCTGCCAGGTTTCCCCTTCTCCGTCAGAAGCTTCTCTGCCTCCTTGCCAGTGAGGTGCCCGTGGTACCATCTGTGGGGAGCAAGGTCATCTCAGAAATGCACGAGGCATCGCCTTTGGACAACAGCTCACTGCTTGGGCTGGTCTTCATGGGAAACCCATTTCTAGGCTCCCAACCTGGCGTGACACCAGCTGGAGTTGTTTTAGAGACAGTCCCCGGTGACGTTCCTCCAGCACATTGCAGTGTCACGTCAATACCACAGCCTGAGGCTGGAAACGTCAGGGCTCTGCTCGATTTTCCAACCAAACGTGAAATGGCATCGGTATATTAAACTGCCACGTGATGCACGACGAGCACTGTCACCCAGTGACAGGGCTCCCACGAGGCTGTAAGAAACACGGCTCTAGCAGGCCTTACTTGAAGGTGGCTACGTTTCTCTTTATTTTAATATGGAAGAAAAAGCAGAATGCTTGGAATCAGCAGGCTGTGGCCAGAACAGTATCAGACACAGAGTATGGACAACACAAGATGCTTTGACACAGCTTGAGGATTTTCAGGCCTGTCCTCCAGCCCTGTCCACAGGCCAGTGGCGATTCCAGCATGCAGGGGTTTGTGCCCAGCTCTTCCCAAGCCCCCCGGCATGGCCGTGAGCTGCTCCACCTCTTCATCTGTGTGCATCTCGCACACACGTGCCCCTATTTCTCCGTCTAATCTCTCCTAATCCTCTCTCTCGCTCTGCTGACACACTGACACAGTGAGACGCAGGCTGGCTGCGCACCGGCTGGCTCAGAACCCTGCGGCAGCCTGGCCACGATCCCTTGGGGTTAAGCACGCAATAATCTGCTTGTTCCCGCACAAACCCTCTGCAGCTCCAACGCAGCATCTCCTACCCCCCTGCACTACCCAAATCAGCTGTGCTTCATGGGCTAGCACCCTGCTGCAGCCTTTCATAGACACTAATAACAGTTGGGAGTGAGGCAGAGGTTCTTTTTGCATCCGAGCCTTCAATCCCCACGCTCCACCAGCACCCAGCAGCGCAGGGGCAGATGCCACCAGTCCCACTTGGAGGACTCTGGTTTCTGTCCTGCTGGCCGAGCTGCCAAAAATTTAGAGATGCCCAAAATAACCTTCCAGGGGGGAGACGATGGCAGCGCGTCACATCTCAGCAACTTCATCCCAGAGGACGAAGTTTATGGAGCAGCCGTAGGTGATGCTGTGCCTTCCGAGTCACGCTGCAAAGGCAGCCACACCAACCTGAGCGAGAAGATCTCTCAAGAGGAAAACTCCTTCCCCATCACCATTTCATCTATTCCCAATCACCATTTGACCTGTTAAGAGGAATAAGAGCATTTTTCCCCTCTCTCCTCCCTGATACCACCAGATGTGTGGTGTGGAGCAGAAATCTGTATGGAGCTGCCTTGCCAGGCCAGACGTTCCTTGGCGGGAGAAGAGGGGGAAAACCGGCTGAAGGGGGTTTTTCCACTTTTCCAGAGTATTCTGCTAACGCGAGCGGCTGCCCGGCCGCTTTCCACGCTGCAATCTGGAAGGAGCCAAGAAAACATCCCTGGCAAGGAGGGAGCACATGAGCTGCAGGGACTTCCCAGCCGGTTCACATGATGGCAATGAGGGGGAGCTCCTCTGCTCCATTTCAGGAACCGAGACTGGTCACAGCTTCGCCTTTCCCTGTCTGCTAAAGTCAGAGTAACCAAGGAACTGCTTTGGCATCACCAGTCATTCCCCTCTCCACCCACCGTGTGACGCTGGGGAAACTGAGGGGGAGGAAAAGGGGAAAAAAAAGGGTCATTGGAGTGTCACGGAGGAAGCGGAGGCAAAAAGGTCACTAATCGGATGGTGGAAATATCCTGAAGTAGCCCAAGGCAAAGTACTTCTCAGAGCGATTCCGCCATCCCCATCCCTGCAAGACATCAGTGTGCTGCTGCCGGGATGGGCAGCGGTTACAGAATCAGATGGGAGGGAGGAAGAATTTTTTTCCAGGGCATTTCTACCCAGCATTCTGCAGGCAGACAAGCCACCCACATGTGTTTTTGCTTCTTTTAAAACCAAAGCTGCGTGTTAGAGCTTTCTCTCTTATCAGCGCGCACTGACGCCGAGCAAGTGTCAGCTTCTGGGTCTGGTCAGTGTTATCTGGGCAGCTTGGGAACCATGTCCCAGCAACGTGCAGCTTTTGGGTCACAAAAGCTAAATCACACCCAAACACACCCTGTTTCGGGCTCCTTTCCAAACCCAAGCCAGGCGCAGCCATGGGGTCCGAGAAATTTGGGAAGATAACATCACCGTGACCGAAAAAGGCTGTAAGAGACCATTCCTTACCTCTCCGAGGTGGGGTCCTGGCAGTTGAGGGGGTACTTGAGCTCGATGACATTGCTGTTCTTCTCCCGCAGCAGCCCCTGCTGCTCCGTGTAGTACTGCACCAGCTCGGCGAGGGTGGCAAACTTCTCCCCTCCGTACAGGTCGTAGTAATCCCCCGTGTTCTGGATCTTGATGTGCGTCACCTCGTCGTTTCTTCTGCGGAAAGAAGGTCAAACGAGAGTGTGAGAGAACAGAAACCCGCGGCTGCCTCCTGAACATCACTGACCTCCTCAAGCTCTCCGTTCATTCCGATGCTGTTCGTGCTGACCACAATTCTGTAGAAAGGATGGATGCTCCTTGGCCAAGGTTGCTCAGACAAGAACTGACTCTTATACCTTACAAGCCGCCAGAATAATTCCTCCTCTTCCACTCCCTACACCGCTCACCCTCTCAGCTGGATGAGGTTCTGACCTTAGTGTGGTTTACAATGAACAGTTTTCTATGTCCAGGGGTAGTCGCTATCATCTAAACACTTAAAAAAATAATAATAATAAAAAAAAAAATCACACAAAACAATATATTGCACAGTGTTTGAAAATCCTATAAATTATACTGAAAGGGTTAATGCTTTCCCTGCTCCAGCAGTGCCCCTGGGAATATGTCTGGGTGCCTTTATCAGCCTCTTCCTCACCCCAGCAAAGCCCAGCCTCCGAGAAGCAGCTTAATGGCATTTTAAAGGCACTTAACAGCAGCCCCCCAGAGCCAGGGAGACATGACTGGAAGCCTGTTGGTTGATAGACCAGCTGGGTCAGGGAGAGATTCGTAAATCTGGGCAAATTTCTCCTTCTTTACCATGGGGAGCTGCTCCCAGCCCATCTCCATTTGTTGCCAAAGCAACCACGACAGCGAGATGCAGGAGATGGGAGGTGGTACAGGCGCCGGACCAGGTCAGACAGAACAGCCATCGCATGGGGTGGGGAATTAGAAAAGCTACAGCGGCCTGTGCACGAGGGTAAACGGAGGGAAGAGCTCTGGGGCTGTCAGGAGTGGGACTGTCCCCATTTTTGTTCTTTTTCTGCGATGCTGTGAAAGAACAGATATTTAGATGGTATTGGATTTGTAGCCCTAGCTCCTCAAAATAATCTGTTTAGTTCTCTTGGGCTGTAGGTACCGTCAACCTTGGAGCCCGGACCCTGCTTCTTGATTCCAGACACAGGTCAAGATCTGGCCCTCAAATGCAAGCGGTGACAAAAGGCGCTGTCTGCCTTAGTTATTGTCGATCCAGCGGCAACAACCACCCGAGTATGAACAGAGACAGCACCCACAGTATCACCATCATCCCACGTTAACAGCAAAACAAAACCAGCAAAAGGCTGACAAACGGGTCTGAGGTGTGAAAATCTGCATCTGGATCCTGAACAGTCACAACACACCTTGACAACGAGGAGCGGGAGACAAAACCCAACCGTCTACAATAAAATCTGTAATAAAGGAAACCCGTGAGGGGCACTTTTGGGTATTTAGAGGCACAGTTAATTCTTGGTGGGACATCAGGTAAGCACAGTTCTGACCTGCCACACCATCTCCAGCTGACCTGTGGGCAGAGACTTCAAAGTTTGGCAATATTTGCAGTATTTGTGTCTAGGGGATGAGCAGAACTCACTAGATGGAAATGAAAACTGGCTGAAGCTCCCACCCCAGCCAGCGCTGCCATGACAAGAAGAGCTGGCACATGAAGCGCTCCGGCCATTCACACCAGCTGGACACCAAGAGCCTTTGTGCAGCACAGAAGGCAGACGACAAAATGGTGTTCTCACCGCTCAAAAGCTCCCTTCTTTCCCCAGCTCCATCCCCACACCCCAACCCCACCACAGACCTACAAAGGCCCAGTTCACACACACACCATCCCCCAGCCCCGAGGCCTTTGGGCACTTCAGGGATGAAAAGCAGGGAGATAATCAGGGTCATTTATCCCACGAGCCCTCAAGGTCATGCTGAACACAAAGGGCATTGATCCATCTCCCATTTCCTCCCTGTTTTCTTCTCTTCCCCTGCAGCCCTGAGCTGGGCAGCAGAGCTGCACTGCACAGCGGCAGCATCCATCAAACGGCAGCATCCATCAAACGGAGTCCCTGACGTGCTGGCTGGCGAGATAAAGCACAAAGGAGATGGCCGAGGCTCCTCGGACCGCTCACAGGCCTCAGCTGCAGTGCCGTTCAACAGCAGACACCGGCTGGTTTGGCAGCGCCGGTCAGCAATCAGACAAGAGACAGCGGCCTCCGTTCCAAACTGAGCTTCTTCACGCTATCAGCACAATTCCTTAATATCCAGGAGGGTTTCTTGATCCAAAATACTCCACCTCGTGACTCCGTGTCCATCCTGAAGTGACCACCAGTGCGGATGCAGTCGGCTCTTCTTCGCAATAGAGCAAGGTCAAAATGAAGAAAACCCACAAACACGCCAAACAGACGCTTTCTTTGTCAATGAAGGCAGAAGAACCATTTCACATGTCAGAGGTACATTCGCCTGACACATCTCCAAAGTCTGGTTTGGCCGCGTGCTCTTCCTGACTGTGTCAGACAGAGAAAGCCTCAAAATTCACAACACGCATTTATGACCCCTCTGACAAGCTGCAAAAAGCAACCCAAAAAACCCCGAAGGTTTTCTAGGGGGGAAAAAAAAGTCCAGTTACATATAGGAATGCCCAATGGAAATACTAATAGGGAAACAAGCATAATCCATTCATTACCCATATCATGTCCTTTCCAGGTGGCTTGCCTCTCAAGAGCTGAAAAAACAAACCCCAGGAAGACTTGTTGCTGTAATGGTGAAGAGAAGAAGAAGAGGAGGAGAAGAAGAAAAACAGGAGAAGAAGAAGAGCAGAAGAAGAGAAAGCAGCCACAGAGTTTCATGGAAACCTCATAATTCCAGCAATATTATTTCCTAGCCTCTCTTCAGGGACGCGGATCTGGACACACACCAGCACACGGTCACTTGGTGTGTGGTCTGGTCAGCCAAAACTCCATCGCCTGTTTTTCTTCTCAGCCCACATCCTCTCTGTAATTAAATGGAGCTGCTTTTCCCCTCACCGGCTTTCTAAGACCCTTGAAGAAGCTGAAGGGGAGGCTGAAAGAAGGAGGAAGAGGTTTCTGTTGTTTTCCTAAAGGTACTTTCTCCCACTGACACCTCTATTTTAGGTACTTTTTTTCAAGATCTCTCTACTGTTTCCTTTGAAAACCTTTTAATTCTCAGAAAATTAAAAAAAAAAAAAAAAAACACAATATACT